>JAAGVU020000078.1:18671404-18685409 GCA_011763525.2 Mormyrus iriodes | reverse complement strand
ATGTTGCACCACAAGCGGACTAGGTGGAGGGCGAGGCCCGAGCGGGGGGGGGGGGGGGGGGGGGGGCGCGGGGGGGGGGGGGGTTTAAGGGCCCTGCTTCTCACATGTGTCTCGGCGTGTGAATCTGTGATTATAAAGTTGCTTGTGGGTCGGAGCACCGCTTCATTGCAATGTCCCGTGCGGCTCCACTTGAGGCAAAGATTTATGGATGGGGGAGCTAACTGAGGCCCGATTTCCCTGGCAAAGCCGTGGTGTTGGATCTGGATGAGAGCCGGTCCAGTCCTGTAGAAACCCGAGTCCGCGTCTCTGGCCCTTGTGGGCGTTTGCCGGCTCCGGCACCGCGGAGCCCTGGGGATACTGGGTGGAATACGGAGTGGAAAATGATCTGATATCACAGAACACAACGTGTGAAAAGGGGGTTTCACTTCATTTGACAGCGCAGTGTAAATCGCACCGTGTTTCCACACTGAAACGGACCTCAGCTTGAGCTTTTTCCTTGGCGGTACAAATGATTCCTGTTGTTTTCCCCAGTACGATTTTTCTCTGGCTGTGAGCGGGTGTTAATATAATGCTTTCTGTAGCTGGCTTTGTGTTACACGCAACACTTCAAGCGGGACTCTGCAAAGGTCCTGGAAGATTTCAACTACTCTACCTTTGAGCAGGAAGCTTGCCTTGCTTTGTTGTTGTGAACACCTGGCTGTTAAAACTGTATTTAATTATGATTACTAAGGACAGCTCAATACGAATTGAAATGCAAGGCAGAATGAAATTGGATTTGGGTAGATTTGGCCTGTGACATCAATAAAAGTGTAGATTTGAACAAACTCGCGTGTCAGGCCTCTCCTTTAGATTCAGGCTTGGAGAGGGTTTGTGTGTTTTGGTTTAGGTTCAGGGTGCAGTGAGAGGTTGGTGTTCCTGGCAAAGAGGGACTGGCAGCATGTGGAGGTATACCTCCATCCTGGGGACCACCCAGTAAAGGGTCTCCCCTCCCAGGTTGTGCCAGGAGGTAAAGTAGGGGGAATGTGTGTGTGTGCCTGTGTGCGTGTGTATATAAGGAAATGTATATCTGTGAATGCGTTTGTGTGTCCATGATCTGTAATCTGTCCTCCTGTGAACTGGTCACCTCCACTACTGGTTCAATTGAATCAGCACCATGTTTTCTCTAGAGTGGGGTCAGATGCCGCATAGTCCCACAGTTTCCCAGAATCCCTCTGTTTGCCCTACAGGCCCTGAAGGAAAGTCAGGAGTTGTTGGCTGTACGGCAGGAGGAGGTCAGGGTGGAGCTGGAAGTTCTCAGGTTGCAGGTATGGGTATGTCCACCTCCCAAGTGTGACGCAGCTCAGTCGTAAACACCTGGCAAGACTTGGCATTAATGACGAAAAGGGAGAGTCAGTCACAAGGAAATACAGTCAGGGAGAGAGTCAGTCATCCAGAAGCACCATCAGGGAGATCTGTCAACACGAATTATGGTCAAGGAGAGAGTCCCTCAACAGGAAACACCGTCAGGGGGAGAGTCACTCAAGAGGAAACACAGGCAGGGAGTGGGTCAGTCTACAGGAAAGACCATCAGGGAGAGAGTCAGTCAGGAGGAAACACCGTCAGAGAGAGGGTCAGCCAACAGGAAAGACCATCAGGGAGAGAGTCAGTCAAGAGGAACCACCGTCAAGAAGAGAATCCCTCAACAGGAATTATGGTCAGGGAGAGAGTACCTCAACAGGAAACCGGGTCAGGGAGAGTCACTCAGCGACAAACACAGTCAGGGAGGGAGAGAGGATTCCTTTATTTGTCACATACATAGTTATACAAGTACAACATGTAGTGAAATGTGTACAGGTGCTGCATAATCCCACAGTTTCCCACAGTGTGCCCAAACAGTGTACAGGGAGAGACTCTGATTCATCTTTTCTCTTACACATTCCCCATTTCATTTGGTCCTAGCAGTTCTCTTTCACTCAGGGAAAATAAAGTCTCCCTCTCCCCAGGCAAACACATACAAGGCTGACTTCAAGCTGGAGAGACGGGACCGAGAGAGGTTAAAGGAGAAAAACACAGAGCTGGAGCGGAGGTTGGCCAAACTCTGCAGCCAGCTGCAGACACTCAGCTCTCAGGTGAGAGACTCTGCTCCACTCTGTCTCCTTAATGAAATATCACATTCTAGCCTCATTGTCATCCACTGCGTCTGACTCAGAACTGCCTTAATAATGTTTTCGTGTTGTGTTTATGCTCTTATCTAAAGTGGCTTGGAGAAATTACTGAATGTTGAGTTTTGTGGGATATCCCCTTCACTGGACATGCTCTTTTTTTTTTTTTTTTTTTTTTTTTTTTTTTTAATGATTATTATTGTCCAAATAAGTCTCACATATAGTCCAGCAGCCCCCAACCACCACTATCCCAGAATGTTCAACCTTCACCAGCTGTTATGACATCACAGAGCATGTGTCTGAGGTCACCAGCTGTCATGACATCACAGGGCATATGTCTGAGGTCACCAGCTGTTATGACATCATAGGGCAGTCCCTGTAGGATTTGGCCAGGCAGCAAGTGGTGTGAGGAGTAACAGGGGGGCTACCTTGCTTGACCAGTAGTCCATATTGATATTCATGGCTGATATTACTAGGTAACAGTGTAGACTTCTTTATTTTATGGAAAGACATCTTTATTTAATTTGTTTGAATAGAAGCAGTTAAATAAAACAACTAAAAATGATAATACAACAGTATGTATACTGTTAGCAGAGTCTACATAGGATCTTTCTTATCATCTGTGCTGGGTTTGCAGTTAGCAACATCACCACAAGGGGGCAAAGACATCGCTCTCTCTGCCAACCATAACCTTGCTGGTCCACCAGTGACCTCATACCACCTGTCACATTACCTGTGCTGCTCCTCTATCACTGACTTGTGTTCATCTGTCCATCACAGTGTAATGGTCAGCAAAAAGCCATGCCCACCTTGACTGCCTGTTCATCTAACCCTGCCCAGAGCACCAGGGGTAAGTCTCAGCCCAGACTCATGTTCTCCCTTTCCCCAAAACCAATTGTACCTCAAACTTTTATGAAGTCAAAAAAAGGTGTAGCCAAGACTACAAGCGTTCTTCAGCATTTACATCTCAAAAGCCTTCTGAGGGTCTTGCCTGGTTTACCGAAGGCTTCCAGTCACTTCTTTTGGATTCATTGTATAATGGACTGAAGTCTGATTCAAATGTGACACTTGTGTTCTTCATCTGGATCCAGTTGTGGCTTTTGGTGTCTCTTTTTTTTATCCTACCATTCCAAAGGGAAAAGCTACAGAATGCGGAGCTAATTTTAGAAAGAACAAAGCAATGGCGTTACTAGGCGTGGGATGTTTATCTCTCTGGGGGGAAGGCACGCAGTGGCGCCCAAGCACCCCCGGGGGCAGCGTTTTTTACTATGTCACTTTACCTTCAAGTAAACTTCCCCTTTGTGTTTGCAGATGCCCCAGGAGCTCTGTGAGGACGTGCTGGTACTCCTGGAGTATTTGTGTATGTTGTAGCAAAATTTAAACAGTAATATTTATTCTATGATATGTATGTATAGGGATTATCCAATAAAATATTTCTAAGTATTTGTGCTTGTCGTATGTTCTGGCTTAAAGGGAAAATGTAAGTTACAGCTAGCTACAGGATCTCAGATGGTCTCCCCCAGAACCTTGACGTGGTAACACTTTCCTTCCCATAATTCTCTGCGCCGAATGTGCACAGTGCTGGTAATGATGTTAAAGTATCTTATAAAGCGGGCAGGGGAGCAGGGTGGCACTTACGTGGGCTCCGTTTGGCAATGCTTCCTTCGGATACTGCTCCTCTCCAGGGGTGGGGGGGTACCTTGTGCTTTGAAGTATTCCCAGCTCTCCGGCAGTCGCCATGACCTCTGACCCCCGCCCCTGGTACAGGAGTCTGCAGCTCACCTGACACTAGCCGTCTGGTTTTTCTTGCCACACACACCCCCCACCCCACACACCATCCACATCAGCTCATCCCTGTGATCTTGCAATGGCATGTTCAGAGCTGTCCTCCGCTCTGAGGAACATGGTACACTCCATCAACTTACTCTGTTTCCTTTGACCAAGTTAATGAACATCAACTGCTTTGGATAAAACATCCTGTGGTATGAGGTCCATCCATCCATCCATCCATCAATCCATCCTCAAAATGCTCCTTCTGGTAGGAGGCCTGGGCATATAGTCACTTTTCAATAATGCTGAATAAGGTGGTAAGGTACAAAGAATAATCTAGGGGTTGTTTAGCTTGTGTATTAGCATGAAGGAGGACAGTGTTGTGGTGGCGGGACTTTTTCTGGAGTGTTCTGCTACTTTTTTTAGTTTCTCTGGATTGCGGTCCATGAGTGGGGGAAATGAAGGGGAATGGGGGTATTGACAGTGTGAGCGTCGTCATGGAGATGGCTACACCCAGCTAAGTTAACCATTAGCTGGACAGGGCAGTGGTCAGGGAGCGTCTTTTTGTTACTTTTGTGTGGGTAAGTGTCTTTAGTTCTAAAAAGACGCTTTACAATGTGAGGAGAAACATCTGACCAGTGAGGTGTGAGCCAGAGCTGCACCGTTTCACCCTTTGTACCTCTTCTGGGGGATGTGGTAAACACACACCCAAAAAGGGGCAAATGTGCTCTTTCAAATCGAGCTTCGATCTTGGCGTAAGTTTGGCTGCTTTGGGGTTGGAAGGTTTATTAATGACATTATGATCAGAGGCAGTGGAGAGTCCCCACGAAGACAGGAATACCAACAAGCATGTGTGTGGGTGCCGTTCCATGGGGGCAATTATTGGCAGACTATGCATGTCCTGTACAAAAAGAAGGATCTTTTTCGCTTTCTGTGAAAGGCAGGTTTAAACTGACTTCCCTGTAATGTGGATAACTGCTACAGCTTTCTGCCAGGATCAAAGGTACCTATTTATTAACAGGCTTTTGCTTTTAAGGTTGAGACCCCCCCCCGCCATGGAATTGCTGAGTTTGCAGGTCTGTGGGAAGTTGAAGAAAAAGTATGCATATATCTTAACAGATGTATCGTTCATTTCCTTCGTTATTTTAACGTTCAGTTTAAACGTCTATGGGAGTCAAGATGACCTCGAAGCTGTGTGGCCTTGTGCGCGTGTCCTTGGGTACGAGCCTGCACGTGTATGTCCGCGCGCGATATATGCCTGGATATATGCGCGGCTGTGAATGTATGCGCGTGCCCGGCTGCGTGTCACGAAGCGTGCACGTCTGCTGACTCTGCGCTCTGACGTGGCCCGCGGAATGAGTGACGAATTCATTTAGTGGATTAAAAACATAGTGTGCTCCATTTTTACTGCTCTGGTGGCAGAAAGAGAACATTTTAATGGGGGGTATATTAGGGAGATTAACCCCATGTTTCTTCCCCAGTTCTGGCTCGCTGTTCCCCGTACGAAACGAACAGTCTGACATGGTCAGTCTCCTTACCTCGGCTGCCTGGCTGGGAGGATGGAGCATCTCTTGGATGTTCCAGACCGACACGGTTTGGCTCAAGCCCCGAACTCAGGCGCTTTAAGTATGTCTTGAAAGAAATCTTTGGAAAGTGTTTCGTGAGGACCAAAACCACAGGAGCATGGAATCGGGGTATTTTGTTATTAACCCTATAAATGTTCAAATTAAATGTTTTTGTGTGTGTGTGTCTGTGTGTACGTGCAGCGGGTCCGGTCGCGTTCCGTGCGATGGGCAGAGGCATTTCTGAGTTTCCGCCACTAGATGGAGCCCGGGCATTTGTCTATATTTTGACAGGCAGGCTGTTTTTTATTAATAGGGTCCTACGACATGAAATTCGTACAATGTGGTGGAGTAATTAAGCCATGGTTTTTGGTGTTGTGTATTTTTACAGAAGAACAATATAGTAGTTATTAAAAACCGTTCTTTTTTAATAACATCTAGTTCCTTTTACTGCAGTTGCCAAATGTACCCGCAAGCGTTCAATCTCTGACAATTTTGTTTTGCTTTGAAGTGAGTGTTTAGAGTGTTTGCGCCATAATGTAATTTTTTAATGCAAATTACAGCTGCCGTTTGTTCAAGTCTGGCAGGTGAAGGTGCTTATCGCTTCACGCGAAAATTGCTGCCATCCAGTCATAAATTCACTAGCAATTAATGCTTCCCAACTGCCGCTACGTTTTGTCAGCCGCCCTTATCTTTTGATAAATATTTGCCTCCCCAGGTTACGGCCCGGAACCGGACAATACGCGTCCTTGACCAGTATTTTCACACCTAAATACAAAATATCTTCGGGTCAAATAAACACATGAAATGCAAAGGGAAAGCCTTCGGATAAACACTTGGGGACACACGCAGATAAGAGGGGCTCAGGTTGTTTTAGTTGGACGGACAGATGTGTTTTTACGAGACATCGGACTGTATTTTCACACGCCCTAATGTAAATAGATTTTCTTGAGGAATGCTCATTACAAATAGTGTCCCGACAACAACACCGGCCCTTAAAAACAAGCCTCGGGCGGTGCGTGACTCTGAAAAGAGAGTAACAAATTTGTACATCTTACAAAAAGCAATAAACATTTGCCAAGACCAAAGTGTACGGGGGATTCCCCCTCTTTTAACGGGACAGACGCGTCGAGACGTTATTTATTGGATCGTGGGGCTGACTGACAAATTCTACACTTCTATAGATTCAGTTCCCCCCTCAGCCCCCAAAGAAAAAAAAATGCTGTTTAAAGAGAAACAAGTGTATGTTTTCATGCATTTAATGGAAAAAAAACTTAAGTGTTTATTATCATCCCAGTTATTTTGTATAATAATCAATGGAGTAAAATTAACCGAAAATTAAGTAGGCCTACAAAACCTCCCCCTGAAAATATGAATATATAAATATAAATCGATAGTTAATAATAATATAAAAACAAATCGTGCATGTCTGACATAAAGTAATATGAAATAGTTTCTCATTCATAAAGTGATGTCAGCTGCGCACCGGTTCCCTGATAGGGGCTTGCGCTGAAGGCGGCTGGTCTCTGGTTGGTTTTTTGTTTATTGGGCTGTGTGTCTGGGACGGGTGGGCTGGCTTTGGACTCACTACTGGCGGAGGAGGGGGGTAGAGATCAGCTCAGTCCGAGTCTCAGTAACAGGCGCGCGGCAGGAGAGGAGCTCGCTGCCAGTTTCGGGATACTCTTCAGTCTCCGGACAAAGTGAATCCGCCAGATCTGTGAGCAGCCAACACGTCCATAATCCCATGAGCCAGCCGTGACTCTACAGGAAATCTACAGAAAACAGAAACGGACAACTCTGTGCTCATCTCAGTCCCACTCTCACCGTCCTATTACTATTACACCTATATGTGTTATTATTATTTTTCTGAATTTTGCTTTTTGACATTTTCAGTTTTGACCGCGACGCGTCATCATCATTATTTTTGAAAGACTGTCCAGCTGAAGAATCCAAACTTTTCAAATCCAGTTTAAACATTTGCACAAGGTAAGATTTTCATTGCATTTTAATTTCTTGCATGGCGCGTTAAGTGACTTTTTGCTCTAAGTTATGCTCGTTGAAGTCGTGTTTGGTTTACAACTCACAGTAAACAAAGTATACCGCTAAGTGATCCCATAAGCTCATAAACTGGTTTATATATTAGTGACTTATACGTGCGATCGCGTTCTTTAACTAAATGAATTTTCTCTTTCTGTGATGTATGATGTGTGGTTTGCACGGCCGGGATATGCTGTGGAAATGATTGCAGAAAAACAAAGCGAGGCTCTCTGAATGAAGAGACCCATTTCCCTTTGAAATTGCTGCCAGATGAAGGGGAAGGATTTCTGTGGTTTACAACTCTAGGAAGTTAAAGGATTTCAAACACATTTCAATCAAGTCTCAGCTACCATGACTTATTAATTTGGGTTTTCCCAGTTTGGATGCGTATCAGTGGCGCGTGATTGGATAGGCAACGACTTTAAAAGGGGCATAAAGCGCACACGCAGCCGGCATGGTCCCCGCCGGCTTGGGTTCGGCAGCATCGGAGCTCCGCCGGCGACCGGAGCTCCGAGGCGCACCGCATCCGTCCGGATCAGCCTCCCAATATGCGCTTAAACGGTCCTCATAAACCCCACTAAAACTCTTTTAAATTTATTCCTCTTCTTACTTTTTATGCTCTGCGCGGTTTTGTTTAATTACGCCGCGCACCTGCAACACCGCTGACCGTTTCTGCTTCACTAACAAACCCTTTAAATTACTGCGTTTGATCCTTATCGCTCCGTAATGCACACTGGTAAATTTATTAGGATAGTACTTTATGAGTTATCTCGCAAAGTATAAATGATATAAAACTAAAACATGCTTAAGATGGTTTGATTTAGCAAAACGGTTTATTAAAACTAGATTATTAGGGATAAATTAGTTTATATTCTTGGGTATGCGGAAAAAAAAACCTGTTAAAATTATAACCAGAAGTTTTTCTAGTTGCAGAAAAAGACAGAAACGCCTGTATTATAAATTAAAAGTGATCTTTTTGTTTTCATATCAGTTTGCAGCTATTTGAAGAATGAAGAACTGAAAATTACTTTAAAACAATAATTAAAAATAACTTTTCGCTTACATATTGAAAAGATAGCGAATGCAACGTTGCACTTAGTAAAATGATTATTTGGGATTTTGCTCCATTTGTGCGAGCGTGAATGACTGTGCATCGGAGGAGAGCGAAGGCGCTCCGTTTCGCTCTGCTTTCCCACATAGTTTTATTTTCTGGAGAATAGATGATGAACAAAAAGGTCTGAAAACGGGGATGTCTGTGTCGCATACCGTAACTAAATCGTCATTTGCATATGAAAACTGGCGCTGAAAGCATTCCTCCAGTGGAGCCTTCGCTGTTTATGCATCCCAAAAAACTCCGCTACTGAAAGGCGCCCGTCTGCGCCGTCTATGCACTTTTAAACACCCCATAACCTTTGTGCGGGCAGCTGGAAAATATTTATGCCGTGTATGTTTGTCTGTAAACACGGACCGGGAGGATGGAGCGCATAAATTAAGACAGTGGCAGGTTTATTGCAACAGTTTTGCAAACATTTTTGAACGCGGATTTGCGCAGTGAGACCCTCTCGCGCTTGGAGGTGTAAAGTAACCGCTGCCAGGTGCAAAGTGTTTGCGCCTTACCGACGCTGCGTAGTTGAATCACTTTCCAAGGGGCGTTGCTGCGTCCCGTGCTGATAAATGGCTTGACATGGGCTACATGCTTTCCCATGGACTTTTTCGTGCGCGTCCCGTGTGATCTTCTGTCACAAAGGAGCTGCGAAGACTACATCAGTCAGACTTCCCTGGCCGCCCGTGTGAAAGGCTCGTTTGTACTGGAGCGTTAGAGAAAGATCCTCTGACCCGACCCAAGCAGGGCGCGACATTCCGGGATGTTGGTCTGGAAGAATATTGATCAGTAAAGCTAAAAGGGGTTCCTCTGAGAATCTGAGTGTACCCTACAGGAACATATTCACAGACTTTTTGGTAAGGTTGGCACACGTAATTATCACAGCGTTGTATGACCTCATAACTAGTGCCGATCAATCCATTAAGTGATAAAGGCTGCCGCCTAGGGAGCCATCTTCTGAGGGGGCGCAGACTTAGCAAGTCGATTTCGGGGGACACCAGAGGTGAAGCTTACCTACGGAACCACATGGGCTTCAACTGGTACTGCTCAAAACCAAATAATGGAACTGTCAAACAAGGGTCATGGAATCTAAGATTTTCACTGCCCTGGATCGGTTCGGAGTGCCAGCCCAGACAAATGTCTCTCTTTACATGGGTCGGTTCAGATCTATAGTCCTATGGTGATTCGGTTTTGGGTCGTATCAGAACCATTTTGGTCTCAGCTGACTCCTCTCTGTCTACATCCTGGGTCACCTTAGAGATACAATGCCGTCATTCTCTGGCATCGTGGTGAGCTCGCTATCGTCACGGGGGAGGTGTGGGCTCCGGCTGTTGGAGAACATCAGGAGATGCCATATCCAGTGGCCCGTGATTCCCACGGCTTTGCAGGTGCCACCGGTATTAGTCCCAAATATCTTTATTTGTGTTAAATTCGGCCTCTCATTCTCCTCCTCGTCCCGCTAACCGGCTCCATGTGGGAGCAGGGAGTGGAGATTTACAGCTGCAGAGGAAAGTGATGGCAGGCTGGGTGACTGGGTGGCTCATTGGAGGAGGGCACAGGATGGAGGGCTGGTGTGTATGTGGGAGGGGGGGAAGGATTTAGGGGTCAGTTGCTCTGCTCTCTTGGGGGGGGGTCAGAAGGTTCATTTTATCGACCTTTCAAATTTTTGTTGGTGTAAGTCACTTTGGGTCCTACAGGAGAGACTGAGCTACACCTGAGAGAGAGAGAGGGAGGATTGTAAAAGAGAGAGAGAGAGGGAAGTGTCTGCCGATTGACCTGGTCCGTTTGTCCATACAGTTCATGCAGAATTAGGCTGACTACATTTTGTTTTTCAAAATGAGACATAAAGAGACGCGTCAAAACAACCCAAATGTGCATATCGAATGTATCCTGACTGTAGAATGCAAACGCAATCATGAAACAAGGCAAAATCATGGACATTTCAGGCAAGTTCTAAATTCCACAAACATATTTTTAGGTCTGAAACAAAACGACGTATGGTCACCCCATGCAGCAGACTAACACACAGTTACCTATGTGCACAAACACAAATACAAACTGCACATATGCAGACACACACACACACACACACACACACGGAGGCTGTCTCAGTTCAGAGCAGGTGATTGACAGGGTGGCTCAGGGAAGCTAGAAAGCACATCCAATGGGTGGCCATGTCGCCCATCAGTCAGCAGTACCAGTGAGCTGGATCCACTGTCAGGTGGACTGTCCTCGAGGGAGCCAGACCTCCATGATATGGATGGACAGCTGGATTGATAGACAGCGCACCGTTGCCCCCTGTTGGTCTGCGGGCTGTAGGTGGGCTTGTAACATCTTGAGTTCTTGTGTTGGACGAACCGCCTGCTGTCACGGTGCTACTGAGAAGCCTACTGAGCCTAAGCTGGCCGCTGGACTTGAGGGTCGGGTTCTGTTGCCATTTGTAGGAGACCCCATCAAGAACTTCAACCCAAGGTCAACAACAAGACCCTGGACTAGGAAACACGTCTTCTGCTAGACAGACTCTCCCTGTAGTTAAAAATAGCTGCAGGTACATCTGTGTTATTACTTGGTTATAAAACACCGGCATTGCTGGTGCTTACCACAGCTGCCATGCATCAGCGGAGCAGCTGTCCTCACTGGCCTATCACGGAGAACGAGAGCTCTGCCCTCTCACATTTCCGCATCACTTCTTCTCAGTGTTCTGTAGATGTTGCTGATGGTCCCAGCTCACCAGGTCTGCTTCTTCTGCTACCTAAGCATAGAACCAGAAACACAGAAACACAGAAATGCTGTTTAACTCATCTTCCATGGCTGAAATGTGTCTTCCAAGTAAGGAATATGAAGGATGTTTCTTTAATAAGTGATTATAAATTTAATTGTGGGGAAAAAGACATTGTCCACTTCTGCTGAGATATTTTTGAACAGTTAGATACAGGAGGGCTGGCAGGTTATGTGACGTTACAATCCCATGATGCACTGGTGCAGCCTATCATGGGCTGGTACCTAGCCTCTAGAGCAGGCGTGGGCAGTCATATCCGCAAAGGGCTGGTGTGTATGCAGGTTTTTTGGATAACCTTTAGGTCAGCTGTTCAAACACAGGTGTGAGGACTCCGCAGCCAATCAGTCCTCTAATTAGTAATCTAATTAGGGAGTCGTAGCGAAAACCCGCATACCCAATGGCCCTTTCTGGAAAAGGTTGCCCACCCCTGCTGTAGAGGCTCAGGATACAGTAAGAGTGTGTCTTGGCTTATTATTCAGTGGGACTGCTTTGTCAGGGTGGCCTGAGGTCTGTTTCTCTGCTGAGAGCTGATTTACAGATTTGGCTGAACTACCAGGGCCCGTTTAGAGGGTTCTCTGCATGTTGGGCGAGGACCAACGACGTTCGGAGGTTTTAACTAGCAACCCCTATCCAGATATCCTCTCTTCTCTAGCCTCTGGAGTCTACCGGAGCATCTGAACTTTTCTAATGTCCGACAGTTTTGCAGAAAAACAGTCGCTGGAGAGAAAAAAAAAAATAAGTAAGTTGATAGATGAATAAATACAAAAAAATCAATAGAGACAGCGAGACAGAGCTGACATGCTTGCGGTCGGTGCTGCCTCGCAACGATCCTTCCCCACATTACGAGCCGCGTCCTCCTCCCCTGTAATTAAACATTAGCCCTCATCTGTTCCAGATGCCAGCATCTGCGGGCTTTAAAGAGCTGAGGTTCTATTCTCTGTTCTTGGGCCCTGAGAAGCGAGACAGGCCCAGAATCGGTCCTGGATGAATTCAACTCGTGCCGACTCTGGTTCTGGATGAACTGGGACTTCCAGTGTCATGTAACGCAAACTCAAACCCGATACACATGTAGCTCCCCCAGGTCCAGTCATGAAAACAAGCCAGGCCCCAGCATGGAGGAAAGCCTGGTCGATCGGCTGTGTAAACGGAAAGCAGCTGGTATGTTACAGTTATGACCGTTCTTCTAGGTTTGACTGTCATATCCGCATCTCCGCGGGTCTGACCGTTGTCCCATCAAGACCACAGCCTTATGGCTCCGACTACTCATTGTTTGATGGTGATTGGTCTATTTGATAGTTTCTCTCTGTTGCGACCGCTAGCTTGTACACATGAGGTTGTGATCATTTCTCTGAGATTCTAACGGCTGCCTTGCCACTGAGACCGCTCCTTTGTGACCGATTTTCTGTGTTTGTGACCGATTCCCTCAGATTCTGACCACTGCCTTTCCAGGGAGACTGCTTCTCTGTGACCATGACCATTCTGTGGTTGTGACCAAGCCCCTCAGATTCTGACCGCTGCCTTGCCAGTGAGACCACTCCTTTGTGACCGATTTTCTATGGTTGTGACAGTTTCCCTCGGATTCTGACCACTGCCATACGAGTGTGACTGCTTTTCTGTGCCCGTGACCATTCCGTGGTTGTGAGCAGTACATTCCCTTCACTACCACGTTTTCTGCTGGCATTACCACTCGTTTGTGTGGGCCTGAGGAATTATGACCGCAGTGACCATCCTGTGACCATCCTGTGACGGGACCCTTCCCATGTGCAGATGTATCCATCCCCGTGTGAGTAGGACCATAAAATCAGGTATCCGCTGTTAAATGTTTCTGTTCGTCTGAACATGGCTCCCCCCCCCCCCCCCCGCCCGAGTTTTTTTTTCGTTGACTCAGATGTTGAGGAAACAGCTGCCATTACATCCTGAGGTGTCTGCTTTTATTTCCACTGTTTTTTTTTTTGGATACTAGATGAGGCATTCTGATTGGATGACCATAGGTCTGCTTAAAAGGACCGTTCACCTTCATCCACGGCTGCCCTCTAAAAGTCCTGCAGAACCTGGTCGCTAGCAGCTCTGTCAACGACCTTCTTGGTTCGGCTCTGGTTGGGTGAGAGAGAGAGAGAGAGAGAGAGAGAGACCCCATCCTTTATAGAGGTCGTTTAAAGGGAACAGTGCGCTGTAAATGCCACGGGTGCATCTGGATAATCGGCACTCATTATTCTGATTAAATCACCAGGGATTTGGTCGCCATCAACCACGATCAATGTGGCCAAATCGATAAATGGGTGTTTTATTACGTCGTCTGTGGCGTATCTGAAGCAGACAGGGTTTGCAGGCTGGCCGTCCCTTGCTCGGGCCATCGGTGGTGCATTTTGTGCTTTTTGGGGTCTCCGTCCATACTGTGCTTCCAGAGGTAATTAATCCTGCTTAGCCGTTATGTGATGGGGAATGACCTGTCAAGAGCCCATTTGTGTTCGGGATGACAGGACGTTATTAGACCATGGGAGGAACCTCATGGGGTGTGGGGGGGGGGGGGGGGGGGGTGTGTGGGCGGTGGTGTGGGGGGTTGGGTGGTGAATGATGGTCAAGTGTACTGGCAGACAAATAGACTCACTGGGTA
>JAAGVU020000078.1:18656356-18671394 GCA_011763525.2 Mormyrus iriodes | reverse complement strand
GCCGGGGTGAGCGGGGTGTGGTGGCCGAGGGGGGGGCCGCGGGGGGGGGGGGGGGGGGGGTGCCGGCGGGTGTCTCGAGCTGCACAGACAGAGCTGGACGTTCCAAGTCAGCAGAGACTGGGCTCAGATTTTTCCCACAAGCCTCTGTTTTCGCCACAAGCCCAGAGTAGAGAATTGCCACTCAGTGCCAAACCAAGTTCTGTTTATGTTAAAAGCCCAGCCTGGTCTCTCTGTCTGTGCAGCAGGAGTGCAGTGAAGGATCATGGGACACGTGTGCATCTGAATAAAAACTGAACATAAGTGAATGTTACCTTGTTTTTGGCCTTTTGACAGATTGTATGGGTTATAGAAGGCTCTTGGAACTCCTAATCATATTTTGTTCTATTTCTGTAAGATATTTAGCATGTTTTACAAATGTCTTGGGCTCTCCCTTACTCTATGTCCCAGATTGTTTCCAAAGATGTGCTCGGACCTATTTTCCTGCTGTCAATGGCGTGTCCTGTGACTTTTTATGGGTGTGGGGGGGGGGGGGGGGATTATGATTTTCTCTGGGTAGGGGCGCATTTGATGGATCTCAAACAGTTTGTTCTGATACCTTATTGGCTGGGGATGTGTGTGTGTGTTCAAACTTGGCTGTGGGACGTGGTTCTGTTAAGCGATTCTCACTGCAGTCCTGGTCGATTATGTCACTCACGTTCTGGTTGGTTGTGATGTCACTCTCCTCAGTCCAGTATCCAGAGCCGGACCAGTCTCTCAGCCTGCCTTTCATTATCGCCCGGTGCTGCAGGATGAGGCTGCTGCTCGGACCCCTGGGCCTCTGCCTGGTTCTAGCTGTTGGCGCCAGAGCCCAAAAGCTGCCCACCAGAGATGAGGGGCTCTTCCAGATGCAGGTGCGGGAGAAGGCGCTGTTCCACGACTCCTCCGTGATCCCCGATGGAGCCGAGATCAATGGATACCTCTTCAGGGACACGCCGAAAAGGTACTGCCATCTATCCATCCATCCATCCATCCATCCATCCATACTTCTATCAACTTTTAGCATTTTTTTCTTCTTGCTGTTGTTGTCCGATTTTCCATTTCCATATTATTATTATTATTATTATTATTTGTAGTTGCAAAATTCTGGTTTGGAGTATCTGTTATAATCGAGCCACTTCTATCACATGGCCCAGTAAATGGGTAGTTTCTGACCCGTTTCCATACACAGTGTTCATTTCTCTCATCCATCTCAAATGCACGCTACTGACGAGACCAGATGCCCGCAAACGTCAATGTTGTCTATTCTCCTTGATATCATCAAGCAAATGGAGTCAGGCGATAAGGTTTACTGAAAGTGGTTTGAAAACTGTTTGCGTCCCGAAGGCGCACGCGTCTAAATTTTGTAAGCAGTCGCTTCGTTAGTTCACATCCTTCTAATATTTACACATGTGTAGTAGAGAACCTACAATAAACCAATGCTATATCGGAAAATCAGCATCAGGGACTCAGCGTTAAGTCCACGATTATCCTTACGAAACATTTGAAATCTAATGCAATACGCAACTGGTACTAATAACAAAAATGACATGCAATATCATTTTTACTTAAAAATATGTATAATATCATCCATGTTCAAAAAATAGTTTCACAGAATCGGGCCATTATTGTTGTTATTGTACAGATATCAATTTTCCATAACCACTTATCTAGTACATATTATTATTATTATTATTATTATTATTACTATACAGCCTCCCATCTTCCATAACCACTCATCTAGTACACAGGTTGTTATTATTATCCTTTCCATTATACTTGCTGCCCGGTTAATTTTGAGACTGGATGCACATGGCAGGCAGAGCAGACCAGCAGCGCAGGCGGCTGAATGTGTCTCCTGGCATGTTTCATTTGTGCTCTTCCCTGCACTGGGCAATTAGAAGGGTGGGTCAATCGTGCTGCTCTGGAGCCACAGCTTATTATGCCAACACATTAAAGTTTATTAAAGTACCCTGGTGTCAAACAGGGAAAGCCGCCACCCAGGCGTAAACAAACCGGAACATACTCACTACAGACAGCAGGCGGCGCAGTGTTTGAGGACTTGGCCTTGTGGTTCAGCAGAGCAGGAACAGCCCCCCTCCATTTAACCACATGACCTGCCCCCAGTTAAAAATACCCGTCTGGGTAAACGGGATTAAAATATCACGCTGTAGGCTACACCTCAGCACGGGTGCTGATAAATGGGCACGGATGGCAGGGTGCGAGCAGGCTGGTGGCGCCGGGCTTAGCCACTGGGGTATTTTAGGCGGCTGCGGTTGGTCTGAGGTGGGCCGGGCTGACACTGGGCTCTCTGTACCCCCCCACTCTCGCAGGTACTACTTTGTGGTGGAGGAGGACAACACGCCGCTGTCGGTGACAGTGACGCCGTGTGACGCGCCGCTGGAGTGGCAGCTGACACTGCAGGAGCTGCCCGAGGACTCGAGCGGGGAGGCCTCTGGTGAGGGGCAGATGGGAGGGGCAAACCCTAATTAAATGCTTGCTTGTGCACCCCCCTGCAGAATTAAACAACATATAAAGAACAGAGTTTCCCAGTCTGGTCCTTGGGGACCCACAGACAGTACAAGTTTTTGCTCCCTGCCAGACAGTCCACTTTTTTGCTCCCTCCCAGCTCCCAGTCTGCAGGTCTCTGAGGACGGGATGGGTTAACATTAGTAAAAAAAAAACAATAAATAGAAATAAGTGGGTGGCACAGTGGCACATTTTTTACTCTTGCCTCAGGGTTCAAACCTCCTCCTGTGTATGTGGCGTTTATTTGCATGTTCTTCCCGTGTCATCATGGGGTTTCCTTCGAGTACTCCAGTTTCCCCCCACAGTCCAAATACATGCTGAGATGAACTGGAGTTACCAAATTCCTTATAGCACTGAATGGTGTGTGAGTGACTGGTGTGTGAGTGTGCCCTGTGATGGGTTGGTGCCCCGTCCTGGGTTATTCCTTACCTTACGCCTGTAACTTCTGGGATTGGCTTTGGACCCCCATGACCCTGCATAGGACAAGCAGGTACAGATGGATGGATGGAAATAAATATTTACAGAGTAGTGAGATCAAATAACATACATACAGTATATAAACCATATACATACCATATCGTCACTGTCCAATGAAAACTGCATATGTCCACTTTTTGACAATCGTGACTTTTTACTATAGATGGAATACGCCCATTCTCCTCTGTCTATTTATAGTGTTTCACAACTAATTGACTAATGAAAAGATGTTTAATGAACTCATCTTATTATACGGAATCGGTTTGGACTAGCTAATATATGTATTCATGGTGGCTGTTTGCATTGATAACTTTACATTGTTAATTTTAGCAACTTTTATATCTAGATTGTTAGCTAACTAACATCATAGTTAATTGTGAATATAAAGTGAGATTAATTAGTATCTTGTTGACACTAAAATAGTCTAAGTTTAGAACATTAAACCCTACAATGTGTTTCTGGTTGTGGTGGTAAGGGCGCCTCATTATGTTGCTTTAGGGTTACTTTGTGAAGGATTTTCTGAAAAGTTTCATTTTTGACACTCCTAAAATAATGGAATAATTTTGGAGATAGGAGTTTTACATTTGACAGTGATGATATACAATACACACGTATAACATATATGGCATCCATACAATAATCATGCCATATACAATATACGTACAGAATACAAGCACATACAATGTACAATATACAATAATATACAAGTCCTGATTTAATTCATTAATGGTGCCTAATAAAATTCTGATTAACATGGAAACTGGCAAAGAGATTAAGCATAAGAAACCGAAGTACGAGACTTATGACATTTTTAGTTTTTTGCCGCAGTCACAGATTTTTATAAAATTGAGTTTCCCCTTGTGGGGTCCCACATTGGTCCCCACAAAGTCGAAATAATAGGTTTTTATCACACTGTGGGGACAACTGATCCGCACAGTGTAATACATACATAACCAACACTCACACACACAGATACACACGCCTCTGTACCTCTGAAGGGTGAGGAAGAGAATGTTTCTCTGGGTCTGAGACGTGGGGGGGGGGGGTGAAGGTGGCACAGAATGGGATATCTCAGACGGAAGGCCCTCTAACTGGAAACGGCTGATATTTGTGGGTAATCATTTTTCCCACGATCGTAATCATCTCTCTGTATAATTCCACTGAAAAGGTCACGACCCCCCCTTACACTACCCATCCCCCCATGCACCAAAATTTACCCCCTCCTCCCTTTAAAGAGCCCCCCCCCACCCCTTTCCTCTCTTTCCATCTGGACAGTATCTGAGATTCAGGAAACCAGAGTGATCCCACAAGCTCCCCGTGCAATTAGCATCCAGACGCGGAGCTTGTGTGGCATTCATGACATGGTGCGTGGATGGGGCGTGGTGGGGGGGTGGGGTTCCAACCGGGGTGTTTTTCATGTCTGAATGGGAATGTTAGACCAGAGGAATATCACCTTCCAGACAGAGGAATGTAACCTTTTTAGAGCTATAATTCAATTCAATTTTTTGTTATATAATGCCTTTCACAACAGAATCGCCCCAAAGCGCTTTACATGATATTGAGCTATTGAGCTATAAGAGAAAATCATTTTCAGTTAAAGACAGAAACATGTCAATTTAAGAGTGTTAATACTGTAAAATATTAATAATGATGGGAGTTCATTGCTGTATAGTTCTCACAACACAGGATATAGGTATCCAAGTAGGTGCCTGATAGAGTGTTGTTTAATGAGGGTGCATTGCACAGCCCCAGAGTCTGCTGCTCGTCGTCCAGTACAGTGGCTGGTTCACAGACATAATATTTTGTTTTTGGGCCCTTGGACTGAATCCATTGTGGGCGGGCAGCGAATCTGCTGCCTCTGACGCCATGACAGGAAAGAAAAATTAAATGACCGTCGAAGGGATATTTTATGTGAAAACAGCAGCTTTGGCTCATGAGTGACTGATCGTGTTTTAAGTCACCGATGGCCTCTATGGGCAGCTGTTGGTGCTAGGCTAGGATCAGTGGAAACAATTTTGAACGTTGGTGCTGTACAGTCATCAAGGGGGTGTAAACATAGTTAGGACAGAGCCAAACACTCTAGGAGAAATGTCAGGGTGATCTTATCCTGTTCAGGGTTTGGTGACCACAGTGTGGTATGTCAGAGACAGGGCTATAGGTTTTAAATGTGGCTTGGACACTAGTCCAGCAATACTTCCTTTGAATGAAATTTCCAGTCGAGTGAAATAACAGTGCACCAAGGAGGGTTGGCTGTAATTGCAGGAGCTTCTAGTCCTGTATAATTAGAACAAACGCCGGTTCTGTCTGACTCTGTGGAGTTGGGAATGAAAATGCTTTTCGTTCTTGTCTGCACAGGCGAGCCGGAGCCGCTAGATCAGCAGAAGCAACAAGCCATGGCAGAGGAGGAGGAAGAGGCAGAGCTCTTCGCCTATAAAGGCAATGACGTCGAGTCGTACATGGCCACCAGCTCGCCGTCTGGTCTGTACCAGCTGGAACTTGTCTCCACTGAAAAGGACAGCAGCTTCAAAGTGTACGCCACCACCACCCCTGAGTCAGATCAGCCATACCCGGAGCTGCCCTTCGATCCCCGGGTGGATGTCACCTCTGTTGGCCGTACCACGGTGACGTTGGCCTGGAAACCAACGCCCACTGGGTCCCGCCTGAGGCAGCCGGTGCAGTACTGTGTGGTGGTCAACAAAGAGCACAACTTCAAGAGTCTGTGTGCCGTTGAGGCTAAGATTGGTGGAGATGATGCCTTCATGGTGGCACCCAAGCCTGGTCTTGACTTCAGCCCCTTCGACTTCATCCACTTTGGGTTCCCCTCGGAGAATGACCTTGGCAAGGGTCGCTCCTTTACCTCCAACAAGGCCCTGAGTAACAAGATCTCCCGCTCGTACATGCCCAAGCCCAAAGCGGACATCCAGAAGATCTGCATTGGCAACAAGAATATCTTCACCATGGCCGACCTAAAACCGGACACACAGTACTACTTTGACGTCTTCGCCGTCAACACTGCTAGCAACATGAGCACGGCCTACGTGGGCACCTTCGCCCGCACCAAAGAGGAGGCCAAGCAGAAGACCCTGGAACTCAAGGACGGCAAGGTTACCGACATCTTTATCAAGCGGAAGGGCAGCAAGTTTCTGAGGTTTGCCCCCGTGTCCTCACACCAGAAAGTCATGTTCTACGTCCACTCCTGCCTGGATGCAGTTCAGATCCAGGTCCGGAGGGACGGGAAGCTGGTCCTCTCCCAGAACGTGGAGGGAGTACGGCAATTTCAGCTCCGAGGCAAAGCTAAGGCTAAGTACCTGGTACGGCTTCGAGGAAGTCGCAAGGGAGCATCCATGCTGAAGCTCTTGGCGACGACTCGGCCCAACAAGCAGCCCTTTCCATCCCTGCCCGAGGACACGCGCATCAAGGCCTTCGACAAGCTCCGCACCTGCACCTCCGTCACCGTGGCCTGGCTCGGCACACAGGAGAGGAACAAATTCTGCGTCTACCGGCGCGAGGTTGATGATGCCTACGGTGAGGAGCACCGACGGCGTGAGCAGAACCAGTGCACTGGGCCTGAAACCCGCAAGAAATCCGAGAAGGTCCTCTGCAAGTACTTCCACAGTCCAAACCTCCAGAAGGCCGTCACCACGGAAACGATAAAGGGCCTGGAGCCGGGCAAGTCCTATCTGCTGGATGTTTATGTGGTCGGCCATGGCGGCCACGCGGTCAAGTACCAGAGCAAACTGGTCAAAACGAGGAAGTTTTGTTAATGACTCTGTAAATAATAAATATATTATATATATTAAAAAAGAAGTTTATTTAACTCTAAGCGATATTCTACTAAGGAGTGTATACGGACTGACTACTCACACAGCTTAAGGCCTGTGACAGTATTGGGACTGTTTAGAGATCGATCTGTACATTTATGTTTACATTACCCTGCGGTCGTTTTGGACAGTTTGGGACAGCGGGTTTTTGTTTTTCGGCCTGGGTGTGCCACCGCCAGCGATTGACGTGGGTGGGAGAACTTGTCGTTTCATGTTCCTTCATCGCTGCATGAGTACCCCTTCCTGTTTTAGTCCGTCCGGTTTCCTCAGCGGAACGTTCCGGAAAACCCACTGCCTGTACCCTCGGCCCCCGTTGCTATCCATGTACACGGTATGTCCACAGTACACGTTAGAAGACTTTAAATTATTTCATACGTCTCTGTTTTTTTTATATTAATTATTATGCCGATAAGAAAACGGTAAATCTATGAAGTATGATTGATGTTTGGACGCGCAGTTGTGTCTGTCATCCTGTTTTGTAAATGTCTCCTTCCTGTGATGAAACTCTGTGTTTTACTACTATGTCTCAAATGTACAAAGTTGTCCTGCCAATATCCATGTACATAAAAACTAAATATATAAAATATCAAACACTGTGTGGTGTCTTCCCATGTGCCATCCCACTTTTCAGAGGATCCCCGGAGGTCTAAAAGTTAATAGAAAATGGAAATATTCCTGTTTTTTAAAGGACACCCATTTTTCCGAGGAATGAAATGGTGAATGACTGAAATGAGTTTCGGATAAGAGTAAACTCTAAAATTGCCCGCCCCCCAGCCTGCACAAACTCTAGCCCCTGAAAGCAGCCATTTCAACATTCTGGAACATTCACTTTATTACTGAGTAGCAGTCAGTCTATCAGATTAATTCAGGGGTTTGCTGAGTGTTTCGGGGGGGGTCGTCATGGTCTGTGTGGTGTTGACATGATGATCCCCTAGTCACTGGGGCAGCGGAAAGCTAAGCTGTGCTCTTGGCCTGTAGTGGCACACGACAGGGGTCTGGGTATAAGCTAGGCTGGTTGTTACTCATTGGCAAGACTAGTTCATTTTGGGATTCAATTTGAGATTTTACCACTTCCTGTCCGTGAGTCTCCCCTGGCAGATAAATTTACTGTTGTGTTGACTGCTGCAGCACACCTTCATCCATGGCATGGAGAAGGAGGAAAGTGTGGACCGCCCTCCCCCCCAGCTTACATAAAAATGCTAAATTTAATCTCCAAAGCTCTGGATCCCAGATGTGCATTCTGTTGGCTGCATGTGTGTCAGCGAACATGTGTGTCTGTGCGTGTGTTTCTATGGTGACCTGGAAGAGGGGAAATATGCCATCACCTCTCATATATGATAGAGGTGCCTGGATCACATGACCCAGAGTGACATGACTTTCCATAAAACATTTGGGACTCTCAGCCGCATGGGGGTGACCTTCAGTATTTTATCTCCTCCTTGTTCCTCTTTCACACCTCCCAGGTCCTCCTAACTTTGAAGGGGCAAGCTGCCCTGACCTCCCACAGCTTCACGAAGGTGGGTTACCCCCGGCCAACTAACAGACGGACTCGCCACCAGGTGTTTTCACTGACCTATCATTTTTTTCCGGATGGCAGATCTTGCAGGCATGCTGTGTCACAATCAGGTGTGAAATTCCAGCCCCCCCAGGGCCCTCAGAATACCGTGTCCTTGGATCACAGCAATGGCATCGCAGCACAAACTCAGAGCTGCCTGTCAAACACAAATCCACCGCTCCATAATCCAGCACTTTAGTCCCGTTGCTCAGTGTGGATGCATTTTTGACAATCGACCAAAGCTTGAACACAACGCCACAAGCGTTTTCAGCAGATCTGCAGATTGCAGCAGTTTTCCGTTCCTGGCTAAAGCAATTCTCACGTTTCACAGTGAATTAATTTCCTGGTGAGAAGTAGCTGCATGTAGGCTCGGGGGGTGTGGGGGGGTGAGGTGTGGGTGTCCTTGGGTGGAGAAAAATGGTGATGAATCCATTTATCCATGTGCGCCTAATTTCCTATGGTATAAAATGGAGCCCCCAGGACAGACAGCCACCCTGATGCCCAGCGCCACTCTCCAGGGATACATACATGGTTACAGAGGCTGATTGAAAGCTGATTGGCTACTTCCCCTGTCAATCACCAATTCAAAACTTGTCATTGACTAATAATAAGGACGGCCCCTCCATATGAATTATGACCTCTCTTATACCCCACACTGTGCCCTGTCACTCTTCATGGCAGCACTGAATGCCCTTTCCATTTCCCTCCATTCTTCACTCAGGCTTACGCCAAAACGGCTGTCTTCCCTCTTCGTTCCTCCCAGGAGTTTCATTAAACCCAAAAGCTCCACTCCTCGACCCCTAATAAAACCCCTGTTCTCTCGCACCCCTGTCCCACAGTTCTGTTCACTGTTCTGTCCATATTGACTCTTACACCAGATTTTACGTTAGACACTGGTAATGGTACAGCTGAGTGCAGAATTGAGTGTGTCTGACATTAAGAATCGTGGCATTTATAACAAGTCACGGGTAGCAGGGGCATATAAAGGGGTGGAATCACAGGGGCACTGGCCAGAGATGAAAGCTGATTGGGCCCCAGAGTTCCCCCACCCCTGCCACTCATTGATTCAAAGCATATCATTGGATAATGCTACGGTTGGCCCTCTGTATGTAGTATGGCTCCACTTATGCCCCAAACCTTAAAAAACTCCCAGAATTGGTAGAAACCCTGATTTCTGTGTTTTACCCCATTACTATACTTCTGTTCACTAATATATCAAGCAGCATCTTGCATTTGATGCCAAAATGGATTTAGGCACTGGACAATGAGTGTTTTTTTAAGCATGAATCCAGCTTTGCTTCAAGCGGGTCTTGCCTTCAAGTGATAAATTATTGACGGTGAAAAAGCCGGAAATGTGCCGTTTTATGACTTCGATAAGAATGTGGAGCAATCCGTGTGTGGAAATTAGAAGAGAATCGTCCATAAAAGATAAAACTGCACGCTTGAATTTTCACTGCTGTTCTTCTCCTCTTAAATTGCACTGTTTCGTTTCTCCTTTTGTTTTACAAGCTCTGGACGGAATCGCACGTGGAAAAACAGAAACCGTGGCCGCCGATGACAGCTCTGGGATCCCTGCATTGGCACGCCGTGCCGGTCGCCATGGAAACGCCACAGAAACATACGACGGGCCCAGAACGCCAGACAAAGTCAATGAAACCACACATTAACCATCAACACCCTGCTCAGGGGCTCGTTAGGGGACGGCAGAGGCAGTAATCAGGCTGGACGTGGCCACACCCTCTGCTAACGAGTTTTCTGCCAGAACAGCAAAGAAAAACAGAGGATGGAAACCTAAGGTTTTGTTTAGCTTTTTTTAAAAAAAGTTTTTAATTGTTATTTTCCACTGTAAGTTTAGAAGTCATTTTAGGAACGAAGAGTACCAAACACTCTCTTGCAGATACTCAAATATGTATGCATACGGAGATGCACACACACATGCATGTACCAGTCTGGGAGGCCAGGGCTCAGATGACTGATATGGTAAAACCTGATTTGACCACCCAGAGTACATGGGGCTCTGGGGAGAGATCACAGAAGGACCCGACTCAGGCTGGTCAGCTCTCCCATTAAATGAGAGGCGAGGCCAGTGGAAGCCTCGGGGTCTGTGTCAGATTCCCCTATGGTAGGGGTGAGGGAGCATGGGTTTGAGGCTTTGGCTGGCCTACACAGGACGGCACTCCCTCAACTGTTGGCCTCGCATCTCAGTGACAGGGGAAGATACAAGTTGATTATTTCCTAAAGCTGCAAAGCTCTTTAAGCTATCGAGAAGACTAGCGGCTCCCCCTACTGTCAAACCTCCCTCTGCCCCCCTCCACAGCTGCCTTTACAGAAAAGAGTGCCTTCACCATCCCCCCTAGCCCTCTCGCCAGCTCCTTCATAGATTCCTCTGTAAAGCTGCAAATGTCTTTGAGGTAACAGGAAGCTCAGTAGCTCCTCCTACTGTCAGGCCTCCAGCAATGGTGCCTTTGCCCTCTGGACTCAGAGCGTTGATAGATGAAAAATGATATATGCTGGTTTCACTGAAAGCCCCCTGATGGATTTACCACGAAAAAGTCCAATAAAGTAAAACATTTACATAATAAAATATATACCCTTGAAACACCAGCTGCTCAGAACAAAAGAGTTGATGTTGGATGAAATTCCACAGGAGGCGTAGCGGTTAAGGAACCAGGCTTGGGACCAGCGCATTTTAGGGTCCCTGCCCTAAGAGGGGCTCGGCTGTCAGGCTCATGAGAGGGGCACTTAATTTCAGATGGCTTAATGGAAAGAACAGTGCAAAGCTGGTGACATACGAGCCATTTGCTGTAAGAGTGTGGGGCCTGTCTGCATATGTTAAGCAAACAGCTACTTTAAGTCTCTCTAGTCAACAATAAAAAATAGGAACTAAATTCATTGGCAGGACTGTCCGCAAGCGACCTCATAAATATCCCGAAATAAGGCAGCACTTATGAGACATGCACCCAAAATGCGATTGCCATCGATCTGCTCTAGACGTTGACATTTGACATCAAGCGAACACCTACTGGTGTCGGAGAGAATGTACACACTAGGAGCATATTCTGGGGAGGGGCCACAGGGACACTGAACCCAGCTGAAAGCTGATTGGCCCTGGTGTGCCAATCAATGCCCCTTTCCCTGTCACTCATCGATTCAAAGCATATTATTGGCTAACGATAAGGTTGGCTGTGACACGACGATCATGTTTCTTGAGACTTAGTGAGTTTTTGGTCGACGGTAATAAATGTGATTTAAACGCAGGAAAATGGAGTAATGTTGATACCTCACACCTCCGTGGCTGTGTGCGTGTGGAGTTTGTGTGTCTCCCTGTGTTCCTGTGGGCATCCCTCTGGCTGCTCCGGTTTCATGCCACCCATTCAAACATGTGTTCCTCAGATGAACCAGAGAACTACGCCTGTGTGTGTTTGTGTGTGTGTGTGTGTGTGTGTGTGTGTGTGAGGTCTTTGCGAATTAGCGGTATCTCCAAGAGAACCCACCCCACTTATCGCTAATGCTTGAGGGGATCGGATTAAAATCAGCAAGGCCTTAAGTGGAAGACAGCTACTTAAAGAGGACAGATAAACCTCAGATAAAGACCATATATGTGTTAGATCATAACAAGGACTGTCGAGGACGATGGGGGCAGATGGAGGACAGAATGGCGCCACCCACAGCCAGAATAAGTCAATGCCAGCTGTAGCCGTAGAGGACATACGCAGGGGAGATTCTACCCCACCTCTGTTTAAAAAAATTAACTGAAAAATGTCTGCAATTAGCCTGCAGGAAGTGCTCGTAGGGTCAGTCATGGGGTGGGACAGGATGTCGCTTACCAGAGTATTGATTGGTGGTTGTGGTGGTGGGTCTCCCAATGGGCCGGTTTTTCAAAACTGTACAAAAGGTGTACAAAACGTGGGAAAGAAAACAGAAATTATACCCAGCTTCCTGGGTATTTGGGGCCGTTAGAGAAAGAGAATTACTCTTTTTGTTTAATTTTGTTTCATTCTTTCCCTAGAATCAACTTGCCGAGAAATCGTGCTTGATTTCCAGGTCGAGACAGCTGAAGTTATTTGGCGTAATAATATTTACTTGGCGAAAAAAAATGACTGAAAATGTTAAAAGGACATATTTCTTTACGTGCCGTTCTGCCATGTCCTGGAGGAGAGGGGGGGTTGTGGTTCGGGGAGCTGCTGGGCTTGGGTTGAAGGAATTCAGTCATTTTTGGCCCGTTCTGGGTGTCTTCTTGGCAACTGGAGAGAGGGGGGGCAGGATCCAATTTTCTGTGTCTTGGCGCGGCTGTCCCGGGACTCTGCAATGCAGCTGAACGAGTCTGGGCCTGCCGGACCTCCTGAGGGCTCATCTCATCCTGTCCCGGCCCACCTCCGCCCCACCAGCATGGTCCAAATCCACCTCTCGAACTCTGAACCCCGGACGGAGTGGAAGATGACCTTTTCCAGGGATTCCCAGGTTTATATGGGTGGCCGTATTTAACGACGGCTGCACAGATGTGTTTAGATCCAAATTAAAAACGTGGGGATTTCAGGAATTCCGGATAAAAAACCATAACGGCTCAGAATTCCGTAGCCGCCAGGTCATAA
The DNA here is from genome assembly GCA_011763525.2 of Mormyrus iriodes. Lineage (NCBI taxonomy): Eukaryota > Metazoa > Chordata > Actinopteri > Osteoglossiformes > Mormyridae > Mormyrus > Mormyrus iriodes. The sequence continues at coordinate 18,658,405 of JAAGVU020000078.1, read as the reverse complement.
ACGAACATATTTTGTGAGGACCAAGTAAAAGTAAATACAGTATTACACCAGAAGGACATTTTGAAAGAACATCTGTAAAACATTTTACGCAAGATTCTAATGAACATGCGCCTCTTTACACTAGAGCTGCATGACTGTTAATCTGCATATTTCTAGCGACCGTCTCCACTGAGAAGAATTTAGAATGACGCCATTATCTGATCATTATGCTTCTTTAAATGCATCACTGCGCTGGGGACTGGTGGCGTATATAAGCCTCGATTCAGAGGGGGGCAGCGTGGGATGGTGAGGCTGACCCAGGGTCATGTGTCATGCTAACTGCAGACCATCGCCACTAAAGCAGACAAGCTTAAGGTCCGTAGTACAGTCGAAGGAGATCTTTAGCGGTGATTCACCCCCTTGGTGCGTTATGGTGTACGCTGCTCACGGGAATATCGAAGCACTCAGAATATTCAGAGCACAAGGCTTAAAATGGCCTGAAAGCTAACGCTTAAAACACAGCATCTGAAAAATGTCATGTCGAAGGTGACCTCAACCAGCCGCGTCACAATGACTCAGGCAGGATCCAGAGAGCCATGGGTATCAATCTCCCCAGGCGACTGCCTGCTAACAACGTCGTCTGGCTGCCTAGTCACCTTTTTCCATCTGCTTCCTCTTCCCTTGAAATACGCCATCGCTACCCCAAAACGTTTCCAAAAATGTTTTTTGTTTTTTGTAATATTGTTTTTTTTATCTTATGTTTTGTAGCACAAATTGTGAAGACTCTAAAAGTCACAGAAGGTGAAAAGTCTCTTTGCGGCTGAAACCATGACGAGGGGTAAACTTATACATCAATGTTTTGTAACAGGAAAAGGGAAATCAGAATGTCACAGTTTTTCATAAATGTAGAGTGATCCATTGGCACTTCTAGACCATTTCATCTGGGGGGGCAGATGTTCTGTTAGGGGGGCCAGATGCATTTGACCTTAATGTCCTCCAAGTATTACTTACACTAGCATTAAGAAGTAACAGATAATTTTGAAAACCGATGTTATTTATGCGTCGCTTTGCAGTCACATTTTACAGTTTTTACAAATATGTAACTCACTCTGATCTTTTGTTTAGACTGTCTTGCTTTCACAAGCTCCATTTCTTTTTCTGTTGTTAACTTTGCTTTTTACCAGCTGAAGCGACTCGACCACCCGACGCACCCGTAATAAGAGTCTGTCAAGATAATGTGCTTACCTTTGTGTTTTCCCTGTTCCCAGCTCACAAAATTTTAGCCCGCATATATAAATGTAAATAATAATAATAGTAATAATAATAAATATATTTCAGACCCATATATAAATAAATATATTTACAGCTCTGGAAAAAAAAAATGAAGAGACCACAGCACAATTTTTTGTTTCACTTATTTCTCAATTTATTGGTGTGTGTCTGTGTCAGGGTCAGCAGCCATCCTGCCCTTCGTGTTGCCTCCGCATTTGGCCAGCAGGTGTTGCTGGCCATCCTGTCCTGCCCCCTGTTGTCCTTCTAGTCCTCAGTGTGTTTCCCACCTCCCCAGGCTCCTGCATGGCTCTATGGGCTGAGTGTGTGGCTGTAAACCCTTTGCTCAGTTTGAGGCCAGCCTCCTCTGTTAATACTCCTATATTTATTAGATGTTATTCCCCAGTGTTACTTTTCTATTAGTTTTCTTGTTTCTAGTTTGTGGTTATGTATTACTTGTCTTTGTTGTATTCATACTGTTAGATTCTGTTTCCTAGTTTCCCTGTTATTCTCTTAGTTCTATGATTAAGTTGATTAGATCCACCTGTCTCCTGTCACCCTGTGCCTCACAATTGTCCTACCTGATTGCTCATTGTCCTGCTCCCTCTCTGATTGGTTAATTCTTTCATGTTTCACTCCTGCTTCTTCGTTACCCGGTTGAGTTTGTGTATTTAAGTTCCTGCCTGTATTCATTACTTCAGTGGGTCATTGTATGGGAGATGGTCCTATGCTGCCCAGGTAGTTGTAGTTGTAGTTGTAGTTGTAGTTGTAGTTGTAGTTGTAGTTGTAGTTGTAGTTGTA
>JAAGVU020000078.1:18634433-18645507 GCA_011763525.2 Mormyrus iriodes | reverse complement strand
GTTCTGAAGGCGAAAGGGGGTCAAACACCGTATTAGTATGGTGTTCCTAATAATCCTTTAGGTGAGTGTATATGCATCTGTTTATATCAGAGTGTACACACCAACATGTACCTGTATATACACTATATGGATAAAAATATTGGGACACACCTCTTAATCATTTAATTCAGGTGTTTCATTCAGACCCATTGCCACAGGTGTATAAAATCAAGCACCTAGCCATGCAGTCAGGTTTACAAAATTTATGAAAGAATGAGTCATTCTGAAGAGCTCAGTGAATTCAAGCATGGTACTGTCGTAGGATGTCACTTTTGCAATAAGTCAGTTCATGAAATTTCTTCCTTGCTATGTATTCCACAGTCAACTGTAAGTGGTATTATTGCAAAGTGGAAGCATTTAGGAACAACAGGAACTCAGCCACGAAGTCACAGGCCACGTAAAGTGACAGAGTGGGGTCGCAGAGTGCTGAGGCACATAGTGCTTAAAAGTAACCAACGTTCGGTTGACTCAGTAACTGCAGAGTTCCAAACTTCCTCTGGCATTAACCCCAGCACAAAAACTATGCGCCGGAACCTTCATGCAATGGGCTTCCATGGCTGAGCAGCTGCATGCAAGCCTTACATCACCAAACGCAATGCCAAGCATCAGATGGTGTGGTATGAAGCAGACTGCCACTGGACTCTGGGGCAATGGAAATGTGTTCTGTGGAGTAGTGAATCATGCTTCTCTGTCTGGCTGTTGGATGGATCAGTCTCGTTTTGGCGGATGCCAGGAGAACGTTACCTGCTTGACTGCATTGTGCCAACTGTAAAGTTTTGTGGAGGAGGGATAATGGTGTGGTCTTGTTTTTCAGGGTTTGGGCTCCACCCATTAATTCCAGTGAAGGAAACTCTTAATACTTCAGCATACCAAGACATTTTTGACAGTTCTATGCTTCTAGCTTTGTGGGAGCAGTTTAGGGAAGGCCGTTTTCTGCTCCTGCATGACTGTGCCCCAGTACATAAAAAAGGTCCATAAAGACATGGTTGGTGAGTGTGGTGTGGAAGCACTTGATTGGCCCACACAGAGCCCTGACCTCAACCCCATCGGGCACCTTTGGGATGAACTAGAATGGAGAGTGTGAGCCAGGCCTTCACATCCAACATCAGTGCCTGACCTCACAAACGTTCTTATGGATGAATGGGCAAAAATTCCCACAGACAAACTCCAAAATCTTGTGGAAAGCCTTCCCTGAAGAGTGGCAGTTGTTATAGCTGCAAAGGGGAGCCCAACTCCGTATTGATGGATCCATAACCCTTTGGATTTAGAGTGGGATGTCATAAAAGTTCCTGTAGGTGTAATGGCCAGGTGTGCCAATACTTTTGCCCATATATTGTACCTGAATGGATTTACTTGTATGTACCTGAGCGTATGCACCTGTATGTACCTGTATGTAGCCATGCTTTCTCCTGTTATATGGATGTGTATGTCTGAGTGTATGCTGTGCACCTTTATTTATGCCACCCTCCCACCTGCCTCCAGTGTACTTCACTGCTCCGACAGCCTGAGCTCCACTGGCGACGGCACCCAGGTGCACCAGTGCGCCCTGTGCCAGATCACGTTCAGCTCCGAGTCCAGGTAGGACATGCTTCACGGTCATTGCACAGCCGCCCCCCTCCCCCCCACCGCTGCGTTACCAGACTGCCTGTCCCCCCACAGCTTCGAGCAGCACAGGGAGGCATGCAAAGGGGATGCCAGGTTCATCTGTAAGGCGGAGAGCTGCGGGAAGAGATTCAAAAGCAAGGAGTCCCTCAAGAAGCACAAAGGGAATGTTCACACAGGTGGGTGGGGCCTTCATCATCCTGGTGGGCGGGGCATGGATTTGAGAGTTGGCAACATGACGTTCCGTGGCTCTTGCTTCTGGCCGTCATTGGGACACTGCACGGGAATTATAGAATGACAAGCAACAGCAAACACTCAGCTGGTTTGAGATTTGTTTTGGTGAAATGCCAGCCAGTGTGGAAACAAAAACATTTCTACAGACTCACCAGCCAGCCACAGGGAAACAAACAAGCATAAATGTAAGCCTCATGTCTTTCTAATGTCAGCCTTCTGACGCAGTCGTTACCCAGCACAGTGACATGCAGTAAACAGCAAGCTGAACTGCTCCACATGTAGATGACATTCCATCTCCTGCTGTCCCGTTGCTTCATCCGCTTCCTCGTAAACACTACTGTACATGTCATTCCCAGGATGGGAAATGGAGAGATGGCTTTTTGATGTCTTCTGCTTGGTGGAGCTTATTTTAACTGGGCCTGGGGTAAATTTAATAACTGTATTATTACAAACAGCACTGCTGTTTGACCTTAATTAATTAAGCTGCCCCTCTGTAATTAATACGGTTGAGATTAGACCTCCCTCTCTAATTACCTACTTCTTGTAATTGCTGTCTTACAGTCTCAAAGCTTTTCCTAGTTTTTTTGGAGTATTGTAGAGTAATAATTATATCCTTGGCCAGATTGTCTGTTTGGTCATCCCTCCGCTCATTGCTTTCATCCCCCAGTGCTGTTCCCCCGTACCCTGCGATATAGCCCTTGTCCATTGCAGGCAAGTCAGACAACATGGACGTGTAAAAGAGAGCCAATCAGCAGAGACGCCATGACGCCAGAGGCCATGAGACATCGTGTTCGTGAATGGCTACTTTGTGAGCCTTTGCCTGCTTGCTTAGGTCTCACCGCATCATCTGTGCCATTTATGACTCATAATTTAATTATCTGTGCTGTTTACCTTGTGAATCAAGGAATATACAAGGCTGGGGCCACAGGGGCACTGGCCCTAGCTGAAAGCTGATTGGCTGGCTCCCCTGTCACTCAGCAATTCAAAACATTTCATTGGCTAATGATAAGGTTGACTCCTTTGTATGAATTATGGCCTCTTTTATGCCTCCAATCTTAAAAAAAAATTTGAATTGATGTGTTCATTTTACAGGCAAACCTAGCCCACCCAAGTCCAGGACTTGATCATGGGCACCTGAATACTCACGGGCTTGGCCGCACCTGACCCCGGGCCACTTCGATTGGTCCGATAGTGCTGGTTCAGTTGCACATCATTAGTGGCAGCTGGTGGCTGGGGCAGTGCCGAAATCCAATCAGAGTCAAATGTGATGTATAGAGGACCCGCACAAGTAACCGGGAGTGTGTGGTGCGTAGCTAACAGTGTTGGCAGCAGACCATTCAACCGGAGCGCTGCATACTTATTGGCATGCCTCATTGGGCAGTAGTTCACATGGGGGGCATGGCCTCAATGTATTCTAATCGTCAGCCATTATAGCCATGACCAAACATGGGATGCCATCCCTTCCACCCCAGTCAACACCCCCCACACTTCGACAGTTTCCATACTTCAGCGGACCCCATGAACTCCCCCAAGTCACACACTCCCACGTCACTTCTGTAAGCACGCTGTCAAAGCTGGAAGCAAATGAGTGTGTATTTCCTGGAATTATGGGAGTGAGGATGAATTTTTGTGTGTTTGTCGTGTGACATTTAAGCTAAACAGCAGCAGCTAATTCCCTACTGTGTGTGTGTGTGTGTGTGTCTGTGTGTCTATGTGTGTGTGTGTGTCTGTCTGTGTTTATTTGTGCAGACGCCCATTCCCCATTACTCAGCCTCATCATGACTCATGTCACCCCAAAATCCACTGTGACCCCGATTCTGGGTACCCCCTTCCTACTTACACGTCACCCTGATGTTGCCTTGACCCATCCTGACCCTTACCCTGAAATTTACTGTGTCCTGCGTATGTCTGTGTAGTTTGTTTGTAGCATGGCAGGAGGACAGTTAACATTAATTTTGTTCCAGTAAAATAGCCCCAGGGTAGTAATGAGTATTTACCAGAGACTTTAAGTTGAAGGACTGTCAGTATTTAATCTGATTATCCATGAGGAAGGATGAGAAGAAAGATCGTCTGGGCCTTTGACCTCTGACCTTTGATCTTTGGAGAGGAGATGAAGATTGGTGCCCCTGTAAACATGCTACCAGCTGTGCTTGCTTGCTAAGCTTTCATTCTGTACTCGGTGAAACCCAGAATATTATTACTAGCTTGTATGTTTAGGGCTAAGAATCATTATTTATAGTCTCCATTAAAATTGAATCATATTGTATTTGCGGTATGTTTTGCCAAATGCAGCTAAAAGGTGTTTGACCAAACACAGCTTGTGTGCATTCAGGGTGAACAGGAGGAAATCTGACTCGCTGTCTGATGCATCTCATCCACAAAAACCCAGAAGGATGGCCAGGCTTTGACAAGGCCTGGTTTGCAAAGGCCAAGGTCCGACTTTCTGGCTGAGAAATGGCGTGGAAGGTTGTGGTGGTCTGGTGTCCCCGTGGGCTTGTCCTGTCTGCTTTGGGGTGAGGGTGAGGCAGAACGGTCTTGTATAACGTGTAGGGTTTATGGTGTTGGGCCTTTCCACTGATTGAACCCCTTAAGGAAGGTCCTTCATTTGACAGGTGGAGGTGCCCCACCAGCACCTTTCCTGGAAAGTACATGCTACAAGTTCACTGGCTCTCAGTTCCGGCACTCACATTTATGTGCTACCTTTGCATTACAGGAAGTTTAGGCAAGAATCTGATTGTGTCTCAGTCCTGGCACTCAAACTCAGTGCCCTAACTTCCTGTGTGGCGCTCATTATCTCTTGATGGTGACATTTGCTAACAGTGACCTGCTTTTACTTTCCAGGAAGCTGATTGGTTCTCATTTGGGGCGCATACGCTCACTGTCCTATCTTTGCTTCACAAGAATTTAACGTGGGAAGCTGATATGCTCTCAGTGTTTACCATGACCTCTGTCTCCTTTGCAGGAAGTGCTCGTAGGAAGCTGATGTGTACCATCTGCAACAAGAAGTGCTCTTCCTCGGTAAACCTACAGGAACACAGAAAGGTTGGCATTTTCCCCACAGTGCATTTCGTGTTGCTGCTCTGTCTGTACCGAGAGAACGGGAAAACAATCGGAGCAGAAGAGTAGAAGTAGAAGCCATTCTTAACTCCTCCAGGGAAGCGATCAGACACACATTAGACAACAGCGATGCAGGGGCTAGGGTTTGTTGTAGTTAATGGGGGCAGATAGGCAGGTCACATGACTAGATTTCCTTGCAACATGGCAGGCTTATGCCAGGTCAGGTCTTCTGTTTCATGAGTACTTCTGTCAGGACTTCATGAGACTTCCTTGTGAAACAGCAAACCTCAACGGCGGGGTGTGCGGCAGACAGGCCCCAGCAGCAGTGTCAGGGGTCCGTAGGAGGGGGTTGGACGTGGGAACGGCTTGATTGCTTACTCCCCCCAGATTTTATATAGACTTGCTGAAGGATCTTTAGGTAGCAGATTTCATCCAAGAGTGACTTGTGCAGTTTTCTGGTTCCCTGCGATACAGCCCTTATTCATTGAAGGGGAATCAGGTTATCGAAGTGCAGAGGATGGAGATGGATGCTGGCCAAGCTGGTGTCCCTTCATTAAAGAGTTAGGCTGCCATGAAGGGCACTTTTAATACACAATAAACACAGGCCATTGACGCAGTGTCTCTTTCAACTTGTGTGGCCATCCATCGCAAGGCCCTTGTTTGGAGCATTTAGAAAATCTCAGAATGTTTTTCCTCCCTGATCTGGTTAAGGTAATTTACTGTCCCCCCTTCCATGGTGACCCATTATCGTGTGCAGGAGAGATCCAATTTGCCGCCTGAAGATGTCAATGGGAATGGATTTGATGCAAGATGTCATAATGATGGAGGATGACCTGTTGAAAATGGGAAACCACGATGATCGGGTGTTCCGTGGTTCCTTGGATGCTTGGGGCTTATAACGGGGTGGGGCCACAGGGGCACTGGACCCACCTGAAAACTGACTGGGCTCCTAGAGTGTCCCTCACCAATTCAAAACATATCATTGGCTAATGATAAGGACGGCACCTCTGTATGAATTATGGCCCTCTTACGCCCCCCACCTTAAAAAATCTGGGTCTAAAGTCTCAGTTTAGTGTCAGGACCTTGCACCTTGTTCCTCCGGGCAGTACTCTTGTCCCAGTGCCAGCAGACCTTCTGCTGGAAGCCACGGAGGGCTCCGGACCATTGACTTTGGAGGCTGTACTGAGGCGGGCCAGAATCACCACGGTACCCTGACCCCTGTCAGTGGGCGATTACCCCCACCCCCCCAATCTCACTCGCAAAGCCTCTGATGGTCCTGAGTGCCCTAATGACAAACAGATTGTTCTCATAATAGGCTCTTTTGCTGGCTGGGCAGGCTGAGAGCGGTCGCATTGAGTGGTGTTGTTTCAGGGGGCTAATCTGATTTGGCACTGTGAAGTTTCTCTCTCTTTCTCTCGCTCACTCGCTGTCTCCCAACTCATCAGCCGCACCAAATGAGCCTCGATTGTCCTAACAGAATATCTATGCATTTTTTTCTGAAATTTACATCACACCTTGACAGTGCCCAGCATGGCTGTCTGTGAGCTACAGGGTTTCCTGTTAGAACAAGTAAATGGATATTAAGTGATGTCCCTCATTGATTTGGGTCCTGATTAAAACATACTTCCCAAAATATCAACTCGAGACTCCATGGAGAGATCCGGAAACTTTCCAAAATCTTGACTTGATACTGACCCAAGACTCTATGGAGAGATCCGGAAACTTATGTCTGTGAGCAATTCTGAAGCTGCCCAGGCATCGTTGGAGAAAATCTGGCCAAAGGCTGTGCTAATCCTGTGTTTCAGCCTCTCTCTTCCTAAACTATAAAGGATGAACGGCCACCATCGTTCCCGAAAGTGCTTCCGTCAAAGCTGGAAGTTTCCAGAAAGCTGCTGGCATGCTGGCTGAGGAGGCTCTGGCGTCGTCTCTCCAGAGGCACCATATCGGTGTATCGCTGCCCCCTCCACCGCATCAGGATCACATCATGCCCCATGGAACTATTGCAAGCACCAGAGCACAGAGGTGCAGTTATTAAAACTCTGCCTCCAGCTTAATTACATTTCCATCCCGCCCAAGTGCTCTGCCAGTGGGCTGGGCCTGGGGTGAAGGGGGGGCCCCACAGTGAAGAGCTTAATCATTGCAGCTCCTCCCGGGGGCCAGCGGCATTATCCGCTTTTACCAGGGTTCTCCGCGACAGCTGTTAAGACGGGCCGACATCCTTATCTGGCTGGTCAGTGGTGTCTGCGGCATGTTCTCGAAAGTTCTGCCAGCATACTGCCCCCTTCGAAATGGGAGAGCCGGTCGACGTCTCACACCCGCCGGCAAAGACGATTAAAAGGAAAGTTGTGGTTAAAATGTGAGCTAAGATCCGGCTTTAATCCCGGATCAGCTTTGGCCGAGATGTCTGACACGTTGTCAGTGTGGTAAACTCTGCTCGGAGTGTTTTCAAATCCCGTCGCTAACTTGACTTCTGTGCTTCACTTTGTCTTGGTTTCTCTCAGGTGCACGAGGTCTTCGACTGTCCAGCGTGCGACAAGAAATTCATCTCCACCAATCAGCTCAAGCGACACATGATAACACACTCAGGTACAGGCAATAGCAGCATCGCCTGTGATTCTTCCCCCGTCGGAATGGGCGAAAGATTACCCGGTGGGGGAGTGTTTCCTCTATCTGATTGGCTATTTTCCCTCACTGCCCGCCTCCCCCTCTGGGCTCTCAGAGAAGCGGCCGTACACCTGCGAGGTCTGCAGCCGCTCCTTCAAGCGCCTGGACCAGGTGACAGCACACAAAATCATCCACAGCGAGGACAAGCCCTACAAGTGCAAGCTGTGCGGGAAGGAGTTTGCCCACAGGAATGTGTACAAGAACCACAAAAAGGTCAAGCGAAGGGGGTGGGGCATGGGCAGAGCAGAGGTGGGGAGTGGGCGGGATAGGGATGAGAATGGGTGGGGCATGATAAGGAAGGGGTGGGGCTAGGCTTGGCATTGACGGGGCAGGGGTAGAACATGGGCAGGATTGATATTAAAATGGGCGTGTGTGGGACAGGGGTGTGGCATGGATGGAAATGGGTAGGATGGGATACAGAATGGGTGGGAAAGGGTGGTGCATGATAGAGAAGGGGTGGAGCATAGGCAGGAGACGTATATCAATGGGTCGGGCAGAGACAGTAGTCTTTACGTCATCTCGGAATGTTTGCGGTCTTCTCCCATGAATAAATTATGACGAGCACTCAGATATATTCCACGCATGTGCACGCGCACTCACACATAGGCTGTGCTTTGACAGAGTGGCGTCTCTATCGAGATTGACCTGTGTTATTTGTCTCTAGCGAGTAAGGGGTGAGTAGAGGGAGGACCCAGGACAGCAGACACCCAAACTCTGTTAACCCCCAACCCCCCTCCCCCCAGCCTGGCTGGAAATTTAACAGTTGCTGAGATAGAGCCTCCCCCAAATAATTCCTCATCCTACCTTGCAACTCGCTCCCCTGAGATGTCCTGATCTGGGGGGGGGGGTAGATTAATTTAGTGGGAGGGACATGGTTGGAGTGGGCTACAATCCTGTTATCCCTCACCAGGTAATTATGCTGACCGACTGCAGAGATAAGAGGCAGAGGGGTGGGGAGTGTCTTTCCCGTCCACGTGCCTTCCCATGATTCTCTGCTCCCTCCACTCCACACAGACCCACTCAGAGGAGAGGCCCTTCCAGTGTGAGGAGTGTAAGGCACTGTTCCGCACACCATTCTCGCTGCAGCGCCACCTGCTGATACACAACAGTGAGTACCGTGTGTGTGTGTGTATGTGTGTGCGTGTGTTTGTGTGGCTACCTGGCCATCTCCCTGTCTTTAAATGGTGAATCTCCAGGTGTACAGGAGAGCGCCCTCTACAGGAGATGTTATGCAGTTCAGGGATATTTAACTCTCTTGGTGTTTGGATGTCTCAGCACCACATGCGAAGTGGGAGGGGGTTGCAGTGTGTTGCTTGGTGTGAGTGCCCATGACATGCACCAGGTGCAAATCAGGCACCGCAGTCCCCTGTCTGACCTTCACTTGGCTGGTTGTAATACTGACCTCCTTGGTCCTCCTGGTCCCCAGGTGTGTCTTTTCCTGTTCCGGTTCAGAGTCTGCAGGTGAAGCACGAGGACATGTATCTATTAGTGGCCATGATTGTTGCTCCCTCACTTTCTTTCCACAGCTGTCGTCCCCAGGTGGAGGCATTTTGGAGAGTAAGGGGGGGAAACTCTTGCCCCATTTTCAGCCTGGGGAGTCGGGGCATGGTGAAAATCACATTAAAACGGAAGCCTCCCAACTTATGGGGTTTTACTGCCTCCTGTCAGCCTCAGATGGGGCTGTACGCTCTTTAACGAGACAAGCCTCAAGAGCACGGCCTCGCGTGTCAGGAAATGGGTATGCCTCTCTTCATGAGTTTGAGCTGTCTTTCAGGGGCAGAACAGAAAGGATTCAGAGAGTGGGGGATTTAAAGCACTTGATCCTGAAGTTAGACATTTCCATGCCTTACGGGATGATGACAGAGTTTCTCTAAAGCGATTTTCTTCCGTGCTCTGACTTGAGGATATTTGAAGTGGCGTATTAATCTTTTTACTGCTGTGAGACTTGCATCTCATATTGGAAAGAGAGGACTTTATCCTTACTGATTTTTCATTGGCTGACCATGTAACGTGCCTGCCTTTTCTCAGGCGAGAGGACCTTCAAATGCGACCAATGTGACGCCACCTTCAAACGCAAGGACACGCTCAATGTGCACATACAGGTGGTGCATGACGGCCACAAAAAGTACAAGTGCGACCTCTGCGAGAAGGCCTTTGTTACACCATCTGTCCTGAAGAGCCACAAGAAGGTAAGGTGGCTCGCTCAAGAGCCCCCTTCAGGCATAAGCTTGAATTACCATTGATGTGAGAAGTTCGTTCTCTAATTATGAGGCCGACAGACTCTATAATCTTGCCCAACTCTAACTGTAACTTGCCAACTCTAACTCAAACTGAATATAAAACATTGATGAATAAATGCTCCTTTTTTGATTTTTTTATTCTCAGATTGAGAATTTCTGGTGGCGCTGTAAATTTTGGTGTGTTATATAAACAAGCAGGCTTAGTCTTTTCTGGTACAGCCGAGATCATGCAGTACTTTTTATTTCTACCATAAATGTTTTAAAATCCCCCTGTCCCCCCCGCTTTTACATGCTTCTCCCATGACTGCAAAAGCCATCACACACATATTTCTTCGTAATTAGAGACGACATTTAGCCCAAGTGGGGTTTTAAGGCACGGGAGAGGTCCCGGGGCGGATCCAGGGGCCATAACGTGCCGGCGTGTCCGGGGGCTCAGGCCAAGAGCGAGTCCTGCCTTGGCACAGGACCAAACAAATTGCTAACATACTACCATGCGAACTCTGGCAACAACGGGTGGCTAGGCAGACAGTTCAGAGGGGCTGTGTGACAGATTAGCCGTGATCCTCTCCAGGGCGAAGACAGGAACCTGCGACAGAAAAGAGCGCCGCTGTACAGGACAGCTATTATGTGCGATTTTGGCTTTTTCCTTTGGTGCTCACTTGGATCTATAATTTAATTCCTGTTTATTCCCCACTTTTGCTTTTATTCTGGTCCTCTGGCAGTGCCTGGCCTTGGTTGTTCTTCCCAAAGCTCTGTATTTTGGGGCAGGGGTTCCAAGCCTTGTGGATGAGGGCCTCGGCTGCAGGACACCCTGCATCCGACGCCAGAGCACTGCTTTCAGCCTGTGTGAGGTGCCACCGCCCTGCTACTCACTGACCAGGGGTGTTGCAAGCGGGAGGGATGTGGGTGTTACAACAACCCCACTTTTGCCGAAACACGATTCCATCCCCCCCACTTTAGTCAGATTAAAACAATACTAAAATACGTACTACTACGGGTACAATAGTGAACTGAACCGTAGCCCCGATCTGGGAGAATAAAATACATGCGCAGACTTAGACTACACACATAGGTCTGTTAGTTTGATTGACGGACCATTCAGCCAATCGCAGCAAATATATCAATTAGCGTCAGTGACGAGGGAACAAGAGCTGCTCCTCATCAAAGTGAGTAAGTTGGCAACGTACTGACCTGTTGGATTTGGGGAGAACAGTTTAGAGGTAGAACAAAGTGATATC
>JAAGVU020000078.1:18615319-18625794 GCA_011763525.2 Mormyrus iriodes | reverse complement strand
CCCCCCCCCCCCACCCCCCGGACGATATTGGGGCCTCGACTGCACCCCCCACATGGCCGGGAGGAAATGGGAGTGAGACCTGGAGCTGGTTCGGCAGCCAAGGCTCTTGTCAGGCCCAGAATGAGCCACAGGCCCCGTTAGTATTGTTATTATTAGGATTATTAGTGTTTATTATTATTATAGCTATGCATATCTCCGCTGGTATCTCCCTGTAATGCAAGCATCCCGCTGTTATGGTGTCTGCCGTGCTGGGCGCTGACCTCTAGGGTAATTGAGTAATTGAGTAAGGCAGACATAAACAGCAGTGAGCTTCCTGCTTCACCTGGGACTGTCTTAACAGATGCTCTTCGCTCTACGATGGATTGACTTTACGATGGTGCAAAAGCGATGCACATTCAGTAGTCAGCTTTGGATTTTGATCTGTTTCCGGGCAACGATATGCTGTCTGATACTTTCTACCGATGGCAGGCTACACTTCGAGCCTCTGTAGGTATTGCGAGCGTAAACATCTCTTACGGTGTTTAACAACACAATACAGTGTTATTTCTGTGTTTAACCAAATTAACTTGTATTCTTTAATTTACTTTTCAATTACTAGTATTTAGTTAGGTATTTATTATACATTTACTTAATTGGTGACTAGATTATTAACCTTTCTTTATCATATCATGTTCAATGGACGATATTTTCCATTATGGTGGGTTCATCGCAACATAACCTCAGCGCAAGTTGAAGAGCACCTATATGTATAAATGTATATAAATATCCTTCTATGAAGCAAAACTATCAGCCATTGCAGGTTGTCACTATGACGACTCCCCTGCCTCTGACTCCACCCCACTGACCCACCCCCCTTCTCCATTCCAGGTGAGCGGCCTTACCAGTGCCCCTACTGTGACAAGGCATTCAGCAAGAATGATGGGCTGAAGATGCACATTCGCACTCACACCCGGGTAAGTGAAGCCCCACCCCCGTCAACATCCACATGCTGGAGTGACCTGGCCTCCAGCCAATAGCTGTTTACCCCATCCATAACCGCGCCCCCCACATGGCCATAACCAGGCATGTTGATCGCAGTCTTCTTAAAGCCCTTTCAGGGCCCACAGCTAGCTTGCTGTCCAAAGGCAGGTTTGAAAGATGCCCGAGTGTCCTCTCCAGAGCTTTCCCTTTCAGGAATGGAATGTTGGCTGAAAGGGTCATCGTACGTGTAAGGGCGTCGAACCTCTGCTGTTCATAACACCCTGGAGAGGTCTTTACATTCCTGATGAGCGGCTCGCGCGCTTTAGCACACTCTTCTCTTTTCTCTCTCTCCATTGTTGATTTGATTTTGTCCTTGCGGGTAAAAAAGTGTAATTACAGCATTGAAGAGTTGCTCTCCTTCATTTACAACATCATTAACAAATTAACGCTCATCACATCAGAGGAAGCTGACGTCCCTTAGAGCATTCTTTCTCAGTTTGTGTTATTTTTTGTCCTAATGTCAGACTTTGCTTTTTAACAGTGCACGAAGGCATTGTGCTACTGTCACGACAGTACGTTCCATTTATTGTTACTGCACAGTTTTTTGTGAAATAAATGAACAAATTTGAGCCGTTACTTAATCACCAAATAAAAATTTTGGTTCTGAGGCTAAACCAGTTGAGAACCACTGCTCTAGGTTTTGGTTATGGGTTTAATGTGGACACTCCTTAAGGGTTTAGTTATGGGTTTAGTACAGACCTCTGGACTAGAGTCATACTCAAAACATTCCATCACCGGTCATAATTTACTACCTGCGATAATCCCTCTGAATGGGGTCTAAGACACTGACAGAGCGGCTGGGAGCTCTATGCTGCTTCAGATGTACGACAGCAGAGCCCATGCTGGTAATGGAGACAGTTACCTGATGGGTTAGGGCTGCAGGGCATGTTTTGGAGGAAGGTAATGGGTTTTAGCGTTGACAACAGTAGTGTTTCCGCTGTGTCTGTGTCCCCGTAAGCATGGGGGCAGTGTCTCCAGCCCCGGCCTGCATTGCCTGGTCACAGAGGCACAATTGTCGTCCCATTGGCGAGCTGAGCATAAGCCGGGGACATTTGTCCCAACCATCCCCCACCTCATACGTAGGGAAATCCCGGCGTTCAAGCCGCGTGTCAAAACACAGGTGCGTTTCAGGAGCGTGAGTCTGTTTGTGTGCTACACCTTCCTGGGTACTTCCCAGGATGCCCTGGGGGCTGCCGTCTGCCGGGAAGGACGCCGGAGGGACGGGGCTTTCGCAGGCTTCTGTTGGCACGAGGCTGACTTGTGGTTATGCAATGCGTCCGCTGCACGAACTCCATGTTAACTGTGCCGAGAAGGAGATATTTGGAGGGCGGGGCCTTGCTGGAGGGGGTTAGGGCCTCACTGGAGGGGGTGGAGGGAGATTAGCTATAGCATGAGCTGGTTAGGGGCGGCAGTAAGGTGGGTCGCTTGTGCTGATTGGTTGACCTCTAGGATGCTGGCTTCATTAACCAGGATTTCCTCTGTCCCTGGCTAAGACAAGCTGCCCAATATGCATATGTTTTATGAGGAAAGATGAAGGTAACTCTCAGGAAGGCCCCAGAAGTTTCCGGAATGCCCCTATTACCAGCGCCATCGTGGGAGACATCTGTGTGTACCGCCCAGGAACACGACCCCAGCCTCATATCGGGCGGGTGGTTGGGTGCTTGTCCGGCTGCTTTTTTGATTTTTTGGGTCCGGACCATGCCTCCCATGAGCCCACAAATGAAAGCCAGCCTTCCCAGCATCCTGCAGGATCCCCGGGCCTTCCCACCAGCCTATTGGGCTGGACCACCCAAACAAATGAGCTAGCGGGTTCTTATCAGTCAGATCAAGAGTGGTGGGCTAGGTTAGGGGGTGGGGAGTCGCGGCATTTTATCTGATCTAACTCCGACACCGACTTCTCATTGTGAGGTTCCCCGCCATAGTCCCTGGCGCAGTGCCCTCTGCTCCAGAGGAATGCCAGTCCAGAGGGCTTGCTTTTGATGGACCAGCTGTGGGGATCAAATACCTCAGGAACCATTTGCGATTGGAGCAGAAGGGACCAGAGTCTAGATTATGGGACGGCAGCAGAGGTGTGTTTCTTTCAGGGGTGGGTGCCGGTGGCATCTTTAGAAACAAGGCAGCAGTCCTAACCTGGGGTCAGTCAGCCTTGAGGGGCACAAAGGGAGTGAAGAATAGCCCCTAACACTCAGATGAAGATGGGAAGAATGATGGGACAGTGAAAGGAAGTGCCGTTCGGCAGCCGTGAGCTAAAATACGTGCAAACATTTGACTCATAAGTGATTTTAGACCCTCTATAGCAGGGCTTCAGCCATTCTATTTTTTCAAACCCTATAAGTGCCGCTGGTTTGAGTGATTCCCATGCCGTCCTATACGGAAATTTCCAGAAGGAGAGATGAGAAATGAGAGTACTTGTGTGCTGGAGGCCCTACAGAAGCTAGAATCTTTTCAAGCAGATTCAGGGGCACCCCGGGTCCCCGTTTGGGTAAATAAAGCCATACGATTCCCAATTTGTTTGCTAAATGGACTCTGTCGAGGAAATGTGTCAACTGAGGAATTAAACACTGGCGTTTTATTTGTTTGTTTTAGCCAGGAAATTCGAGCGGGCTGGTTCCAGGGGTTCAGCAGCGGGGGGGGCGGGCTTGGACTCTGACCCCAGTGTCTTCGGGATCCTGACCTGACTGCTGGAGAATTGGTAAACAGGCCTGGGAAGGCAGCCTCCTTGCTGCTGTGTAGCAGATTTGCACCGGACCAGGCAGGCCGTGGGCAAGAAGTGCTGGGAAGGATTCCATGAGGCTGGACTGGACCATACACCATGTTGCCCATGAACAGTACTCACAAGTACTCACAGAGTTTGTTTCTGTATGGAATCAATGCTTGCCCTTTTACTCATTTATATGGTTGAGTATGTTACAGAGCAGTTTAACAATATTTGCCCAAAGTGTCTGCGGTTTCCAGCAGACGGGTATGTCTTCATTCTCCTTGCCACCCGTCCCCTTCCTTCCGTTTCTCAAATTTTCCTCAACTGCCGTCCCAGTCCTGATGCCCCACCTCACAGATAGCGCCACCTCCCCAGTATGTCTTCCTGTGCCCACCCTTTGCCTCCTGAGGGCTATCAGAGCCCGGCAGCCTGCATGGGGTGGGGTGACAGGCTGTTTTTGCTTATTGTCCTACTTTCTGGTAGGGGTGAGATTCTCCATGGCAACAGTGTCCATGGTTTCAATACCGAGACACCCGTATGTACAGGCTCAGTACAGGAACACCCGTATGTACAGGCTCAGTACAGGGACACATATATGGAAAGCCTTAGTACAGGGACAGCCATATGGACAAGTTCAGTACAGGGGCACCTGTATGGACAGGCTCAGTACGGGGACACCTCTATGGAAAGGCTCAGTACGGGGACACCCGTATGGGCAGGCTAAGTGACAACTGAATTGACAGAATAGAGTTGTGTGTGTGTGTGTGAGAGAGAGAGAATTTGTAATTATTACATTAAGGAGACCAAATCTCCCCACGATGTGATATAAAAAACTTTTTACCTTGTGGAGACAATTTTCGGTCCACAACAGGGATAAATTCAATTTTATAAAAATCTGTGACTGCAATCAAAAAACTAAAAAAAGTCTTGTATTTTGTTCGGTTATTTATGGTTAAGGGCTGGGTAGGGGGTAAGGTTGTCATTGTTGGGATTAGGGTTTTCCCCATAGAAATGAATAGATGGTCGTCACAGGTCTGTGTGTGTGTGTGTGTGTGTGTGTGCTAGGGGCTGCACGGCTTCATATTTTTCTTAAGTCGACGGTTTTGTCATGGAAGTCAAGTTGACGTTGACTAATCGCTGATGGCGTCATTAATACAACCACAGAAGAGGGGAATGCTTGCAACCAGTGACAATCTGTGTTTACAAAACTAAATGCATATGCTGTTTACAGACTCATACACATATTTTACGTGGGATAGAAAGAAGTAGAAATAACAACGGGTTGCGACTCAGCAATTTATGCAACAATAACACTAATGTGCTACAGCTTCCATTTAGGTGTAAAAGAAAAAAGACTGAAATGTCAGTTTAACACTTGGGGATGAAAACAAAACTCATGCAAGACCCTGCCTGTTAGCTTGCTGCAGTTCAGGAACCTGCTGCCCGGTTCCTGGGCTGTCTGAACTGGGAACTTTTGTAGCTCCTGGCCACTTTCGAGTGTCACTCTCTTACTGCACAGCAGGAACTGTGCTGAATAAGCATGGGAGACACAAAAAATACATAGGTTAAACTTCACATAATTCAAAACTACACCGCCACCCAAAACAAGTCCATTTAAGAGTTAATTATTTGTTATTAGGGGATCGATCGAACAAAGCTTTTTATTTATATTTTATTTATATGACCTGCAACTGTTTATGATTCATTATTAAATCTAGCCAGCAGTCCGATCTTTCGTTTTCCACAGAATAAAAAAGCTATGTAACGTTATTCCACTAATAAGCACTGGCAAGTTTCACCGCTGGCCCTGGTAATATTAGACAGAAGTGTTAAAGCGTCATTGCAGAGAAGTAAAGTGAACTAGTGTATGCAGCCCCTAATACATGGATGTCCTCTCAAATCCCCGTCCGTCTCTCCATGTCCCACAAGTCTCGTTAAAGCCCCATGTGTTTCTCATGCCTTGTATGCATGCTGCCTTCTCCCCGTCATCCCTTTGCGTTTAGTTTGATGGGTTTTGTTGCCGTCTCTGATTTCAGGGCTTTTACGTCTCAGTGCGGCCGGGGAGGAGGCGGGGGGGGACAGGCTTGCTTTGAGTGCTTAAATGCCCTCCAGGTGTAGGGACAGCGATGTGGATGTTCAGCCCCCCCCATCTCTCCCATCCCCGTACCTACAGGAGGATAGGACGCCGGTTTTTTACTCGCATTCCCGTGCTACCTCAGCCCTGTCTCATCCGATGGGCCTCCTGCGTTCCGCCCCGGGCTTGCTCTTTATCCATTTAAACCTGTCAGAATGTCCTTTCATTTGGCCAGAATCTTCTTTACTTTGTTTAAATTCGGTTAAGTTTGTTTAAATCTCCCCCATGACCTTGACCAGGATAAATGGTTAGAAGATGGGTGCGTGGATGGATGTGTTTAAATCAGACATGCGTGGAGGCCTGCTCTAGATCATTCTGATACCCACACATGCGCCATTAAGAGAGAAAGCTGACATGAAGCATTGGGGTAAAATAACGCCTAACAAACATGCTCTGTATTTCGTTTTGTTTTCTTTTGGGCCGTATGGATTTATGCGGCTCCCTTCGGACTCACCGCTGCTCCGGGCCGATCTCACGAGCTGCGGTCTCAGGCTGTCCCGTGTGTCCTTCCAGGAGAAACCCTACAAGTGCATTGAGTGCAACAAGGCTTTCAGCCAGAAGCGAGGCCTAGACGAGCACATGAGGACCCACACCGGCGAGAAGCCCTTCCAATGTGATGTAAGTCTGACTCCTGACCCCTAACCCCTGACCTACGGCCACCTAAACCTATTTATCAAATTTTTAGGTTCCTGAAGAGCCCACGTTAAGCTGCTCACCTGGCTTTTTCCACTTAATTTCACATATTTATGCACGTCATGAGGAACGGGCAGTGTTATAGAGATGTTATAGAAAACAGCAGTGCCCGGCGCTGTCCAGACCAATCCTGTCATCGTGGCTCCAGAACAAGGCCGCGTATTTTTCCCGTGTCGCACAGAGAAGAATTGAAAACATCCCCCCCCTCCTTCATGAACGTTGTGAGCGATTCCCGTTGAAAGGCCGCTCAAATCCCGGGATGAATAAAACAGGTCGTTTCCTGGAGCTTTCAGAACATGACACATCTTTTAAGCTTTAGTGAGTCACACGGTTAAATCTGACACGGTTTATGAGCTATATAGTGTCTGTATTATACTGTGCCTCAGACTGGCTTTATTAGTCATGTATAGTATGTTTCTTTGTGGTTGATACAGACTTGATTAACAATTCTTTCTTAATTATCGCAATACCGTGGACTCTTTAATTAGTATTGAAATTAGTATAGAAAATCAAGCAGTTTTACTTGGGGACTCACTCCAATTCTGAACCGTGAAGCAATATTATCCCCAAACACTGGACCTCTTAACAGGACCTCCTACCCATAATGCATCACTGCAGCTTCTGGAAGGAAAGCACAGAAGGACTTTTTTGTTTTGGCTTTATTCTTTTTGGTTGAGCTTGGCTGTAGGACTGAACCCACAACCTTCCGGCACTGGCGGACACAGTGGCCACAGAGCTGCCGCACTGCCTGATCTCCTGCTCGGGTTTGGCGTCCGGCATCTTGTGGACAAAGTCATCTTCGAAAGTGGCGCATTCCTGGGATCTGTCACCGGATGCGGCAACCCGGGCGTTCCGTGAGGCGTACTGCAAATTCGAGGGTGTCGCAAATGAAGAGGAATCCCGAAAACAACGAGGATACAACCAGGGAATGTCCCTTGCAAACCGCCACAGATGCAAAAGGTCTTTATTTTTATGTAGCCATTTTTTAAAAATGATTTTAGACAGGCTACCACTGGAAAGGGGGCCTCCCATGTGATTTATGTCTGCAAGCTGGAAATACTGGGAGCTCACAGTTGTTGCCCAGCCCTCTGAATTGCACCCCCAGAGGCCTAGAGCTTTAAATCCACTGGCTGCATCCATGGGCACATGCTGCAGACCTGTTATAGGCACTGGTAAACGCCACGGGTGAGCCCTCCCCTCCCAGATGGGGCAGCTTAAGCTGATTAGTGGGGGGGGGGAAAGGGCATGGCGGAGATAATTCATCACGGCCCGGGCGGCCGCTGTGCCACCTGGATGAGGATCAACGCTCATAAAAGGGATAAATTTGTGTGTTTTTAAGCGGCTTGTTCAGTACGGTTTTATTTACTTGTGAGCCACGTGGAAATGCAGTGTCTGCAGCAGGGGTGGTGGGGGGGGGAGCTGTTTCATCCCAAACAGAAGCTTCCACAGTCCGTTGCCCTGACGGGTCTCATGCTGCCTCCATTGCAAAGTGAATCACACTGTTCTGTGTTTCCGTGGCGATTCCTACAGGACCACATTAGTGCTGCAAATTTCATGGCTTGTCTCGCGACCGCCCCCATTTCACATGACAGTATTGCCTGTGTACGACGATGCAGATCTACTGGTCTAGCAGCAATGTTACCGTTACCCTACCTGAGAATTTCACCCCTGACGTATTGTAGACCAAGGTGCGAGGCAGGCAGATGTCAGAGGTAATGACGGTTCCCCCTGCAGGTGTGCGACCTGTCCTTCAGCCTGAAAAAGATGCTAATCCGGCACAAGCTGACCCACAACCCCAACCGGCCGATGGCCGAGTGCCAGCTCTGCCACAAGAAGTTCACGCGCAACGACTACCTCAAGGTGCACATGGAGAACGTCCACGGTGAAACCGAAGCCTAGTGCTCCTGCACTCTCCCCTCCACTGAAGAAAGGCTTTCAGCATCGAACCCTAGGAAAGGTCATAAATGGCTGCGTACCTTCACAGTAGTTCTGACGGTCTGGCATCCTCAGCACCACTGAGTATCCCTAATCTTGGTGTTTTGAACTCCAATATGGGATCAGTGGTGTTGAGATAAGTGAGGTGCTGGATGGTGTGCTCTGGAATGCAGCCTCTCACACAGGAATGGCGGTGATGGCTAATTTAACACTTTCCCTGGGTGTGTTTTGTTCTCAAAAACATACCCTCTAGATCCTGTAGTATTTTTTTGTCACTACCACTGCTGCCGTAGTTACATGGAAATTTTTTGTTTTCCGATGTTGGGCATTCTGCACATCCTACAAGCAGTTTAAACGTCAACGGATTTATTTTGTTTTTCAGGAGTATTTAGGTAGTCCAGTACTTTCCTGAGGTTCTCTTGCATGTGCTGCATTTTCATTTCTCTATATTCATAAAAAAATGTGTATCGTTGTTAAAACAGCATTTTTCAGAATGTTGATACTCTTTGTACTATATTTCTATGGTTTAGTTGTTGGCATTGTTTATTAAAATACCTGTTTACAATGTGAAATTTTCTTGTCTTGTCATAATTCATATTTCATACCTTGTTGGAGCTGGGTGGGACTGAAGTAGCCGGTTATCTTAAACCAAGGCCCCCTGCCCCCACTTCCTTAAGCACTACGCCGCCTGCTGATTAGACAGCTTTTTAGAGATTAGAGCGCTTCAGTGGTAAATAGGTGTGCAGGGGGGGCTAAACTGCCACCAGCAACGTGTGAGATTTTGTGTATGGGTGTGTGTGTGTCTACATGTGTATATTTGAGTATATTTGATGTATTTGTGTGTGTGCGTGTCTCCATG
This sequence comes from Mormyrus iriodes, assembly GCA_011763525.2. Taxonomy (NCBI): domain Eukaryota; kingdom Metazoa; phylum Chordata; class Actinopteri; order Osteoglossiformes; family Mormyridae; genus Mormyrus; species Mormyrus iriodes. The sequence continues at coordinate 18,616,455 of JAAGVU020000078.1, read as the reverse complement.
TGCATTGATATATTTGGGTGTGTGTCTCCATGTGTACATGTGTATTGGTATATTTGGTTGTATTTGTGTGTGTGTGTGTGTGTCTCCATGTGTATTGGTATATTTGTGTATGTTTTTGTGTGTTTATCTGTGGTTTGTATTTGTGTGTATATGTGTTTTATTTGTCATATTTGTGTGTCTTGATGTATTTGTACATTGATGTATTTATTTATGTGTGTGTGTGTGTGTTTTTAGTCATATCTAAATCTACATTCTCCCAGCCCCAGGCCCCAGAATCCCGCACTCCCTTCTGGCCTCGATGTTCCCACGCACACTAATGAAAGCCTTGCTTCCCGAGCCGCTCGCCCCGTTAATTATAATTGCGCTTTTTTAATGTAAACCGTGAAGCCAGGCTGCTCAAAGCCGAGTTCCCGTTCTCACAGCGGCTCTTCGCTCGCCTCTCATTCTGCGTTCATCGGCCTTTCTGGGGCGATTCGGTAATTAAGGCCGTCCGCGGCCACGGCACTGGCCCACAAAGAGCCGCTGACTGATCTACAAAAGCCAGCACTGGGAGAGAGGGCTCCCCGGTGTGTCCCCACGCGGGGCCCGCTCCCTAGGGCCAGCCCCAGGGCGGGGGGGTCAGGGGCGGGGGTGTTCCTGGACTGGGGCCTTGCTTGCCTAGGCCGCGACTCTCAATGCGGGAGCTGTCAGCGACTTTCTATGGGCTCCTGCTGGTTGCTGGGAGATTTCCGGGCCATTCCAGCTCATGGGCGATATGGACTCACACGCGGACGTGCTCCCTAAACATGGACCTGCATGCGGGCATACGTTAAGAATTTTGTTGTGTGTGTGACGACGATAAAGTTCACTTTCAATTGCACATAAGCCTACATACAAATCCATGATTTAAAAACAGACAAAAGCATGTATATTCAAGAAACTTATGGTTTATACAAATTAGTAAATGCATAATTATTATTTTAAAGCTTGTAAGTCTTTCCCCAGATTACTGGGGTTTTTTAGCACCCCACTAGGGGTATATGGGGTGCAGAACCCCAGATGGGTCAGTGTTAGTTTTGAGCTTGTGGTAAAGATGGTGTGAAAAAGAATATTCATTGTTAGGAGTCCACTTTGCCTCACTATTATTCAAGAAAAAC
>JAAGVU020000078.1:18569259-18582785 GCA_011763525.2 Mormyrus iriodes | reverse complement strand
GTTCCTGAGAGTGCAGACTGTGTTCCTGATTGTACAGACTGTGTGTTCCTGAGAGTGCAGACTGTGTTCCTGATTGTTCAGACTGTGTGTTCCTGAGAGTGCAGACTGTGTTCCTGATTGTACAGACTGTATGTTCCTGAAAGTGCAGACTGTATTCCTCAAAGCATAGACTGTGTGTTCCTGAGAGTACAGACTGTGTTCCTCAAAGCATAGACTGTGTGTTCCTGAGAGTACAGACTGTGTGTTCCTAAGAGTGCAGACTGTGTTCCTGAGAATGCAGACTGTGTGTTCCTGAAAGTGCAGACTGTGTTCCTCAAAGCATAGACTGTGTGTTCCTGAGAGTGCAGACTGTGTTCCTGAGAGTGCAGACTGTGTTCCTGATTGTCCAGACTGTGTGTTCCTGAGAGCGCAGACTGTGTTCCTCAAAGCATAGACTGTGTGTTCCTGAGAGTACAGACTGTGTTCCTGAGAGTGCAGACTGTGTTCCTGATTGTCCAGACTGTGTGTTCCTGAGAGTGCAGACTGTGTTCCCGATTGTCCAGACTGTGTGTTCCTGAGAGTGCAGACTGTGTTCCTGAAAGCATAGACTGTGTGTTCCTGAGAGTGCAGACTGTGTTTCTGATTGTACAGACTGTGTTCCTGAGAGAGCAGACTGTGTGTTCCTGAGAGTGCAGACTGTGTTCCTGATTGTACAGACTGTGTGTTCCTGAGAGTGCAGACTGTGTTCTTGATTGTCCAGACTGTGTGTTCCTGAGAGTACAGACTGTGTGTTCCTGAGAGTACAGACTGTTCTTGATAGTGCAGATTGTTCCTGAGAGTACACATGGTGTGTTCCTGAAAGCATAGACTGTGTTCCTGAGAGCATAGACTGTGTGTTACTGAGAGTACAGACTGTGTGTTCCTTGTCCATCACTAAGCCTCCTCATATCACTCGTGAACATGCCTGGATCGGTCTGTTTGCTCTGCAGCCCAACTTTGAGTTCACCGGCGTGGAGCCAGGAGTCTGAAGAAAGATCACTTTGGGCGCCTGACCTGTAATTCCAACAGTACCGAGCGTGTTACTGCGATCACTTTACCACGTTGTTATTAATCGCGGCACCGTAATGTTCATACACCCCCGGAGAATCCCCGCCACATTTCCCCTCACGTTTTTACAGATAAAACCAGGCAATCCTCTAGCCACAAATCAACCCTCTTTTCCCTCAGTGCAGAACTCCCAAATTATTAAGTTCCCTCGTATTTTCTTAATCATATTATGACATTACTGAGTTGCTTATCTTGGCACATCTGTACTTCTGGGTGTTTTACTGCAGCCGTTCAGCTTATCTTATATAAATCATCTGGCGGCATTAATTGCCTCCCTTTTGCTGTTTGTTTTTCTTTGTGTATCTTTTATTAACTTGCGCGCGTGTGTGGGTGAAGTTCTGTCTCTCCGTGTCGATTTGTTTATGCGTGTGTTGATTTCAGCTGAGATACCGTCCCTCACACTTAAAGAGGAGGTGATAATTTCGCCCCCTCCAGCTCCGCTCCTCTCCACTCCACTGCGGCCCCCGACACCCCTGCGGTCCTCTAATCCGCCACCCCCCACTGCTCCCCCCCGCCTGGCCCTCTGAATTCCCATTTCCACTATTTTCCTCTGCATTTTGCCCTTGGTAAAAGTAACTAAGGAAGAATTTGCCACACCCGGCATCCCAAAGTTTGCAACACGGTGTGACTGCCCTTAATTTATAAATGGAGGGGGAGCAGTTAGTAAGCAAGAACCCACCCTTATTCAAGCCACCATGCTTGCCAGCAGCCTGGAATTTGCCATCGAGACTCATTCCCTGCTATTACCTCCTAAAATATACATTGTATTTATATTGCATCATAAAAGTAGGGGCAGCGTTTAGTAATAAAGGGGTCAGAAAGTAATATCCCTGGGAAAGGGCGGGGGGGTGCTCTTGAATTTGTAGCCATGTCATCTCTTTTTGCTGGGCCAGTGGAAGAACAAGCAGCTGGATGCTGACTGTGGTGTCAGTCACTGATCATTCTCTTTGTTAATTTTGGGTTTGGAAAACGTGGGCCACAGAGAAGTTTTAAATTAAAATACTCAAAATTGCATTAAAAATATGTAAATGATCAGAAATATACACAAATATAAATTTTCTAGTTGGTGTGTGAGATTGGCCCGGGACCTTAAATGCATCTGTTTTCTATGAGTGGGCAGGGCTTTGCATGGGCCTGCTCTATGGTGGGAAGGAGTGGGTGGGGCTTTGCATGGACCTGCTGTATGGTGGGAAGGAGTGGGTGGGGCTTTGCAAGGGCCTGCTCTATGGTGGGAAAGAGTAAGTGGGCCTTTGCATGGGCCTGCTCTATGGTGGGAAGGAGTAAGTGGGCCTTTGCATGGGCCTGCTGTATGGTGTTTGCATGTACCTGTTATATGATAGGATGATATGGGCGGGGTTTTGCATGGACCCACCCTGTGGTTGAAATGGAGGGCGAGCTTTGCATGGGCTTCCCTATAGTGGGAAGGAGTGGGTGGGGCCTTTTACACATCTGATGTAAGGAATTGGTGACTTTGTGGGGCGGTGGCTTGTGGTGGCGGTGGGGAGGAGCCACGGCCTACCGCTAGACAGCCCTGCTGCATCTGTCTGTGCTGCATCCTGGCTTAACCACTAGCAGCCGTCCCCGCAGAACCTGAGGGTGAGCAGGGGACACAGTGGCTGAGGAAGACCAGGAGAGCCACTCTGTTTCTGTCGCTGCTCCCCCATTGGGGTGACTGGTTACCACCGAGGATGCAAATAACATCTAACAGCTTACCAGCAGCTTCGCTTATTATCATGTTCTATTTTCTCAATGAAGCATAATAACAAAATACTGATTATTAAAGAGCTTGTAGTGCTGGATTGGGTTATTGACAGCAATGGGAACTTAATTAATTAGCCTTCATTTAAATATTGATTTCCTTTGGTGAAGGAAATGGTTGTGGTGGGGGGTATTGAATTCTTCCTATATGAAAGAGGAATGTCTCGAGAAAAATGTCAGGGGTGGGGGAGTCCAGGGATGAATCCAAAGAGGACGTACCCCAGCTGGTCACCAAATGTGAGCTTAGAGGACCAAATACAATGGCGATGGTGGGGGGGTCATCACCAGTGTTGGTGTTTACCACCACTCAAACTACTCATTTGCATGAGGGAACCAAGTCTTGAGGGCCTCCTGTTGGTCACAAGTAGTCACTACACTAGGAGGGGCCTGAAAAAGATTTTTTGAGTGGGGCCCCAGAACCAACAAACCTGCCCCTGGCCAAACTGTAGCGGGGGCAATGGTGGCGCTAGCCTTCAGTTTGTGTGTGTCAGACTGGATTAGAACATCACAGGACCGCCCCCCACCTTTAAACACGCTCTAAACTGGGGGATTTGCCATGGATCGCGTGGATTTGACCTTTGACCTTTAGTGGTCTCACTATGAGGTTGCCCTATTGCAAGCTGAACACATGACCACAGATTATAAGCATGTCTGGGACACAGACTGAGCCCTGTACTGAGTAAACAGTCACAGGAAGGTGGAGGAACATGATCATGAAACCTGGAAGCAGATATGAGTGGAGAGCCAGGTGAGACTTTGGGGTGCAGGATGACGGCAGGTGTGAGGCATCCCAGGCCTGCTGCAGAAATATTAACAGAGGCGTGGGATTAACATGCTCTTCAGCTAAGGAATCATAACGGAAAAGAAAGTGTCAACATTACAGAGTTATCACTTACGTTCCCTGGCTTATTGCTGCCTTAAAAACTGGCTTTTGGGAGGGATGCTCATAAAGTCTCCCAACACACACACACACACACACACATACACACGTTTGGATTTCTATCTTTGTGGGGACCGTCCATTCATTCCTATGGGAAAAACCCTAATCCCAGCAATGACAAACTTAACCCTTAACCAGCCCTAACCTTTACCATAAGTAACCAAACAAAATCCAAAACAAAAGCCTTCGGCTTTTTCATTATTATGATTGCAGTCATAGATGTTTATAACAAGTATCCCATTGTGGGGACAGAAAAAATGTTCCCCACAAGGTCAAAATAATTTTTTTTTTACCACATTGTACTTTTATACACATATATTCATACCCCCCCCCACACACACGTTCTTTTTCTTTCCCTGTCTATCTCCCCGTTTCCCTAACACTCTCGCACTCTCTTTCTGTCACACTCAGCAGTGCCGGTTAGTAGTGTGGCTAAATGAATGACACACTCATCCCCTCCCTGAACTACACAGGAGCCACCGAGCCGCTGGGTTATTCTCTGCTCCTTGGCCTGACCCCCAACGGTCAGAATTCACAGCCGGAGCCTGACGACAGGCCCCCCGCTGCCTTAAAACCTTCCCACAGTTCTTCGGATCCTCGGGCCCGGTATGGGGTGGGTGCCGCCCCCCTTCAGTTTCTAATTAGGAGTTACACAGAGTGTCCACATTTAGACCTGACTTTATGGGTGTTTTCTCTCCTTATTCTCGGAGCTGAAACAACAGGGCCACAGAGAAGTGGGACAGGAAAAGAAAAGGAGGCGAATGAAAAGGCAGGCAGGACGACAGTCCTGACTCAGGCGGTCTTTACGGCTTTACTGCTTCCTCCGTGAGAGAGCGCTGTCAGCAGGGGGTGGGATGCGGGGGGGCACGCTGCCTTTCCAGAGGGGGAAGACTGCCCTGTCTCCTGGATGTTCATCGTTAGCGGGCTAATTAATGCTGATTTAACCCTCAGTCGTTTTAATTAGGACTTGTTTTTTGAGCCCTGTCACGTCGCCCTCCCCCCCACCATCGCCACCAGGATGGGAAAGCCTCTTTGTTCCAACTGACTGAAGGGGGTGAAAGCATTTTTTTTTTGGGAGGGGGTGGTGGATGCTTTGGATCCCATCAGACCTTTGTGGATTCCTACTGTGTGGGACCCCCCACCCCAGGAGGTCACCTAGTTCCCATTGGCTATTGCCCAGCATGCCACCTGCACAGCACATCCTTGAATCATGTGACCTGAACATTGGCTCGCATCTAGTTAAATAATCTTCCCCTTCACCTAGGCTACACATCACCTACTGATTGGCTGGTGGACAAGAACCTCCACCCCAATGTCTGTTTCTAAAGGGCTGACTGTATTAAATATCTTGAGCTGAGCTGAATATTCCTTGGCTCACTCCTCGTTGGCTGGTTAAGGATAGTCCATTTCTCATTGGCTGATTGAGCTGGCTTGTTTATTGATGCTTTTGGTGCCTGTACTTTACAGTGAAGCTCAAGTTCATTTTTCTAAAGAAGCCTGACGGTGTCAGGTGACTTAATAGGAGAACCTTCCAGTTCATCCAGTCCAGGCCTGCCTTTTGACCATTTAATTAGGTACTTAAACTGGATTGTGCAGATATAGACGTAGATAATATTATATTATATTATATTAGATTACATTATAAACAGACAGACAGACAGTCAGATAGATAGAAAGATAGATTGATTTTCATGTGATGAAAGCAGCAGTAGAAGGAAAATAAGTTGGGAATGTTCTCCGGGCACTGCCAGGCCTTCTTGTGCCTAAACGTGATTTTTGACCCTGGCTCATCTTTGCATCAGACCCATCCTGAACAGAAACTACCTCCCCTGGAGGAATCCAGCCAGGCCGGGTTGCCTGGGAACGGCAGTGATATAAAAGGTAATAAAAACACCCCATACAGAAGGACTGCATTTTTTAAACAGATGTTAAAATGCCTAAATATATTATATACAAATAGGTTTACATTCTGGCGTCCTGCTCATAACCTAATATTCACTCTTTTCACCGGTGCTGTAAAATGAATTACCGCAGGCATGTGTTCCTGTTACGCCTATTAAACGGTCATCATCTACTTGCTGACGAGAGGCGGTTTATGCTCCCTCTCCTCTTGCAAAACGCGGCGTAAATATGTGTAATTATCGCAGCCTAGGAGTCTATTCCCAACACTCTCTTTAAAACAAATTAATTTTGAGATACAAAGTGCTGGTGTGACATTTTCTCATTTATTTCTCGAAGTTTCGGCCTAATTACTGATCCGGTTCGGCAGTCTGTAGCAAAGGAGGCTCTCTGACTCTAATGTTTGATCTCAGTCAGCTTTTTTAAAATTTTAATGAAAAGCGGCATAATTTCATAAACCTCCCCGTGTTTATGAATTCTGCTTAGCTGGAGTTACAGAGTGAATGAGAAGCCTTCACAATGATGGAAAAGTACAAAACTGTATGCTTGCATGTGTTTATGTGTGCACGCTTGTATATATGTTATGTCATTCAGGAGGTGGCCTGGGATCTTAAATTGGGGAAGGGGGAAGTGGGCTGGGCAGATGATTGTGAAACGTTCACAAAGAAAAGCCCGACAGCTGCGATCACGGTCAACCAGACATGCTGAACATCCCAAACAGAAACACGAGGAAGCACTTGCACATTCGTGGTTATGAAAGCCTGTTCTGGAAGCAATGATAATGAATTTGTGCCACGTGACACGAGGGGCACCAAACCCCACTGTTACTCTCACTGCTGTAAGAACGAAGAGCAGAATCGTGAGACAAAGGATAAGTGAAAGGATGGAGACAGGCTTCTTGAAGGACCTGTCTTTGAGGGAAGGACATAATGTGCTCCACTCCAGGTAGGGCCATGGGCCTCGTAGCCAGGACATGAAATTTCACTAAATTTCTTAAGGTCAAAGGTCGTTGATGGATATCCCAATGAGGACCACTAAAATCAGCCTGATCATTGGCGTGTTACCTTCCATCGCCATCCAATAGTGTGTGTAGGGTGGAGGTATGCCCCTCCCATGCTGGGAAAGTGATGCAATAATGGCCTGCTCAGGAAGTGACGGGCTATTTGCTCTTTGGTGGTTTTCTTTTCCTACACAGGAAGTGATGTACAATGAAACAAATGAAGAAGAACGCAAGATGCCGTAGAAGCTTCGTGACAACTAGTTGTCCAGTTATGCTCTGGTAAGAGCAACAAAGCCCTTCTGTCTGGATCAGAACCAGTAGGTTACCCACCATTCACTTCCCTGAGTTTAGTTGTTGAAATACCAATAATCTCACCACAGGGTGTCATAAATATAGTCATCAAGGAGGGACCTTTTTAGACTGGGAGGCAGAAAAGTGACCATAATTCATAAGGGTAATTCAGAGGGGCTGACCTTTTTATTAGCCAATGATATGATCTAAATCGGTGAGTGACAGGGGAGAAGGCACTCCAGTAGCCAATCAGCTTTCAGTTTGGGTGACCCCACCCCAGTATATTCTCTAGCATCAATCCAAGGTCTTTTCTCGATTAAAATAAATGCTTTCATGTTGAACCTGTAAAAAAGTCAATTTACACTCAAGGTCTGGCTGGAAACAATAGCAATACATCTGAAGAATTTGAAGCCCCGGACGTTGAAACCTTTGACCCCCCAACCCCGGCTGTTTGAAACTCCTCAGGCGGCGTTAGAAAAACTGCTTTTGTCTTGTTTTATCTTCTTCTGGGGGAACATTTGTTCCTCGTAAAATGGGGCGCAGGGACAAACATTCGTCTCTTTTTCGTGTCGTGACTAATATTTGTGGTAGCGGGCAACGGGTTGTGTGAGACACTTTGATAGCTTTTTTGGGGGGGGGGGGGCTCATCACATGTGGATCCAATCAGGGGGATGTCATCCTGAGGGCTGCGGAGAAGGAGAGGGTGGGAAAGTGGGGGGTTTCATTTAGCAGTTTCCCAAATAAAAGATGAAAGAAATCAAACATGGTGACTGGGCAATAAGGCATGGCGGCAGGAGCCATAAGTCATACACAAGGGGTCAACCTTATTATTAGCCAATGATATGTTTTGAATGGGCAAGTGATAAAGATGGAGCACGCCGGTGTCCGATCAGCTTTCAACTGGGACTGATGCCCCACCCACAAATGCGGTCAGGAGCTGCACACCGTGCCTGGCACACGGGTCCTCCTCGCAATGTATTTGGATTCTTATTTACAGCCCTCCGCCTCCAGTATGACCCTGAGAGGTTGACAGTTTGCCCCGTCCTCACCCTAATCTGGAACTGGGAGGGGGCGGGAGCACTTAGGCGGGGGCTTGGACACTTTTACACCCATGGAGCGGATTTTTATGACCCTGTCTGCGCCGCGCCCTGCTGATATTTACGTGCTGAGACTCTTGTCTGACCGCTCGTTCCTCTGCCCTGGGTTTTCTGAACAAAAGGAAACGGGCTGAACTTTAACCTCTTCAGTCATCAGAGACTCTGTCCACTGTTTCCCGTCCCCATGGTTTCTCAGAGATCACCAGAACCTCTGCAGAATGTCTACTAGACAGAAGAGTCTCCAGCAAAGGCCTGATGGATGGCCTGCGTGCGATTGATAGCATGGGTCTGATGCCGCAGGAAGTTCCGCCCCCTGGTCCTGTTCTACATGCACTGTGGTGACCATGGAAACCTGATCCACTGGGTAGGGAGGTTCTGCTTTTTGGAACAATGTTGTTCAACTCAGTCTTTGGGAACCCCCAGAATGTCCACAATTTTCAATTCCTCCCAACTTCTAATCTGTGGATTAATTGCAAATCCAAATTGCAGAGGGGCCAGAACAAAGGTAGGTGCAGGGACAACAAAAACAGCTTCACACACTCTGACTGCACAGGCAACACAACTTCAGTAATAGCCAGTTTCAGCCATGTCAGAACTCTGATAGTCTTCAGTAGTCTCGCAGTTTTTCCAAGCATACTACCACAATAAACCAAGGGCATACCCTTTGTTGACAAATCAAAACTATCACATTACATCACATGCACTGTAAGCCAAAAACATTTTCAACAACATTCACTACCAAATTTGCTAACATGTCATCATCATCACCAGGTTACATAACAGTCTGACAAATAGATTTCTGCAAAAAAGGAAACAGTTTTAGGCCTGCCTTTGATGTTTTCCTGGATTCATATTAATCCATAATTTAATAATTAATATTAGCTAACATTATAAGCTTTCCCATCAAAGCTCAGGAACTTAGTTCCTGGGTCATCTTGACTGGGAATTTTTGCAGCTCCAGGCCACTTTTGCACAGCGTTTTCCCATCGCACAACAGGGACTGTCACGCTAATAGGTATAATTAGGCATACTTCGAAACTACACCGCCACCCAAAACAATGGAGGATGAACAAGTTGTTTTGTGAGTTATTCATTAGTGAGTTTCAAGATTCAAAACTGGAACCTTCAGAACTTAAGTACTGGCAAGTTTCACCGCCAGCACCAGTGACAAAAGTATACATATCAATCGAATTTTCTGATGCAAAAATATGGAGTAACAAGCAAAACCCTATTCATTAATGCGTTAAACGTAGTTGAGGTACAAATATAATTCCATCTGCTGAATTACTTTTAGCTCTTTTCCCTGCATTTCAGCATAACTTCCAAGTTATTGCTGGTGCTTGTGGTCAACCAATCAGCAAGGTAACCAATAGTTCCTGGTACAACGAGAAGGACTTGTTCTGGAGCAGGGACTAAAAAAGGGTTCCGGAACTGCCTCCAAGGAACAGTGGGAACGCAACAAAAGGTCCTGGTTCCCGAAAAAGGTTCTTGCAATGAGAAAGCGCCTAATAATACCAGATTTATCACAATAAAAGCAGCTATTTCATTGGGTGGGTCTACACAAAACGTGGGTGGAGCTAGACTAACCCAGGCTCACCCATAGGTATACCCCTGCTCCTAATACACATGTATCAGGTTGTCTGCGTTCTTGATTGTGTTGGTCTTTCTTGATTTCTTGCCTTGATCTTGATTGTTTGGTTGATTCTCGGTTGTTTGGTTCATTCTTGACTGTTTGGTTTGTTGTCATTTGTTTAGTTCATTCTCATTTGTTTGGTTCAGGTGTACTGGGAGCTGAGATGGAGCAAAAAAGTGAACTGTCTTCAAGGGCTTTGTTGAGAAACATTGTTTTAGATGTTCCCTCTTTTTCTCACATTTGTCTTTAAGTTCATTGGAACGCTGCCTCTGCTGGCGACACAGAGACACTGCACCCTCCAGACATGCCCAGAGAACAAGGGTGGGCACTGACACCTGCACCGGGGGCAAAAGAGAACTGCTGATATGCTAGTTGACACGAGTTGAACACTCACTTCCTTCTGTCTCATTCTGTCATTCCGAGCCTCACCCAGCAGCCCACCACACTCCGCAGGTCATGCCAGGGCGGCGACCGAACAGGCGATATAAAAAGCGCTAACAAGCCCTGGGAAGAGAAACCGGCCACGCCCAGCTCAGCTGTATTAATTACATGTGATTGATTAGCATGTGATTTAGCCTGCCGGGAGTAACAGGCTCAGGTCGACCGAAATCAAAAACCCTCTTCTCTGTATCTTCGGTGTCTGAATGGAGAGACTGCGAAGGGTGGGGGGTGGAGGAGCTGGAGGAAACTGATGGATAGTTTATAGGATTCTCTCTACCTGGCCTGAGGCAGACATTCAGTAGTGAGCAGTTTGTGGTTTTCTGGATATTTCTGGATATTTCTTCACAGAAGACTTTGGGAGCCTCTGTGTGAGTTTTTATACATGTAGAGGCACTCACACAGAACTTGAACTTGACCCCCTCTCCATGGTTGATTTAGGGGGGTCTTTTAGGCGGTCCGACATGGTGGCCCATTCCCCCAGCACCCAGCCGTGTGAAGCCGGTGACCTACAACAAGCCCCGGACTCTGTGCCAGGGAGGAATGCTTTTAGCAGCTCTCCTTTACCGCTGCTTCAAAACAGAGGCTGATGGAAGTCAGGTGCACTGACCCATGGGGGGCGGGTTTTGGTGGTGAAGGTGGGGGGGAGGGTGCTGTGTAACCCCCCCCACACGTGCAGATGTTAAGTTTTAGAAAATTTTAGAAAAGTTTCAGTGTCTGGTTCTGGCTGGGTGAGGGTTTTCAGGGTCCCACTCGGCTTCCGGAACATTCTCCCAGAACGAGCCAGTGGCGTGGTTGAATCATTCGTCTTTCTAAAATGGCCTCAGACTCTGTTTCTTGTTCTCTGTGGGGCTGTGTAAGTGGGGGTGATTCTTGGATTTCTTAAGGTAGGGGGAGCATAAGAGGGGCCGTAATTCAAACATGGGGGCCAAACAATCAGGCACGTAGCCAGGTAGTAAAATTACAGCTTTTAACCCCCCCAAAATTTGTTGAAACTCCCCCTCCCTTTTGGCAGGGAGGGACACATCGGTAGAGCTGCTGGAGACTTTATGAAATTTATCTCCAACTACTGGCCTGCGGTGTGGTGGCTCTGAGGCTAGGGATCTGTGCTGGGATTTGGAAGGTTGCTGGTTCGAATTCTGTGAATGCTAGGAGTGACTCTACTCCATTGGCACCTTGAGCAAGCCCCTTAACCTGCAATTGCTTCATCCTGAGTATGACGTTAATCTACATCCAGCTTCCAAGTCCTTCAATGTCCAGGAGAATATTTGGGGGTTGGTGGCAGGATTGGCACTCCAGCCACTGGAAAAAACTTCGCATTGTTCCATTCCATTTGAACTAATTTGGTATTGAGGTATCACCTACCACACGGCTGTACTCGATTTCTCATCCTTGAGGTGGTTCATCGTGTGTTTGATGCGGCAACGTGCTATATCGACACGTGCTCCTTACCGCCTCCTCCTACTGGCCTGCAGCCAATGATATGTTTTGAATTGATGATTGACAGGGGACCAGGCTAATCAGATTTCAACTGGGGTCAATGCCCCTGCCCCTGTGCATAAATCAGCAGGGCAGAGTGGGACACAATCAGGTCATGCCTCAGTGTCTTCACCTCCTTCCCATCCGGCCTAGAAGACAGTATCACCACCTCCTGTCCATACCAGCGTTCGGAGGCCAGGGCAGTGGCATAGTAATCCGGGCCTCATAAATAAAACTGCAGGGCCAGTGAGGATCCTCTGAAGTGCCTAACCTCCTGGTGAGCTTCGCCCTATGGGTCAGAGCCTGCGAACGCTTCTGGCCCGTAAACTCGATCCATATTTCCCCGCAAACGGTCGACTGGCCCGGCATGCTCTGACCATTTTAAATCACAATTTGTTCTCCGTGCTGCCCTGATATAAACGCCTGGCTAATTTGTACCAGGCCCCTGTCAGCAAAACGGGGAGACATTTACACAAGAAGAGCCACCAGACAGAGAGACTTTGTGAGGAGTTTGGAGCGAGCAAGGGATTGTGGGACTCAAAACATGAATAACACCAGAAAGAGACAAATCTCTGGCATATAAACAACGAAAATCTTTTGCTCTGAATTGCCTGTGTGAACAGCTACTGCATGTAGACAAAGACTTTAATTATTTTTATTACTATTATTTTGTGTTCAACAGTAGTAATTAGGAATACCATTTTTAATTAGCAAGCTTACAATAATGTACTTAAATTTTGTATATATTGATGGTTGTTTTTAATTATTCGTAAAAGATTATATAATTTTTCATTAAAACACCCCTTTTTCCTCTTGTGAATTGCTTTCCAGGAACATATTAAATCAGCATGACTGTGTTTGATAAATAAATGATAAATGAATGTCAGAATAAAGAGGAAAAATAAAGAAAAACAACAGGCAACAATCCCAGAATGCTCTCTGATGTGTCTGTATGGGCTGAACAATGCCCCATAATCATGCTGATGGATTATTAGCTGCTTACATCGCTTGCTGTGTACCTGCTGGACAATGGTTTTCGTAATTCACTTTAAATACCTAATTCAGGGCATGACAGTAAACCTCCCCCATAAACCGAGTCCGTTACCTTCACGTCAGGAGGCCACCTGCTGGCCCGCAGGCTCCACTGTGTCGGGTCCAGGTCACAGAGGTCCAGAGAGGGATGGCAGAGCCTGGGAACCCTGGAGGGAGCTCAGGAATGGCTTCCTTCCAGAAAACGTCCCTGTGTGACCCAGGCCTGTCATTCAATCTGCCCAAAATAATCCCACTCTCTTCAACCTTGAGTTTCTGTGTCTCTCCTGACATGATACTTCGTGCTTTTCCCATGCCTCAGCAAATTCTCGTTCTGTGGTTGCTGCCGAGTACTGCTCCGGGCGTCTGCATCGAAAATAAACAGCGCTCGCTCTCATTTCCGGCTCGGAGTTTATAAATCCATCAACGAAGTATCTGGAAACCCACTCTTTCCCCTCCTCTTTTACTTCAGAATTTTCTTGCCCCCCCCCCAGTAAACCTCAAGTTTACTTCCTTTCCTTGGAATAGAGAAAGATGCCAAACAAACCAAGGAGAAATTGTTGGAAACAGCCCCAACATCACTGCATTTTGAGGACATGCACACACATGCAGGGGTGTACCCTAAAAATTCTGAGCCCCCTGAGAATATGTCACCATGGGCCCCCATGCCCAATTTTACATGTAGGTTTACGAATTCAAGGGCCCCTATAAAGTGCTGGGCCCTCCTATATCTACCAGGGAATCTATGCCTTTCCAATGCCCCTGCACACATGGTCCCTGTCTACAGACATATGCTTAAGCACATGTTTTATATATGCACGGATGCGCACACACACACACACACACACATACACACACACACACACACACACACAG
>JAAGVU020000078.1:18545721-18563008 GCA_011763525.2 Mormyrus iriodes | reverse complement strand
CTATTAAAGTAAAACTTTTTTTGTGGTGATCCATTTGGGGCCACCCTTCATGTTTAAAACCCCCCCCCCCCCCCCCCCCCAGCTTATTAACCTGGGTCATTTTAAGCTCAGCACGGGGGTACTCGCTTAACATGGGAGCGGCAGTCTAATGGCAACCCGCAGAGCTCTCAGGTCATAACCCCCCTCCCATGCTGATAATGGCGCAGCCCAATTACCGCGCATGCCACCAGATGGGCAGAATTAGGGGGGATTAAAGAGTCAAACTCACACTAAACGACAGTCATAATCTGTCAGCGGGATGAAAGATGATATGTAAACCATTGCAGGCTGAGAATGAGCCAATGGGGCATTCGTGCAGATTGCGTCAAGCAGGGGCTTCAAAAGGCTCTCCAATGACGTCTGTTATGACATTTCCCTTGTTAGAACATTATTTTTCATAAATATGTATCGCTAAATATCTATCCCCTATATATTGCTTTTCATAAGCACTCAAACGTCATAGTATCACTTTGTAATTGGGATTTTTGTATATATAAAGAGCATGACGTGATATATACATCTTGCATATACCACAGTAGGGTCAAGGTTCAAGGGTATCTCGGCCTGGGGGATGTTCTGAAACTCCCTGCAATGTGATTAATCGTTACCATCTCAGTGGAGGCTTGCACAGTGCCTGCTTTCCTGCGGCAAAACGATGCAATTAATCAGAATTAGTTACACCATTGTGGCGTGGCCCTGGCCGCCTTGTTTCCAGATGTTCTCCTACAGACTGTCTTCGTCTACCTTCTGGCTTATGCAGAAGCCAAGCTTGCCGTCTAGCCTGAGATTCAGAGAGAACTTTTGAGCTGTCACACCTGTAATGCCTGGAAGCTTGTTGTGGTGTAGTGCTGGTAGTCCCAGTCAACACTCTACACAATACTCTTGATTCTCTCGAGGGACCTCAACAGATAGTTTAGAGGTCATTTCAACCATATCCTCTACATACTATCAGCCAACGCAGGGATGAAAAAGGAAGTGCTGTCAATCGCATAGTTTTGCCCAATGAGAACCAAATAACCCAACAGGAAGTGGGGATAAACCAGTCATTGAGTAATAGCGCATAATAATTCCACCCAAAAGGATGAAAAACGAGGTGCCATCAGTCACCACATGGTTTTGCATGGTTTTGAAGAGGGGATAAGCCAATCATTGACTAATAGTACATCATAGTCCAACCGGAAGGGATAAAAAACCATGTGCTGTCAATCACCACATTGTTTCATCCAATAAAAACCAAGTAGCCCAACAGGAAATGGGGATAAACAAATCGTTATAGCATGTAATAATCCCACCCACTAGGTGCTTTGAACCCTCATTCCTGCCATCACTGTTAAACACCTAGTAATCCATGTTTATAACAGAAACAAACAGGCGACAGCTGTCAGTAATTCACATACATGTCTGTAAGAGAGTCTGCACATGCTAAGACACATATCTCTAAAGAAATACATAGCTAAATACATAGCTAAGACTGCGTTACTCAGCATTAGCTGTGCACCTCATTCAGACATTATGGTCCCTCCACTTCTTTTGTACCAATCCGTGCCTAACCAAGTGAGCAAATGCATCTTTGCCTTTTTATTCCCCGTTGCGAAATTATTATCCAGGAAATACATTTTCTCGATATATGAAGACTGTTGCAGGTCTGCGGGATCTGACCCGTAATATCTCATGGGCTTCGTTATTAAAGCGGCAGCTAATCCCGGGCTGCGGCTCTAAAAATACCGAGCCTCTTATTGCAGCGGATGCATAAAACATCGCGTCGCCCAGCGCCGTTATTGAGTTTGGACGTCGGGCATGGAGGAAATATCTCGCGAGCCGAGAGTGCGGAAAGCGAAATATGTGGAATGTCTAAGTCCTGCGGCGAATCCCACCACAAATCAAAGGCTCCCCCAGGAATTTCAGCTCCCCTTTCGGGAGTGTGGGCCTGCCCCGTTGCGTTGGCCTCATGTTCAGTGAGCCAGCCGGCCCCTTCTGGAAAAACCTTCATCCGCTAGGGTTCGGGTGACTTAAGAGTCTCGCAGTTGTGCATCCATTACACTCACATTATGCTAAGTTGCTTGTTTTTTTATCCATTTATACAGCTGGATCGTTCTGGAAAAAATTGCAAAAGATGTGCCGTAATCAGAGTTATTGCAAAGGGGAGGCCTCTGGGATTTAAATCAACAA
The DNA here is from genome assembly GCA_011763525.2 of Mormyrus iriodes. Lineage (NCBI taxonomy): Eukaryota > Metazoa > Chordata > Actinopteri > Osteoglossiformes > Mormyridae > Mormyrus > Mormyrus iriodes. The sequence goes on along the minus strand of JAAGVU020000078.1, from coordinate 18,560,800 downwards.
TCTTCAGGTTACAGCATCGTGTCCTTCCTCACTCCGCCACCTAGTGGCCATTTGAGTAACCGTCCTATGTTTTACCTTCTGGCATTATTAAAACATTTATACTGATGTATTTGCACTGAAGTCCAATTCAACATCCTACTTGGGTGTAAAGCCCACAACCTGCATCAGAGCCTTGAGCCTTTTTTGCGCTAAACTGTAGTACATATCTTTTATGTTGATTTTGCCTCCTCTGTTATTGATTGGGAGTCACGCAAAGAAGGCAGGAAACCTTCCTGTTAGTTTACCTCATTTACCCTGTTAGAGAGGACCATGTTTCCATGGGTCATATGATGACCTTCCGTTCTGCTCTGCCTGGCCATGTTTTTCTTCCAGCCCCTCCCTGCTCTTTTCCACCCCCTCTTTCTTTTCATTTCTATGTTCTCTCCATCCCTTTCTGGGTTTGTAATCTAGAAACACACATGGGAAGTTCATGGTTCAGTCCTCACCAATTGCAATGTGAACTCTGTACGTAACAGAGTAGGGTTGGCTATTGTGGGCAGGGTGAGTGAGGGGGGTTTCCTTTGTGGCTGCAGTGGCATGGATGAGTCTTCGTGATCAAAACAACACGTGAGCAAACGACAGGGATGTGAGACTGATGGGACAGGAACAGGACCTGGACGGGAGCCTTTGTTGGTGGCTGGAGCAAATTTCCCAAGTGTTAATCCCAATAAGCAATTAGAGTTCTCTAAGGCCAATAAAGGGTCTGGAATCAATTACCTCCAGAGACTCAGAGGGGCGGTGGCGGGACCCTGCTACCCGTGTTTGGACAGAATCCCCCAACTCCCCTCAATGCAGTACAACTTCATTCATTTTACCCAAGACAGCCCCTCAATCCCAAGCCACTTTGTTCACATGCTGTCAGAAAATCCCCCCAATCCCAGGCCACTTTACTCACGAGCTGTCAGAAAAATCCCCCAATCCCAGGCCAGTTTGCTCACACAGTGTCAGAAATATCCCCCCAATCCCAGGCCAGTTTGCTCACGCGCTGTCAGAAATATCCCCCCAATCCCAGGCCACTTTGCTCACGCGCTGTCAGAAATATCCCCCCAATCCCAGGCCACTTTATGCATCTGCGGCCAAATAGTCCCTCACTCCCCAACCACTTTACTCATTGGCTAGGAGAGAAAAGCCCCCCAATCCCAGTATACTTTGTTAACGGGTTATAAGGAAATCTCCCATTCTTATAGTGCTTTACTCACTCACCAGGCTACAACTTGCCTGATTCCCCTTAAATTCAAACAGATTATTTGACAGTTTAACAGAGCTCCCCCCTCTGACTAGTGACAAGGTGTCCATCAGCATGTGAGTGTGTTTGTATGTTTGTCCAGCCCATATTATTATTCAATACACACTTTAAATAAATGTAGTGCTATTCACTTACTCAGCATATTTATTTAAATCTGTCTCTGTCAATAGGTAAATTGCAAAATGGCTTTTTATTGCAATCCTCATGCCAGGTAATTTAATATAGATGATTTTCTGGATAGTTCCGTCCTCCATAGACACATGGTCCACATGCCACATTCTGAGGGTCACTACCGGTTACCATCAGATAGGTTAACAAGATGCACTGTTGAGTCCACCACCTCACCAGCACTGCAGTGGGTGTGAAGCTGGGGTCTGGGGGAGCTGTGACACCTCCTAAAAGGTTTGACACCAGGAAGCAAACCGGTTAAGGTACCGTACTGGACAAGCTGAACAGAGCCCTTAAAGCTTAAATACTCAGCAGGTCATATTGTACAAAAAAAAAACTATTAAATATTATATTGCATATAATTGTAGCAGATGTTTCTTTATTCAACCGCATGTATAAAACGAGGATTTTCTGTGACCCCTTCCACACCACAGTGATTCTATGCATGATAACCACTGCAAATACATCTTTCCCATGTCTTATTCAAAAGGTAGAGACTCTGAGAAAAAGATCCAAAGCTTCTTCACATCATATCATTCTCTAAAGCAATCTTTCCCAACCCAGCCTTTGGAACCCTCAGAAAATCCACATATTTGCTCCCTCCCAGCTTCTAACACACCAGTACCAGGTATTTGGTGTTCTTGGTTGGTTGGGAGCATGGAGGGAGCAAAAATGTCGACTGTCTGTGGGTCTGTAAGCACATCAAAAAGATAGAAAAGGCTTGACGTTCAGAGAACACAGCCGAGCAGAAGGATGGACCATATCTAGACGGGAATCCAATAATAAATATTTACAACATTGGCATGAAATATGCAAAAACATAAAGCTTTATAGTATCATTTGGTGATAACTTTATAACGTGAGTCTTTTATGAAAGTAATAAATACATACATAGCATTTTTCCCAGCGGAAATTTTCAAAAAAGACATAATTCATGCCCTTTATATAGGATTTTTCTTCTCATGAATATTCAATTACTCCTATATGATATGCATATTTTCATGAATATTCAGTTACTCTTATATGGTATACATATTTTTTCATGAATATTCAGTGCGTTATGCTACACAGAAGCTATGCAAATAAGCAGCTAAAACAATGATTGTGCGCACTTTCTTACACTGTTAAATAAATGCTTAAGAGTTTGGGATTAAAACCATAAATTATAAGCAGGCGATTTGGGGGCTGTTGTGTTGTTTGTAACACCTGCTGACATGTTAATTGGGGGAAAAATAATAAAAAAAAGAAGAAGAAGAAATAGCTATCTAAAGACCAAACGAGAATAAATGACTTTGCTGTGTTTTGCTAAACTGAGCGATTCCTCACTGCTGGAGGCAGGTGGGGGGGTTTGCCCGTTGGTGAACTGAGGATTCTGGGAAATCCGTTTCCCCCATCCCATTCATCAACCGCAAGCTAGAGGCCTCATCCAATCGATCACTTTCCCCGTGCGAGGAGTGCCTTTCCACGGAGAGAGGTTTTAATTGGATCTGCGGAGAGACGGAAAACATGTGCGCCATCAACCACTGTCCAAAGTGGGGGCAAAAAACTAGTGGAAGTGGAAGTATGTTAGCAAACTCGCTTTGGAAGCATGGTGGGGGGGTGGGGTCTCGAGGAGGTTGAGGGAGTTATGATGTTTCCACAAACGTTTGGAAGTTGGGAGTGGAGGATATTCCTGGGACCAGATCCTGACTACTCAAAAGGCTGAACAAAGATGCTGGAACACTATCCTAACTTACTTCCTGAGCCATTAAGGCAGCTCAGCCCGCAGATCACGTCCCTGATAGACCTGGATAAACCTCTCCATACATCATCCCAATCCCAATTCCCCTCTCTCTCTCTTTAAGAACATCCAGGAAAAGAAGAACCAACCCGGCTTCACTGTTTCTCCTCTGGTCAGGACAGTCGATGGTTCAGATCATCTGTACCGGGTTCCTCATTGGATGGGTCGTCTTTGGGCTAAGAACCCTAGGAAAACCTTCGATTCTGTTCCTCAAGCAGTACCAGTTGAAGCCCATGTGGAGCCCAAGGCAGGCTTCACCACCAGTGGCCCCCAGCCTGAGACAAAGAGATATTGCATTGCTAATCTGGCGCCCCATCAGAAGATGGCACCCTGCGTGGCCACCTGTGTTGCCTGATGGGTTGACCAGCACTGTCCCCACAGGGAAAACTATGCTTTATCTACCCAAATAAAATTGTAATAAAAATAGAAGTATTGTGTAATTTTAATGTTTGTTATAATAATTGTTCTAAAATAGTTACTTACTAAGAATATAGAATGCATATAGTGGGCGAGGCTAAGTCAGGTGATGAGCACATTCATCACACTACCCTTTATCCCCAGTCTTCCCAGATTGGCATTTGTCTTTTTCTCTGCTAAGACCCTGATACTGGATCCTGCACCCCTCTATAGCCCTTCCGGGACCTAGCACCTATTTCGTTTCCCATTGTGCTGATGTAGAAACGGTTCCTTCGTTTTTTGTCCCTCTCCTCTTTTGGTCAACCCATATCCTATCCTGTCCCCAAATAACCCCTCCCCTTCCTACATCACATGGTTCTGCTAAGCATTCCACCTAGAGGACATCTTAAACATTACATGTAAAAAACAAATATTACATATCGTCCAATGAAAACTGCATATGTCCACTTTTTGATGATCGTGACAGATGGGATACGCCCATTCTCCTCTGTCTACTGAAAGCGTTTCACATCTAATTGATAGCTAGCTAACTAACATAGTTAATTGTGAACATAAAGTGAGAATAGTTAGTATCTTTTTGAGGCTGGCACATTTGCCTTGCTGACACCAATACAAGAAAGTCATTTAAAACCATTCACTTATGGCTATGTAAAGATAGAGTTTTACTTGTGGTGCTACGGGTGTTATTGAGCTGTTTTAGGTTTATTTCATGAAGTAGTTTCTGAGAAAATGCATTTTTTTCCACACTCCAGAAATAACCAGATTTTGGAAATGGGAATTACATTGGACAGCAACAATATATAAATGTCTGACTGAGAGTAAGCGGAGAACTTATAATGATGCTATATGAATGGTATAACTTCAGATTATTATGCATAAACAGAAATTTCCACCGGTTCTTGGTCACGTGGGAATAAAGAGTCCGATTCTCATTCTGATTGTCTGACTCTGGTTACATGATGCTAAAAATGAGCATTACAAGGTCAGCTCCACTGTGATATTAAGACCGGAATAAGCAGTGGCGGCTCAGACAGGAAGCCGATCTGACGGGGCAGCCAGCCTCCAACTATAGCCTGTATTGCCTACTCAGCTTTTTGTAAATATCAAATAAATCAAAACCGCCAGGACCTGAGCATAGCGGGAAGATGTGCGGTGATAAACCTTCCTCCTTCGTTCTCCAGTACAGATTGAAATCCTTTCTTTGTCTGGAAGCAAACCCATGGGGGGGGGGCTATTCAGGCAAAGAATATTATTTTCTTCAAATTACTTGTTTTTCTTTCTCTTTTCCTCATATTTGCTCCTCTGGAAGAAAATAAAAAACCTCATGTGAGAGACAGTTCTCGTATATACGGCTTGCCACGGAAATCCACTGAGTACACAAATGTTTTCAATATACCCTCCTCTGATCTCCGTCTGCGATGGGCTGGCACACTCGCTGCTCGGGACAATTGTGGGTAAGCGGTGGGGGGTTTTGGGGGGGAGTGAGAGAGTGGAGCTGAGGATCTTTAGTCTCTATTGTCGTGTGCATGTCCACTTTGTCGATCGCGGTATGCTTCCCCCTGCTCAGGCCTCCGGGGAGGGCAGAACGGAGGGCGGAAAAATAGAATGGAGCTCCATTTCCTCATCGATTTTGGATCCAACCTTCTCGTGACCCCCAGTCCTCCTTTTGGGGACAAGTAAGCCAATCCCCCGCAGGGAGAGGCCTAGTGGAGAGAGGGCTGGATCATCGTCCTCCGAGTCGCCTCAGGAGAAGTCAAACGAAAAAGGGAGATTTATCCCCTTCATCATTTCCCCACAGTGCTGACGCTTTCGCCCCTTTCGCCTGTTGTTTTGAGTTTGAGCTCCCTGGGAGGTGCAGAGTTCGATGATGCAACATGATGGACCCCAAATACGAAATCAGAGGCACCCTGTGGGACCCTTGATGATGTCTCTTGGGAATCACAGGCTTTTTACTGGTCGTCACCAGTACAAGTTGCCATTTGGGTTGGAACAGCGACCAACCCAAATGGCAACAGATGATAGCACTCCAACCCAGGCTTCGGATCTGGCTTGTTCCGGAGAAACTGGCATGTTTTTTGCCTCCTGTGGATGCTGGACACCAGTACTGATTTAAAGCCTTTCGAGATGTGAAGGCATTTCAAAGGGTGTCAGAGAATCCTTCAGATTCGTTTACAAAAGGTCCGGACAATTAAAAAAAGTACAAAGAGCAGCAGCATGACTGCTGTATAGAACAGAGCAGCAACTCTGAAGAATGTAATATTGGATTGCATTTGTAGTCCTTTTGTGATGGGGCTGGTGTGGCTCAGTGGGTTAGGACGATATGCTGGTGATCGGTAGGTCGCTGCATCAAATCCCAGGGCCGAGTCAGCAGAGAGATTTCATCATTGCACCCTTTAGCAAGGCTCTTAATCCACAAGTGCTCCAGGGACTGACCCTGCTTTCTCAAAAATTGTATGTCATTTTGGATTAAAAAGCATCCATTAAATAAGCAGTAATATGAACAGCACATTGTGTGTTTTTGGAGGAAAAATTTTACCTCAGGCAACACTGATATGGAACATGAGCATCCATTTGTAACTTAAGAGACGAGGTATTATTAAACAAATTATACAAAGCAATGAATATTTGGCTGTTCCTTTTCCATTCTCATTGATCTACTAACCTCCGACAAAGAGCCTGCCCCCTCGGTAGCTGAGATGACCTGATCAAAGCTGGGATTGGTTGCCAGAGTCAGGGACATGAAACTGGAAGGTAGAAGTAGAGTCCACCAGTCAGTGATTAAGGATGTGAATAAGGTATTATCCAGCCCAAGGCTTGGCAGGGCTGATGTCCCTCACCCCCCCACCCCCCCAGCTCTGCGCACATCTGGTCCAGAGCCTGTCTCGTTATCATTGTCATAAACTCCCCACAGGGGGGAGCTGGCCCAATCTGCTAAGGCCTACTGGCCATGATGAATGGGACAAACTGCTTTGGCTTTGCAGAACATTATAGGTTATAATTAGACTGAGGCCTTTGTCCAAAAAAAGAAAGTTATGGAAAAATTGAATTTACTACTGGGAAGAAATAGTCTGACCATTGTTCCCAGTATGGAACTGGAACTAGTACCGGCCATTTGAATATCATTGTGGAGGAATCAGTAGCCCAGTGAGATGTGGCTCGCTGTAAATATTATCAGATACATCTTGAGTTTTTATGATAAATTACTTTGAAAACGTATGGCAGCAAATGTCAACGCCGCCACATACTGAGATGTTTGGAAACAGCAGTAGGCCAAAGGGCCTTGGGTTCGACCTTCTCAAGGACGAGTTGTTAGCTTAGCCACAGGGGAGATGTTCCGCTGATGAGCCAGGCCCCATTAGGCCAGAGTCAGGCCAAATTATCCGCCCGTGCCTGGGGAAACGGGCTAGGTCGCTTTCGTGCCTTGGCTCGGATCCATCGTTCCCTACTGTAGGGTTGCGGCTGGAAACTTAGCCTCCTGTTACATGCTGATGTCCCTCTGCGTGCAGAAACGTGGTTCCTCATATCAGCCCTCCAGGGAACATACACCTGGGTTATTTATTAATACAAGGCGATAAGGGTACTTGTATTTATTTACAGTTTAATTACATGTATCTCACCTCTCACCGAGTGCCTGTAAACGCATGTTTAATTTTGAATGAATTTATACACATTAACACATATGTTTTGAGGCACTCCCTTGCTCTGGTAATGGGGGTGATTTCAACTCGCTCGTGTCCCATGGCACATTAACAACCGCAACATCTCAAGGGCAGTTTTTCATCTGGCTTTGCATGAGAGTGGGCTGTTCTTGGACCTGTGTCCACCATGGGGGGCGGGTCTTGTTTCAGGTGATCACTCTGATGTTCACTCACAACAATATCTGAGGTGCTAAAACAGGCAAAAGGACCTGAGAGAGAGGAACACGCCCAGCAATTTAGCCGGCTGCCCGCGCCTCCAACATTTCATAGATTTAGACTCAAGCTTATGTGCTCAGCTTGCAGGTCACATTGAAAACAAATGTTAGCAGACTTTGTGTTGATGCGGGAGTGGGGAGCTGCTTTATTTATTTATTTATTTATTTATTTAGGTAAACTGGTTTTACATCTCCACCAATCAGCGTTGTCGAAGTTATTGATGACCTCCTTAGGCAGGTCCCCACATAGCCTTCAGTGGTAGAGGCGACAGCTGGTGATTCCTGGGTTATAAACCGTAGTTGCCACAGATACAACATGCTGTTGTTTTCACTAAAGACCAAAGGGAAAAAGCCAAGTTCTATGATTCATTTCGGGGCTTGTTTTACAAGACATCTAATGTTTAACTGGGCTTTTAAACTTTAGTTTATAATCATACAGCAGGACATGCACTTAAAATTCCTTGTGCATGTGACTCTTTATTTCTGTTTCTGTGTGCGTGCACGCATGCTTGTGTGTGTGTGTGTGTGTGTGTGTGTGTGTGCGCGTCTGTGTGTGTGTGTCACATGATCAGACTGAAGGAGTGTACTTCTGCATGCCTGCATTTTTACCGAAGATGCTGTTGCTGAGATGCTGATGATGAGTGATATGTATAAACAGATGTTAACATAATAATAAGGGACAAGCAGAAATACTCATACCAGGATAGTTCTGGAACTTGAGAAGAAGGGAAAACTACTACAGTGGCATTGTGCTGGTTGCACAGTATTGCACTCTACTGGATATGGAGAAGAATAGATGAAAGTACTATTATAAAAACATTCACTTTAATCACAATCAGGTGTGTAGTCAACTATGTAAAGACCCTGGCTTCAGTGTGCTGTATGTTTTACAAGACTGATATCACTGCGCCATCCGTGTGCCATCGGCCTGGTATCACTGTGCCATCGGAGTGCCATCAGCTTGGTATCACTGTGCCATCGGAGTGCCATCGGCCTGGTATCACTGTGCCATCGGAGTGCCATCAGCTTGGTATCACTGTGCCATCCAAGTGCCATCGGCCTGGTATCACTGTGCCACCCAAGTGCCATCAGCCTGGTATCACAGAGCCATCTGAGTGCCATCAGCCTGGTATCACTGTGCCACCCAAGTGCCATCGGCCTAGTATCACTGTGCCATCCGAGTGCCATCGGCCTGGTATCACAGCGCCACCTGAGTACCATCGGCCTTGTATCACTGTGCCACCCGAGTGCCATCAGCCTGGTATCGGTGTCATTTGAGTGCCATCAGGCTGGTATCACTTTGCCATCTCAGTGCCATCGGCCTGGTATCACAGCGCCGTCTGAGTGCCATTGGCCTTGTATCACTGTGCCATCCGAGTGCCTTTGGCCCGGTATCGCTGTGCCATCTGAGTGCCTTTGGCCCGGTATCGCTGTGCCATCTGAGTGCCATCGGGCCCGGCTTCAGTGCCCCATCTGGGTGCCATCGGCCTTATATCACTGTGCCATCTGAGTGCAATCAGCCTGGTATCACTGTGCCACTCAATTGCCATCAGCTTGGCATCAGTGAAGCATTTGAGTGTCATCGGCCTGGCATTAATGCACCATATGGGTGCCATCGGCCTGGTATCAGTATGACGTCCAAGTGCCCTCAGCCTGGTATCACTGTGTCATCCAAGTGCCATTAGCCTGGTATCAGTGTGCTATCTGGATGTCATTGGCCTGGTATCAATGTGCCATCAAAGTACCATCTGCCATGTCACCAACTCTGCCATTAGAAACAGACAAAAATCTGTATAAAAGAGTGTTTCAAAAAGCTCGATGTGACCGTGACCTGCAGAGCTGCTTTGTTTATCCACCACTATGGTAATAATTTCATATCTGTGGCTCTTTCATCGCGAACACTCCCCTCCCTCCTTATTAACATCCTTTACCCTCGGGCTCCGTTCTCCTTGGACGTCATTTTCCACCCGATCAGCTTCTGCAGCTGTAAATACACCCGGGCCAGCAGTAAAGCAGACACCACTAACAAGAGAGGCTCCCCACATGCTGAACGCCAACGCTGAGTGGGCCCAGAAGGCTCGTTCTGGAGCGGCTCAGCCAGACGCCGTCCAAAACTCTATTTGGATCCTCTTACCAGGGACCCCCTCCAAAACTCGCGCTAGAAGTTGTTGTGATTCCAATTCAATTACTCGCCCCCCCCCCCTTTGTTTTTTAATCATCTATTCCTGCTGTGCATATGTCATAGCAAGTAGCTTAATTGCATCCCATGCTCGAGCCAAATTAGATCGAGACGTTCAATTGGAGCATTTCTCACATTCCATCTCAGTGTCCTGTCTTCAACCCATCTGCTCCAGCCTGGCCTGATCCACTCCATGCAATCAACACAGCACTTTGGGGTTGCAGGGGATTATGTTTAAAATTTAAATAGGAAGCCCCAGGATCTATCGGAGGGCAAGATATCCTGCTTCTAGCAATCCCAGCCCACAGAGCACCTGTCATGAAGAAACACAGAGTGTTGGGGTGGCATTGAGAAAAGCTGGAGGAAAACAAAAGCGAAATGCAATCGCAAGGGCTGCTCCTGTGCGTTTATGCAGCCGCCAAATTCTGCAGAAGGCTGTTAGCCTCCATCACTCAGCTCCACGTCTTGTGCAAGAATCGGCGTTGCGAATTAATCATGGGTGACAGTGGCTCTCCGATTCCCAGTCATGATGCGGTCGCACTTTAAAAACACTCTGTGATGTGATTGCGATGTCAGATTCCGCTCTGCATCCAACTTTCTTTCCAGAAGAGGAATTTTCTGCTGGAGAAAAGTGGAAAGCTGGAAATAGAATACTCTGTAGTAGGAGTGGTGTTACTGTTGATGGCAGAGGGTGTGGATGTTCTAGAATGTGCCACAGCAAAGTGTGAGGCCCCTCTACATACCTGTAATTAATGATTAAGGATGTATTTTCTATTTTCCTACAGTGCCACAGACCAGAACCTAGATTCCAGCTCTTCTAGTTTTCCTGCCAAGTGGATGTTCACCCTGTTCTCCCAGATACTTGTATCCTCAGGGTGCTACTGAATTTCCCGCTGCATGTGAATCTGTTAGCTGTCCTCACCAATGGAAGCCTTACATGGTAACCATAGTTACTGTAACCATAGAATTCCCCCTCCTATTGTACCTGGAAGGAGACACATGTGACCTGTGGCATTTAGGTCATTTGGGGCCTGTACCACTGCCATTTAAAGTACCATAAATCAGGCAGCCTTGCTGCCTGCAATTCTTTCTTTCTCATTTGCGATGAAACACTCTATCCCCAACCCATTGTTTGGTTATTCACCCTCTGGGCTGTGCTGAACAGAGGTCTGAACATCCCTGAGACCACCCCGGGATGCTCGGAGTGGGTGACCCCCACAGATACACAAAGAGGCACTTTATATTATCTCACTTAATTTATTCACTTAAAACTTTAATTTCCTTTCTTCATTTCCTCAAGATGTCTCACATTCACGTGTAAATTATTGCAACTACCAAGCCCATGGTGTGAAGTGTTCTATTGCTACCCAGAATGCACCTGGAATTCTTTCTGTGCATAACTAAGGTTGACATCTGCCAGTTTGCTTAGTCTTTATTAATGTTCAGTGTGCCCTCTTGGAAGGCATCTATCGTGAATCTCTTGGGACGAGACCATCTGACACACTGACAGTGATAAAGAATTAAATCAATAAGAAGTTATTACAGAAAGCTCAGTGGAGGCTCATGTGAGAGGTAATTAAAAAGCAAACATACATTGCAGCCTCACATCTCCGGGGAAACAGACTCGTACCCAGCTGAGCTTTCCATGTGAAACACTGGCATGTCTTTCCAGTGTGGGTCTCCTGTGGGTGTTCTAGTACCCTCCTAAATTCTCCATAGGAGCTTAAAATTAAAGCATGCGCAGCAGAACCTCTACTCACTCAAGAAAATTCTGGTGTTTTCACATACAGTCCTTTTTAAACTAACCCAGCTCAATCCTCTTAAAGTGTAACAAAAAGTGGACCAACACACGTTCACATTGGGAGTTAATTTGGATTAGAGGATTTAGTTCTTTCTGCTCCAGTTCAGGTCTGAAGGACTGTCAGTCCTCTTTCTGTTCACATTCTCGTTACCAGCGGCCATGGTTCCATCTGTTTACAGCAAGGAGGGGGTGACATTTGCACAATCGGTTTTCTATCATTCATTTATACATCACATCAATGATATCATTACACTGTGCGGGTCATTAACCTTGTTGGAGTGGGTGCCCTGATTCTAGCTTGTGAGCTCAGCAGGCTACCCCCCGAACTATGAGATAGGGAGGGGGCGGGGCTGGGCTGACCTCAGGTGACCCCACTGGTAGCCTTAGGTGGGGAGATCAGGGGAGTCTATCAAATATCACACCTCTAACTAATGCAACCGAATAAACCAAAAATCATTCAGAATAACTCATTCACTTGTTAACAGTATTGGGAGATGGGTAGTGTACTTATGCTTGAGTGCCAAATTAACACAAAATTAATAAGAAAAGGTCTAAGCCTTCAGGTGCCCAATTTAGAAAAAACAGAAACGTGCGAAAGATAGAGGTATGTAGCTATTCCATCTCTTTATAGTATTACACATGTAATGAAGTACGCTAGTATAACCTTAGTATATTTGTTTGCCGGTAGACAGCCGACATGCAGCATCTCGGTACGGGGTGCCAGCTGCAGCACTGAGAGTGTGCCGACATGCAGCATCTCAGTACGGGGTGCCAGCTGCAGCACTGAGAGTGTGCCGACATGCTGCATCTCGATACGGGGTGCCAGCTGCAGCACTGAGAGTGTGCCGACATGCTGCATCTCGATACGGGGTGCCAGCTGCAGCACCGGAGACGGAAAAGCCCTGCAGAGAATCATCAAGGCAGCACAGAAGGTCTCCAAGATCTCATTGCCGACTCTGGAGGACACGGATAGCAACCAATGCCTTCAGAGCGCAGCCACCATCGCCAGTGAGCCAACACACCCCTGCCAGCACCTGTTCACCCTCCTGCCCTCTGGAAAGAGCTAAACAACTATTTCCTCCCACTCTTCCAGATTGAGGAAGATCTTCTACCCAAAAGCCATAGATCATCTTAACCAAGCAAGGAACATCAAACCCAAATAACCGCCCCACACCCTCAGAAGCCTTTCAACCTGCCCACCCCCCACCAAAAATCTACCCTTAAGGCTGCTGTAAGAATATGTGATTCTACTACTGTACTTTAATTCATCATTCAGCTTGATCCTGTACTATCTAATTTGTATATATGATTTTCTCTTTTATTTTTGTATCTATTTTGATGTTATTTTATTTTATATATTCTTTATAGCTGGTGGGAAGTACACAGAATTGCAATGTACATGTACAATCACAATCAAGATATTCTATTTTCTTTTTTTTTCCTCTCATAACAGCCCAAAACCAGATTAATCAGAGAGGCACATGAGAAATTGTCATAGTTAGAGACTGAGGTAGAAGCAGACATAGTTAAGATGTTATGGTAGATTCGCCGTCTAACATCAGGTGTCCTGAGGAACCTGGAGGGGAGATTAATCGAGCCTTCTCCGAGATCCTGCCGAGATCTATTCCCCACATCCAGCTGAGCTTTCACTGCCATTTTTAAAGACAATTCCTCATGAGTCCCGAAACAGTAAGTGTCATCTTCGCGCTGCGGCGATCCGATTTTTACGATAGGCGATAATAAAAACGAAATGGGAAATCCAAAAATCTTCCTTCAACCTTTTTTTCCTCCAGTGCTTCCAAATGCATTCGAATCAAAGAATAATATCTGTCACGTCACTTGACATTTGGTAGAGTACAGACGAGTGCAGAGTCCACCAACAGCAGCCATGTTTGGAGGTATACAAAAAAGGTATATATGCAACATTGTAATAACAATAATTTGAATAATTAGAAACAATAGTAAGAAACAGATACATACATTAAAAACAGATGCTCCCTGACTTACGATGGAGTTATGTTCTGATGAGCCCACCGTAGGCTGGAAATATGGCAAGTCTAATATGAATATGACATGTCAGATAGACAGATAGAGTCACTGAATAAGTTTAATTTGGTTAAACACCAGTGTCGCACTACATCATACTACATCGTAAAGTTGAAATATCGTAAGATAATCGTAAAGCAAGGAGTATTTGTACAATGAACAGTAATTACTATTGTTAAATGCAGGGACAGTTACAGATAGGCTATGCCCAATGCAGTGTGGAAACGCACCACATAAATATGAGTATGAATGTCATGTGGATATTGATGATAGTAAATTGGTCCATTGACCATAGTTCAGCATTCTGATGGTCTGGTGGAAGAAGACATCCAGAGCCTTGCTGGTTTGGGTTCTAATACTGCTGTACTGTCTGCCTGCCAGTAGCATGTTATTAAACTCACCTGGATAATGGTACTTATCAGTGACTCAGGGCAAGATGCTGAAAGATTACAATATTAATCATGACAACAGAGATTGCCTCACTTAGCTCACTGCAGTATCTATTCCCACCCAACTGCCGCGTCTGGCCGCCTTATGGGACCTTCAGCCGTGCGCTTGTAACATGATGCCTGGATAGAGAGAGGCATTAGCTCAGCATAAGGAAGCAGTTATTCTCTAGTAATGAAGTCAACAAGGCGGCCTTCATGTGGACCGTCCTCGGTGTGGTACGAAGCCTGGTTTAGGGATAGTCATCTTCTGTCAGCTGCTGTCTTCCCGAATCTCCTGAGATGGGGAAAAAATTCAGACACTGAATTTTTGAAGCCGTGGCCCTTAGGAATGCTGGTGTGTCCGTTTTCCTTCACTCACTCACCCCTAATAGGTTTATTGAAGGCATTATTTAGACAGAAAATCCTCCCCCACCCCCCCTCCCGCCACCCCCCCTCAATCACAGACGGAAAGTCAGGCTGAGAACCATCAAGAAAGTGGCCCCCTTAAGGACCAGACCTGGGTAATGCACATGTCAGGGGTTAAGTTATGTTCCCCCTCTTCCGTTCTACATCATTTGCTTCATTCCGTTAGTATCCCCTCATACCCCAGAGCCAAGATGTTCTGCTGATGTCCTCCATCTTAAATCTTATGATGGAGAAGAAGATCACAGCTGATATGAGTGTGAATCTCACAACCTGGTGTTCCCCGTACAAGTATGAACAGCTGTTTATGAGCTCACCTGTGTGAGGGTTATTCCAGAATGCCTTCGCCATGGTAACAATAATTGACGGAAGAGAAAACGGTTGGAAGTGACTCAAAAGTCAATGTTAGGAGTCCAAAAGAAGAAAACACAAGATAATTTTTGATTCAAAACATTTCACGCTCGATTTGTAATCTGTCAAACTTCATTTGAGCCTGGGGGAGTTTGAAACAAGCCATAGTTATGAGAAGACGGTCACTGTCTGTCTGAATGGATAGCGGGAAGAGAAGATGAACTGGGCCAGATGCTCGGGGGGGGCTGCGGCAGGCTGGTGGGGGTGGGGGGTCTTCCTTGGAGGGCT
>JAAGVU020000078.1:18526355-18540282 GCA_011763525.2 Mormyrus iriodes | reverse complement strand
TTTTTTGGGTGCCCTGCCCCCCCAAAAAAAAACCCTTTTTTCTCTCTACCCCCCCCTCCTTTTTTTTCCCTTTTCCCCCCCTCCCCCACACCCAAAAGGGAAAGTGCGGGGGGGGGGGGGGGACGCTATTCACAGTCATCAACTTCCCATAGATGCTGATATCCGCCACGTAGCCACGGAAGGGGGGAGTCCCCGGGATTGGGAATATTTAACGTCTCAATTTGCGTGCCCTTTCAAAAGCAACCAGTCGCTTTCTGTCACCCCGTCTGCTTCAGAATTTGCCCCTTTTATGTTGGGTAAAAAAATAAGCGGCAGCCCTTCAGGGTCCTTTGTCGGCTCTTTGTGCCCGTCCGACAGGGCGTTAAGGTGGTCTTTGACCGACCTGAATCTATTTCCTCTGTACAAGCTCCAACCCAATAGGCGCTTGGGGAAGCCCTCTCATTTAAACCAGCCCCATTGTCCGGATGAGCCACAGCTCCGTGTGACTTCCTCTGAATCTTCATATCCATTCAGATCTGACCTCACTCATTAGGGGCTGCTAGTTCATCTGATTCTACTCACCCTGCAGCGCTTCAGAGTGCTAATTAATGTTTTATTGTACGTACAACTGCTCCAATCACCATTCTAAGAACACCAAGTCTGTTTGTGAATTCCCGTAAGTTCAGCATATTCTGCTTCATACAATCTCTTCTTGACAACTACATTTTTTGTTTCACCTTTTTTTTATTAATTAAAGGTTTGGTCTTTTATTTACAAGCTAGTCCTCATTTCAAGGTGTTCTTGAGTTCACATTATTTATTTAACATTATTGTTGTCCATATACCACAGTGCTGCTGAGTTCTCCAATATGATTGGTCTTAAGCATATAGATTAAAAGTCTGTTACTGAGGCGTGTTGGGTGGCTCTATACCTCTGCAGTTGTGAGTTTAAAAAGGTATAACCCTTAGATGATGAAGTGTTGTGTGTGGGCTGTTTATGTCCTGCTCTGTCTTGGTTCAGATCACTTTAGTCTTGGGTGGCAGAGATATTTGTGATCTTAGCACTCTGGGAACGCTTGGTTTTTGGAGCAGGGAAGGAGTGAAATTCTTTGCCTGCGATGACACTTGCACCTTCGACCACTCACCCTCAGCTGACATAGATCAGTGGGAATCGCCCTTATTTCATCCTTTCAGCAATTTCTACTCCTCGGATTGGATTTCACATAAAACCAGGGTCATAAGAACTGTCCCACGTCTGATTACACCCAAGACAAAACAAAACCGAAGATTTCCGTGTGAAAATACAAGAAAAATCCACACTCCGTAGCTTTTGTTTTTCACAGGTCGAGAGGAATGAAAGAAAGTGGGGAGATCAGGCTGGGAGCACTGGGGGAGGGGGGGACCCCTCTTCTGCTTGGGTTTTATGACTTAGGGAGCCCTCTGCCCTCCTCAAGGCTGAAATTATGAACCTCAGGGGGCGGGGGGTGGTTTGAATCTAGTTTGCAGCGACCCACCACATAGATGGCTGGGCAAGCCAACATGCAAGGTCTGCAGGAAGGACTGCCAATACGGTTTTACAACACTGGGTGGGATGTTCTGGTTACCGTGAAATGCAGTACTGCTGCTGGGCCCGTGTTCTCCCAAGTCCATTTCGTCCTCCATGACTTGACATACTATTCTGACAGTTTATTGGGCCTGCCAGCTACCTTGCTGAGAATGCAATCACAAGTCCCACAGCCATGGTAAGTCCCACTCAGTGAGGAAATGCCCCCCAACACTGGACCCCTGTCTAGAACCTCCACACAGCCCACGCCTTAAACCCTACATCCATCATCCACTCAAACACAGCAACTCCCTGTTACCGACACCAAAAAATACTTTTGGAGAGTGTGGAAAAATCCATCAGTTAAAAATCTGCGCTGTCCCCTTGTGACCATGGCTTTCAGCATGGGTTCTTATAACAGGAGATCGGGTTCGTAAATCAGGTTAACGTTTCCTGGGCCATTTGGGCTCAACGGCAAATGGCTCCTGGTTGCCTGGTCCAGTACTGACTTATACAGACATTCACAGAAAAGATAGATAGACATAGCTTCCTATCAAGGTTTGTGCCATTGTTTTATGTTCAGTTCTGCACCCCCACAACCCCCACTACACAACACAACAAGCATCCATATTGTGGAAGTATTTATACTTCCTGAAGCTGTGTATATCTGTAGAGGTTGTCTGTGGCTAAGCCCAGAATTACAGAGGAACAAAACAAACTCAATAGGTGAGACTCTCTGTTGATGCAGTGGTTCAGTTAACCCTACAAAGACACATCAGGCTGAAGTGAGACCCTAGCCACCAGGTGGACATGGTGCACCACAGAAGATGTATATGTCATTTCCGGAGGACTGGATCTCAAAGCATCCGGGTGGAGGAATTCGGGGAATGCTGGTATTCCAATGTCCGAATGGAGGTGAGACCAATAGCATAGTTACAAACTGGGATTTGGGTGGAGTCCCTTGAGCGGTTACTCTAGAGTGAAGGAGGGTTAGGGAACTGGGACTGGAAACCTATGGGATGTATCTAGCAGAGAGTGGGCCTCACATGTTTATAAAAATGCCCAAAAGGAATGTCTTTAAAAGTCTCTTCTTATTTTTTTTAATGATACATATATGTTATTATATTAACATTTACCAGTATGTGTCACAGACATATGTGGATAGATCTGCCATCTTGGGTGATCCAGAGGCATCAGTAAGAGAGAGCAATAATGTTTCACAGTGCTAAAGGGATCAGAGTGGATGGTCTGTTGTAGCTTTTTTTATTTGTGAGTAGGAGAATGTTCATTTTACTCTGCTCTGGAGCTTGTCACAGTTGGAGGGGGGATCTGAGTAGGTCAGAGACAATAGAAAGCTGCCCCCCCATCCCATAAACCATCCATCAAAGGGTGTAATTGGACGCTGTGGTCTGAGACCCGTCGTTTTTTGTTCAGGCGATGCCCCTCTCAGATGGGATTATTTGACTGGAGGATTTAACAGCCTTAAAACTTTTCTGTAGAGGAAAAAAAAAACATCAAAACCACTGACACTGCGAAGGAATGTATCATTCATGTGGCCCCGCTCAGAGAAGCGGAGGGGATCATCTGCAAGTCACCCGCAACACATCGGAAACCACAGACACAGAACAACAAAAAAATCCTGTTGTTTACAACTGTCCAATAAAACGGACAGGAAAGACCACCGGGGCCACTCAACTGGATAACTCCCGTCAGTGGGGGTAGGAAGAAGATTGGCTGGTTACCCGGGAAACAGAAGGCAACTCCCTCAGTTAAAAGCTTGAGGAACTTTGTTGGACTGAATGGTGCTTTTGTGAAAAGATGGGAACTTATAGACCATCCCTCATTTTCGCATTTGCATAGGCGCACCTGATGGAGCGTATTTTCCGTTACTTTGTAACAGGACAGTCTTTCACGGTCCCTAGGAGAGCAGTGACGTTCACCTCATATTTTCCTATATAGTTGATTTAATGACATTCTGTGAAGTCGCCACGTATTGCTACATGATGTAAGGCTTGCACAACTTGTGTTAACTTGGCACAAATTCAGGAGCCTGCTCCTCAGTCTGTCCCGTTTGTCCCTTTCGCTGTTTTGGTCCAGGCCCCCTGCCTAGGAAGGCCTTGGCCCGGCAGCCGAGTATAGGGGTGTCAGTAGATGAATCCCCTTTCATGACGGGCCAGGCCACCCCATGCCAGCACAGGACATAACCCAGCTTGCCTCTAATCTAGCTGGATCCGGCCGCCGCCGTTGAAAAACGGGTCGCCTCAAACCCAGTAAAGGCTGAGGATGTTTTTCGGGAATTAGACACTGGCCAGTTTAGTGGGAAATGTCAAGATCAACCCCCACCCCGTCCACTTGCCATTGTGATGGAACAGTCTACGGGAGCAGATTTAAAAAGAGCTACATCAAAGCGACCATGTCAAAATGTGAAGTTTAATATATGAGATGTCACACATAGGGTCTTAGATCCCAAATACCCAGAATATAAGACAATTACAGTAAAGCCTGCATTTACCAGAGTAATCGGCAGTGGAGTCTGGCAGATCTGAGAGTCTGGGACTTACAAAAGTGCATTAAAAGGCCCTACATGAAAAAAGCAGTTACATAACCTTTTGCAGTATTTATTGGAAATATACATGTAAAGAAAAATGGTGACACTTGCATATGTGCTTGTAAAGAAACGGCTGTCAGCTGTCTGCTATATAATTTCTTCATCTTTATGGGCCAGTGAATTGGCCTGTCTTCTTAAATGCAGGCTTTGTACATGTGGCCTGCCAACGCCTTTTCACAGTTTATGTAAACAATGGCGAGGCACTTTCTTGGAGAGACGGGTGTCACTGGGTGCACTGGGAGTCGCCGGGCAAGTACAGGAAAGCCAAAGTCATTCAAGCAGAACCCCTGTACATCACGCTTTTACTTTTTAGCCTAATGCGACTAAACTTGAATTACGACCAACCCACTCTCCCACCCACCCCCGACATGTGAACACTTAACTAGTTTATCTACTAGTTAGTTCATCCCAGCACAACATGTAACCATAGTACCATCCCGTTTAACCACTAACCATTTCCAGGGTCACGGAGGATGCTGGAATTAATCTCTGAGAACCTTATCAGAGACTCCAAGGCTGTCTGGGGACATTTCCTGCAAAGAAATCCCGTGAGGAACAAGGCCAATCATAGCACAGGAAGGCCACTGATTAGTGCAAAGGTTATAATAATTCTGACATGATTGTCTTTAGCTTTTTGAATATGAATCACATTAAAGAAAGAACAGTTGGCCATTATTTGAAGTCACTGGTATTCTAATGAAAACTACCCAGTGACACCGACTTGGCCATTTTCTATGCTTAATGCTCTTCTGATTATAAAAAGTGATTTAGCATAAAGTGAATGCTTTTCAAATTGTAGGGGCTGTTGAAAGCTTGCCCCATGACCTTGTACTGGATAAGCGGTTAGAGGATGCATGGATGGATGGATGGATGGATGGATGGATTTTGAAATCATCTTAAGTATTAACTAATCTCTGAAATAAAAACATAAGCCTGAACCTAGGTTTCAGATACAGTATTATTTCTTCTGAAGTGACTTGCTTGGCTTTCATGGCGAAACACAAATACAAAAAACTATAGAGAAATGTAATCATATTGGTGCCATTCGGATAATAACAGCATAAATGGATCTGAGTCGGAGCCAAGAGGTGCGACAGCTTTTAGAAGGCAAACATATCAGCTTCTGGCTCCGATTTCAAAAATAACAGAGCTGGAAGCTGCCATCCCGTCCAGCGCCGTGCTGGAGGAGTGACTGATTTCCAAATTCAATAGGAGTCAGTCTGCTCCACAATCTGATGAAGCCCGGCTGCTGCTGAACAGCACTGGGGAAAACCAGGAGGCGCGGTGATGCTAACCCCATCCTTCGGGATATTAGTACCAATTCCTGTTCAGAAATTATGAAAAAATCGTGGAGCTAAAACGTATGACACCCTTGACATATCCACCCCCTCCACCCCCCTCAACACCAGCTTTCCCCTTCAAGTTGCTCTTGCTCTGGGATCACCCATATCAGGCTGGGGGTGGGGGGGTGGGGGTGTTGGCTTTCTGCACAAAAGTATACTAAAACAACATAAAGTGCCCCCACCCATGTGGCCTCTCACTCTCGTCTGAAGGCTGCCGTTTCCCCCAGAGATACATCAGTCTGTTCCCCAGAGGAGGAGCCTGTCAGGTCACCCAAGCTTCAGCAACAAGTACTACCAAGCTGTAATTAAAGTGTGGATTGGACTCCCAAATAGTCTCCCTGTAGTCGTTTTCTGCAAGTCAACTTGGATCTTCTCTGAACCGGAGCGACTTTGAAGCGTCTCGAGCTTCAGCGACATAAACAAGATGCACATTCACTTCTAATTACCCTTCAGAAGCCCATCCTGACCCCCGGTGCTACAGCTAGATGGACAGATTTGGCTCACAGTTGCTAATTACTTATGACAATGAAGTACGAAAACGTACCTTCCCTTTGGCATAATCAAGTTCTGCGACTTACACAGGGCAGTTGCCGAGAGACAGTGGTCATGTGACTCCACACAGCCTGCAGAAGGTAATGATCATGTGACACACACGGAGTGGCCATGATGAAGGTGACGCAGGCAGTTACCTGTATCAACTGTGCTAACCACGGCCAAACACCAACTGTAAACACAGTCTTCATTTTCTTATATAAACCACAATTACACAATTACACACTTAGTATCCAGCAGTCCAGAGCAAACTATAATATGACATAAATTGACAGTCCCAAAGCCGGACACGTGTGTAGTGTAGTTGGTTGAGCTATGTTTTCTGCACATTAAAACTTGTTGTTTTATGCAGCAAAAAAGTTAAAAAAGGGACATATTGTCATATTTCAATTATCTATTGGGACACCGGGAAGCATAGCCAGAAATCAGAACTGTCCCGGTCAAATCGGGACATCTGTTCATCCTAATACTACCAGACCAAACGAAGCAGAGGATTGTGGGATTCCTAACAAAGATGCCATGATGTAGGACACAATAGACATCTAATAGGACCTGATTTGTCTTTAGCTGTAAAGCTGAGCATGCTCCAAGTACATTTTATTTTGTATGTTTTTATACAAGTATCATTGTTGACATATTTGGCCTGAGACGGTGAACAGACATCTTAATGAGAACAGGGGTACAGGCTGCCACACCCAGCGATGTTTTACAGCAAGGAAAAATCTGGAAAAAGTCAGGAGACAACAGAATGGAGAAAACTAAAGTCTTCTGGTAGTTATAAGAGAGAAATTCTCTAGAGGTCCAAGGCCAACTATCTGCCCCACCCCCCCACCACTGCACCCCCTCGAGGGCATGCTAACCTTATTCAATTCAGAAATAGTATCAACACCTTGTGCGTTGTCACCAGAGATGAATGGAGGTTTTCTGTAAATCTTTCCCCCATTAGTGTCGCCCCCCCCCCTACCGACGAGCATAACGCGGATGATGTGATACATCTGGACTCCGTCCCGACAATCAATCAGCTACTCCTGCTGCTTTAGTTCCACCACATCCATCTTACGTGATGAGGGCCCGGGTCGGCCTGCTCCGCATTTCCGACAGGCCCGCCCGGCTAAGGAGGAGGGCTGCTGTCCTCTTGCAAGGTTCCAGCTCTGCAGTACCAGTGGATCACATACAAATGATGATTATTATCATTATTTCAGGGTACTTTAGATTCTCTGCGTGATAATTTTCATGCCCGTCTGCTTTCAGGATTATGTTTCTGATGACGCAGATGTCGGCTTGAGCGGAGCTGCATTGTAACTCAGTAAATCGCAAGTTTTCACGCTACGAGAACTGGGTTAGATGGGTTACCGTTATGGGTAATTAGGCTTGGTGGAGTTCAGTTAAAAACTGTGGTTTCAGGTATACGGTTTTTGTCAGAGCGAAGGATGGAAATAAAAAAGCAAGAGAAGAATGTTAAGGAATGTTCTGGAAAGGGAAAAAATGGTTTTAGAAACCATTATAAGTAATTAGTCCAGAAGCCACTGGGTTAGGAGTATCTGTCTTTGGTGGGTAAGTATGAGAATTTGAAGCCAGAGAATAAGAAGCAAGAGCTATGCATTCGCCAAACAGCTGGGGCTGATGGTTTTTCAGTGGTGGAGGCTCAACCTCAGGTTGAACATGGTCTATTTGTGCACCAAACAGCAAACACTTCGGTCTGGCTTGGAGTTCTCCTTGGTCACATCGGGTTTCATTGCATCCTGAATGCGGGTCATGTAATTAACATCCTTATTTGGACGAGCTGTCACATGATCTTTCTGTGGCTGTTTACTTTGGTTCCCCACCCCCACGCACCCCTCACTCTCATTTAACTCTTAACCTTCCCGCCGATGACAGGAGTGCATACAAAGCGCATCCGCGTATTTCAGGCTGTGACCCCTGGTTCCTGAGTCAGTTTTAATGCTCCCTTCCCCATCCTTTATACTCTTCCTGGGGGGCACGTCTGAAGACTGTGATCAAGAGAGGTCGTGCCAAGGTCAGGGCTGAGCGATCATACACCCTCCACCCCTGCCCCCACCCGGCGAGATCCAAACTAACAACCCGCTATGCATGTAAAACTTGTGTTCGACATCACTTATAGACCCGAATCCTGAGGGCCGTACGGAACTGAAAAAGTACCCATTCTGCGAATGCTGCACCCCATTGCTACAATTTCCCATTGGTCAAATAAGACGGAGTTATGAACCAAAATGAGATTGAGGCTGTTTGACTCATGTACGCCCCCTCCTCCCGCTTTGTACATAATCAGATGTGACGGTGTGTGGCAGGTAAGTCACAATAAGTCTCACGGCACGAATATCTCACCCCAGTGAAGGTGAAGAGGCATGCCTTGGGGGGTGGATACGCAATGCTACATGGAAGTAATTACTTGCTCCTGCTGTTACCCCAGCGGATCTCTGTCACAGACGGGCAAAGCAAAGGTCACCCAAGCTATTAGGTGATCAGGCAAGTATCCTAGCATCTCTAACCCCGCCCAAGGCCACTGTCACCAACTTTGAATGTCCTAGCCGCACAGTGCATTGTGGGTAATTTCATAGAAGGGTGTGGTAGAAAAACAAACATAATGATAGCTGAATGGGTAGCGGGCTTTTTTTAATGGGAATTCATCAGCATGGAGAGCACCCCAATGTCACAAACAAAAGTGAGGGTCGGACACTACAGATTGTTCACATACTGAGCTATCATTCCCTTGCATTAAAAACAAAAGTTCTCAAGCAGAACCAGTAAAACAGGCCCAAACAGTCCTGTGATACAAAAATTACAGCCCAGTGCATCTGCAGAAAACCGGCATCAGGTCAGAAGTCATCCTCTCGGCAGCGTTCATTTTGGGAGAGCGTGTCTTGATTGAAGGGTCACTGAAACTGAGACCACAGTCATTGACCTTATAAATGCGTATTTCAAACCAAGCAAGAAATACATTTAAAAAAAGAATGAAAACATGTACAAATAGTTCAGTCTATTCGGAATTGTCTAAGAAACTTCCTGGAATGACATAATGGAGACTAAGGCCTTGCACGAGTTTTCGATGAATAGGCAGGTAATCTGAGCAAAAAAACCAAAAAACAAAAAAACCAACATCTGTTTTCTCACAGCTACTATCAGTAAACTCTATCTGCGCAAAACTCATACCAGATACCCACACTGTGGCCGATTTCATTACGGAGGGAAATGACATCAGTTGATTGGGGGGCCATTGAGTATATATATATATATATATATATATATATGTTTCTTTTTTAATTTTTTTTTGTAAGAGCATCAATTCAATTTTCAAAGCGTTTGAAGAAGATTAGAAGTGCATGTCTCCGTCAATTCAGCTGAGCTGGGCGGCAAACTAAATATGAAAAGGAACGGTACGAAGAATTTGCATTTTCCTCGGTATATTACTGCGTTTTCCAGCCTAATCGCAAGCAAACTTCTAAAACGGGCTCGTCCGGCCTCCCTTTCTCTGAATGGCAGTGCTTTGGTCTGTTCGACACTGTTATCACTGAGATTCTTACTGAGGTAAAGCTACGAACCAGGAAAACACCAATTCTGACCCGAATTCCCACAGAATAGGCTTCAGGAGGATCTCCTTGTCCGGTCTACTTGCAAACACACAAAATACTGGTACCTTTAGATCCCAAGCAAGTACAAGTTCAGACCTGTACAAGAACTCCCTTAATAAAAAATGATTATAGTATCATTTCCACTGAAGCATATTAAATTTGTTTCAATTTTCTGTTCTCCATTTTCAAGAAGGAACCATCCAGATGAAATTAAGCAGTATCATTAGTCCTGCAATAATACTTATTACTTCCACAAGAAAAGTTCTCCTCTGGTGAAAAAATGCATATTTAGAGTGAACTGTGTGTATTTGTGTGCCACAATGGTGGAACCTCTCCTGATGTGTGAATTTGACTATGGCATGGCTGTCTGTCTATGCCATGTGCAGGTCAACAGACACAGATTACAGCAGATGGGGAACGTCAGTTTGTACGTGGGTCATTTTATGTA
The DNA here is from genome assembly GCA_011763525.2 of Mormyrus iriodes. NCBI lineage: Eukaryota > Metazoa > Chordata > Actinopteri > Osteoglossiformes > Mormyridae > Mormyrus > Mormyrus iriodes. The sequence goes on along the minus strand of JAAGVU020000078.1, from coordinate 18,530,220 downwards.
GCATACAAGCTTCTAGAGAGGGAAAGTTCTTGACCATTATGGTGTGGAGTAATTTCAGACCTAATCCGTGTTTTCTTCTGTAAATTAAGATCTAGCACCATCTACTGAGTGACCTGTGAACTGCAGCCCTGCATGGTGTCCCACTTCAACACCAGAGGAGACAGGTCAGAAAATCATTCTTAAACATGACCCCTTTGTTGCAACTTCATCTCTTTGGAACAAACTCAGAGGCATGCGGTGACACCCAAATGTGGCCCCGTGTTTGTTCTTGAGTCATATGTGTTTTCCGGCACATCCATGTTCCCCCTGGAAGGACACACAGTAGCGCCATTTCCTGCAGCAACAGGACAACTGGCTTAAAATCAGTGCAGACTTTTGTTTTGATATGAGGACTGCAAAATTAATAAGGTAAACGATTTCAGATGCTGTTTAAGGAATATTTTGTGGGACTGCGAATCCATGGATGAAAAAACAAACTAATCATATTTAAATGTTAATGCATTGGACTGGAGGACGCCGGTCCTTGGAGGACATCCGATGCCTAATTAGATCAGCCTTCCTTTTGGGAATAATCCACAGCATTGGATTTTAAAGGGAGACCCAGCAGCAATAAACAGTTAAAGGTGGTGCCATGAGGTGTTGAGGAAAGGCCTCTCTTGCTGTGGAGAATGTCAAACCCATGACCAAGAGCGGTTTCAGGCCCTTCCAAGCTTGTAGACTGGTTGCATGGTAGTCACACCACCAGGTTTTTGTTTTAAACTTTATTGACGTTTACATTAGATTTCGTTTTTGAATTTCCATGCAGGGGCTGGGCTGGAGATATTCTGGGCAAAGTTCTGGTAAAAGGGAACATGAGGAAGGTGAGTTCCCAGGTCTGGTCCGCTGACCTCCCCAAAGAGAGGGCTTCTAACGAGTGAGCACACCCCTCCCCTGCCCACCACCTCGACCGCCAGCCGTGAGTAAATAAACTGCGCAGCATTGAAACCCAAGACGGCCGACCTCGGGTGACAGCTAACATCTGGGATGGTTCTAGGCGAACGGGAGTCCTAATGGACACGGCCCCCTAGGGGGAGGATCGATCTTCTCCTCACGTTTAATTGACCCAGACGAGCTAACTGCCAGCTCCACCCAATTCTTGTACCCCCCACCCCCCACCCCGGCAATCAGGAACGGGCTGTGTGACACTCGGACTGTGGAATGCCCCTGTGGCTTGCCATTCCCCTGCGAGATATCTGGGCAGTGCAGAGGCAAGACAGACCCTGATGCCACTTCCACTGACAATTCCTGTTAGTATTCAGATCCTGTCTTCTTCCTCATTTTCCTTCTTAATAGAGGATCATTTTGATTACGTTTCTTGCAGTATCACACAGAGGAAGAATTTTATTTTTACGTGCATTCCTTGGGAGAACAAACAGCAGCATCCTCTCTCCGTTGTATCCCACAATATGCATGTCATCCCCATTCCTGTGTCCTGCTCTCCTCCAGGTGTCAAGATAAGGCACAGATACTCAGGACTGTACCCTGGATGTCCAGTGTAGCAAGCAGTAAGTATTGTTCTCAGATCAGCTACACTATCCCCCCTCCAACGCTGGATTTTCAGGGGTCAGCTGGGGGCAGCCGTAAAGCAAACAAGGCCGAATCCGTGAAAATCGGCCCCGCTCCGATTGCAGGGGCCATAAAGCAAAAGAATAAAATCCCACCGTTTTGGCTCCTGTCCCTGCAAGCTTCTCGTAAAGCCATTCATCAGGAGATTGCCACGGCTGTCACTGGCCAATCAGGGTGAGGGGGGTGCCCCCCCTGCTTTCTCCCACCACATCTTTCAGGGTGACTCTGGCCTCACTCTCCCACCCTCTCCCACCTTCCTCCACTGCCGTTTTCCAGCATTTTCTGCCTTTACTTCCTATTCATTTCTGTTGCTGATGTCATTTCCTGAGCGATCCCTATGGCAACCCTGTCAGAACTGGACCCTGAATTACAAGTCTTACAGGAATGCCCCCCCCAGAAACGCCAAGACTGTGTCCCATCGATGACCAGGGCAGGGTTTAAGGGCGCAGCTTCAGGCGGCAGAGCTAACTGTCCTGTATAAGTGATGTTATGTTTCTTGTTCCTCCAGCTCTGCGGCCATTAAAGACGTGGTGAGAATATTTGGTTTGTTTTGCAAATTTCTCTCTTGTGTAAAAGTCTGGTGCTAGCAAGGTTAATGAAAACTTCAAATGGCAATTTCACAGTATGTTTCCAGTGCCAATTTCAATTTTTACGCCCTAAGTAAAACCTTGACTAGACAGACTACAAAGAGAGAACAAAGCCTGTTTATAACTGCTTCCTTGCATTCTCCATCCTCTCTTTTGTTGAGACGGCGCCACCTTCTGGAAGCTTCAGATGGAGCCAGACGCTCAGGTTAAGCCCACACTGATTTGGATGAGAGCTTGAGCTAAGAGTAACTATATGAGATGGGTCATAAGATTCTGAAGAAAATGGGGGTGGGGGTCATGATTAGGTTTCAAACACACGATGATTCAGGAACAGGTTGGCACAGTTGACCTGATTCCCCTAACAGCACTAGATCTTTGCAGATGCAGAACCAGAGATGTTTTTAGCATGTAGAGACCTTGCTTCGCCAACTCCCTACCAATCACCCGCCTCAGCCTGGCCTTGACCCCACCCTCCATTCCAGCCTTTAGCTCCATCTGGGCTAGCCCGTCCATTGGGATAAATCCCACACCTGTTGGGAACCGTCTGGAGAAGGCTGTGTGTTTACATACCCCACAGACACCCACATGAGATGGCAAGGCTTGTGTTTTTCAGCTTTCAGAGCTTTAAGAGAAGCCCATTTCAGGTCTTTGGATGAGAAAATAGGCTACAAGCAACAGCGCCACCTACCTGTAAAGTGGAGAAGGGCATGGGTTTATATACCATCCTCTTCCCTGAACACACATGGAGTATTTGGTGCAGGATGGAGCAACAACATCATGTTCCCAGCATCCACCTCCCAAGAAAAATGTATGAAAAACAAGAATAAGTAGAATGTCACACCAGACCGCTTTGTGTGTGTGTGTGTGTGTGTGTGTGCGTGTGTCTGTGTGTGTGTGTGTGTGTGTGTGTGTGTGTGTGTGCATGCGAGCATGTCCGACTGCCGTGCGGTACAAATACTTGGTAGTTGTGAACAACAGAGTGCCACATTTCTGTTATTTTTTTGGAACTTTTTTCCTGCAAAAAACACACAGACATAAATACACATAATGATACACTTCACTTAGACTCCAGCCTCAGTGTTTCTGTCAGACACAAAAATGAGACAGGCTGCGGCAGGGAGATACTTTCAATCTACCGCCTTAGTGTTTTTATTTATTTAATTTTTTGCTGCTTTCTTCCCCGCTGAAGGTCTGGGGATCTGACCCAGATGAAGGCCCACTTGGTGGGGGGGCGTTGGTGATCGCTCCAGAGCAGAGCCGGACACCAAGAATCCAAGGAGGATTCCCAGAAACCCGAATGGGCCGTACCTCTCACCGTAATCCAGCTCGACCTCCCCTGAGCCCGGGTGCTCCCCTCAGCCCTGTATCATGCACACTGACTTGTATTCATCTCACACCTTTAACCTGGAAGCACAGCTGCATTTTCCTAGTTGCTGCTCTTTTTCGTGACAGATTTCAGCCATTTGGCCGATTCCTTAAAACGCAAACAAGCAAAGTTGCCACAGTGGCCACTTTATTCCCCCCCTGTGGGGGTTCGCGCTCGGGGGGGGGGGGGGTTGGTGCCCCTCACTCCCCAGGTCTGGGCCAACTAAGCATGGGGGGGGGGAGGGGGGGTTATCCAAAACTGTAAAAATACAGGGGTATTTATATGCTACTCACCGGACTCCAAGGGT
>JAAGVU020000078.1:18506578-18520050 GCA_011763525.2 Mormyrus iriodes | reverse complement strand
CACACAGCATATATGTATAATAAAATCATAGCTGTTTCTTTAGTTAATTCTTAACTCCAAACAGTCACCATATTTTCCTTCATTTCCTGTATCTCTATTGGCCCATAGTCTATAAAAAAAATACAGAAGGGAAAAATATTTACCTCCTCACCAAAATAATAGAAGAAGAAAAAGGAAAAAATAGAACTAAGTACAAAAAATACAAGGATGTTCATTTGGTGCAGAAGTTGGCATGATGCAAGGAATTAAGCATAAAATCAAGACATGGCCTGATATTTACAATCAAACATACAAGTACACATATAACCAAATTTTTTTTTCTTTTAATTAAAAACAATAAATGGAATGAAAGTAAAATACAGCATACATTTTTACCCTAACTAAATTCACATTTCAGACGATAAAATTAAAGTTTCATGGGTCCACAAAGAATAAACTCTCCCGCTCCCCGTGCCCTCAATATACCGCAGCCTGACTGAGCTTAATGGGCAATTTACTGGCTTTAAACAGCAGTATCACTAAATCAATAGTGCCAGGTGCTAGCTGGGGCCTTTCAGGGGTTACCCCCGGCCCTGTTGGGTTAGCGTTGAGCATTGATGGCCCTAATTCGAGCCGACAGTCGATTCCAAGGTGATTAGCCATTAGCGGGTCACAGTTTAGACCTTTAGCCAAAAGTCTGGCTATCATAGCCGGATTCGTTTCTAGCTATTATTCTGAATGATTAGCGGAAGATCACAGGTTCCCCTTATGCACATTTACAGCCATTGTTAAAAGTCGTGGCCCGAGCAATATGAGTGCTTTGTCTCTACAGCGCCCTCCACTGGCTCCATCCTCCACTGCATTTCACTTGGATCACCGAACGACGCATGATTATGAGAGACATTACTCCTTCCACCTGCCCCACCTCACCAAAAAAATCATCCCCCTCCCAGCAGTGAGAAATCTCCTCACATCCTGACCCCTGAAGGCCAGACCGCAGCTTGATTTGCGAGTTTAAAGATCACCTCTAATCAACAGGGCCTCCCCCCCACCCCAAAACAGCCAGAGCACCACCCCTCCCTGGGCCCCTGATATAAGCCAGAGCAGTCCGACTTAAACCGTTTTTAATTTGTCCAACAAGGTTTTAGTTAAGGCCCCATAAAGGCATGTATGGCCTAGGGACTGGACAGCCAGTGAGGCAGGGGGTGGGGTTACAAAAACGCAGGCTTGTGATTGGAAGTTTGAGATGCGGAGGTGGACCTGGAGAACGGCCAATGGACAATAACGGTAGAGGTACTTCACACAAAGGGCAAATATTGGCGTTGATGTGGTTGCTTTGAATTCCTACAGGGTTCCATTCCCAACTACAGCATTTGGGCAAGAACATCATTTTGTTCCTGTTTTGTTTCTGTCAAAGATGTTTGGGTTCACATGACGGCTAAGGCTATTTGAACCGTTTTAGAAAATCCGTGAGTCAACGCCGAGGCAGCCCAGACCCCAGCAGGGGCCTCAGAGCTGGCACACCTGCATGGGTTTAACTCACATTTGTCGTTATTTGTGTAGGTGTGAATGGAAACACTTGTGCCCCAATTTGAGGGGGTCTCTGCAGGTAGCTGTAGGGCTGTTCTGTAGGAGGAAACCAGTTGCCCTTTAATGGAGTCTGGTCCGCTGCTTTCCCACTTTATTATTGGCCTAGCAGATGGTTCCTTTCTTTGAAGGCACAGAACTTGCATGTTCTTCTCACCCTAAAGTTCACTTTCATGATTCATGCCAAGGACCTTATTCAGTGGGTTCATCCGTTCATTGGGTTAACCTTCAGCCTCATGGTGCAGCCAATCCCCTGACCTCTGCTCCACCTGCTGCCTCTGACCAATCAAACAGCTGGGATTTTTTTTTACAGTCAGTCCTCACCAGGCTAGGACATAACAAGAGAGTGGGCACAGCAACCCCCCCCACCCCCAGGATAATGCAACCTTGAGTTAAGTGCAAAGCTGGGGCACAGGAACTTTTGAGTTCTTCGCTGGGAGGATGGGTGTGATGAGGTTGTGGGTTTGTGTCCCTAACAGACTCAGTTTGCCTGACACTAGCATTTACCGGCATTGAATGGCATCCAAACAACAGGGAATACAGCGTATTGGACTCCCTACTTCTGTCTCGCTTCAGGATTCAGGGCCATATAATGTAGATCAGAACCAGTAAAAATCTCCCCATAATATTGAACCAGATGGACCACCGATGTATTAAAACTGCCAGCAGCTGCTTGTCAAGACTGATAGTGGATGAATGGAAAGGCCATTTCAAACTGCTCCTAAATAGAAGATACAAAAAAAACGTTCAGTTTGCCTCACAATGAAAATGACACTGCTTCACATTTCCCCCATTTAAGCACAGAGAAACTTTCTTTTTAAATTATTTACATACTTCCAGCCCCACACCCTAATAATTCCTCTTCATTTATTATTTGTATTTGAGAATCTGTGTCATGCTGATTTTAAACGTACCTCTCCTTACCCAATATGTCACAGGACATTTTTTTCAAGCTGCGAAGATCCGTAGAAAAAAACGTTGTTTATTATCAAATGCCTTTGGCCTAATTTATTGGATCGGATACGTGCTCTTATGTCATTCCGACCCGCTTGTCCGCTCCGCCGTCCTCTCTGTATTAGATTTCCAGAAATAGTTCACTCGAAGGCCACATAAGACATAAAACATATCACACAGAAGCTCTTATTAGAGCTGGGGAAGGCTGGGGGGGGGGTAAGAAAATACATGGTAGCAGTAAGAGGAGCCTACCTGTGGTGAGGGAGCTTTCTGTTTTCGTTTGTCTTTCAGGCCTTGGCGAAGATCTACGTCTCTGCTGCCAAATGTAAATCCCAGGTCTCTCCTCCCCAATCAAACAGCCAAGGCACAGCCATCCCACCTTCTGGGACGAACCTCCGCTGCAATTCGAGGGCCGTTCATAACCATGATCATGCGGCCAAGCCAAGAATAAGGACGATAATTAGCCTGTCACTTCATCTCTGGTGGCTGCGGACCAGAGCAGGTCTTCCTCACAATGGAGGGCGACGCCGAAGGGCGAAATCATTTGTGCCGCTGGGGCTAGGGCCCTCATTTTGTGCCTCGTCTCTCATGCCACCTTTTTCGGGACTTCGTCATACGTAAAAAAGCATCTGGGATGCAGTAGTTGTGCAGTTGTGAAATCCCCCCAAGCAGAAAGCAGACTTATCAGCTCAGTACGTTTCACTACAGTGAGGAAGCTAGCTTCATACTGTAATATTCATTTGGTGTAGTACTCACACAGCATGTGTGCTGTATCCCTTAATCTGGAACCGAGAGGGTCTGAAGGTTAGTGTAGAACAGACCTGTGTTTCTCATCTCCTTCTAGGGCATCCAAGCTCTCATCACCATCTGTGTCATTTCTGCCCCTGCCTAACTTCAAAATGAATTAAAAGTCTTGTGCTCATTGTCGAACCTTTACCCACGATGAACCTGGGTGACACGTTAAGGTAAAATCGCCCACTGCTATCATCTTCGGCAATGCTAAACCCAAAGGTGGACCTGCAATCTTTGGGTGTTAGGGCTTTGGTTACTGTAGTCAGTCCAGCACATATGGCTTGCCTCATTATCTATTACTTAACTTGGCAAACACGTTTTAAAGGGATACAGGACCAGTCAAAAGTTTGGACACACCAAGTCCCCTGCAAAGGAATATGATAGAGTTGCATCACATGACCTGGCCACCTGACCTAAACACAGTAGAAATTGTTTCGGAGGGGTTTGACCAGATTGTGAAGGAAAAGCAGCCAATGAGTGCTCAGCATATGTGGGACCTACTTCAGGACAGCTTAAAAAGAATCCAAGGAGGCCACCTTATGAAACTGGGATAGAGGAGACAGTTGTGTCAGCTAGTCCCGGGAGCAACTGGGGTTAAGGGCCTTGCTCAAAGTCCAATGGTGGGATCAGTCTGCTGACCCAGGGGTTTGACCCAGCAACCATCTGAGTCCCAACCCACGGAGCAGCCCCCAAATTAACAAATTAACTGCCCTCAAAGTGACAGGCTAATTATCGTACCAAATAAATTTTTTGTTTAATACTTTTTTTGTCAGTACATAATTCCATGTGTTAATTATAGTTTTGATGTCTTTATAATTATTCTAATATAAGACATCATAAGACAGAATAGTACAAATAAACTATGGGTAGGTGAGTCAAAACTTTCAACCGGTACTGTATACCTACAGAAAGTGTATAATGATATACATGCTTGTATAGTGATAATCAGTTTATTTATTTATCCTTGTTCTGCAAAGCTGTAATACAACTTGGCTTGATTTGTATCAGCTCTATCATGGGTATTTAAGGATGGCTTCTGTTTTTCTGGGAGGAATAACATGGATTCCCTTTAGGAAAATACGCTACTGCATAAGAGAGCGTCCAGCTCGCGTGAGCGTTTGCCTTGGATAAATAGCCCCGGGAGCAGCTCCAGGTTTCTGCCAAAGGTCATTTTATGTATTAATGTAGGAACAAAAAAACTTGTTACAAGCCTGTTTCTCTTGAGAGCGACCCAAACGTATCTTGTTCCCGTGCCTGCGTTGGAGGGTAGATTTCGCTTTCCCTTCTCCCTCTCTCTACCTCTTCCACCGCTCCTTTTCTTCCATCTTCCCTCTCCAGTTCCCCTCTCTTAAATAATGACACGGGAACACCTCCCGACCCAGCGGCAGGGAATCGAAGTCCGCTCCGCTCTCCAGTTCGTTAACCGCCGTGTCCGCCGCAGCCGTAAATGATGGGTAGAAACGATGCGGTTGCTGGGAGCGCCTCAGTAACAATGAGTGATGTTTTCCCAGTCTTGGCCCCATAAATACTGGTTATGAAACCCTTCAATAAAGCTTTTCAGTAAAACTCTATTCACATACTTTACAAAATATAACGTCATATTTACAAGGCCTACTGCATTGTGGCGTAAAGATGAATTACACATCGCAAATTATTTCTTATTTATAATGGCTTGTGTTAAATATTCGAACATATTTCACACTTAGACTTAGACAAATACAAATAAGTTCTTCTCGAATATCTCTAAAGCTTCTGTTTCTTGATTGCCCAACCCAATCGAGTGTTTATATTACTGAACCCAGCCTAATAATTTAAGAGTGTAATTTAAATAAAGTCAGTGTGCGAGACGGGTTCCCAGAAGTTAAGCTGGGAAATTTCGGTCGAGCAGAGATACTTACATATCTTAAACTTTAACTAGCCGTCCGTTTGAACATCTGGATAATGTATTGCAATATTGAAGTTGGCTAAATGTCTGTATCTGTTTCCAAATGCAGGGCTAGTATAGTTTTGTCTAAAAGAAGATCAGGTATCACCGCATCTGCGCGGTTTTCTCTTTCGACGGCTCCGTTAGTCTGTCCGTATGCTGCTCTCGCTGTTTCTCTGCATGCTTAACTTGCTTTTATGAACTATTAATGCGTATTCAGGCCTGTTACTTGTGCGATTAACGCGGGTAACACTTTTGGAGACCGCACCAAATGTAAGTGTGCTGATCGCTGCAGGAATAAGCATAAATAAACCATAAAATTATTACGTCGAATCTCAATTTAATAACCATATAAAACAGATGATAACTATGCCTATATAATTAACAAACAAATAAATAAAATTACATATTTATATATGGAAGAGCTGGGCAAGAAATGCCAGCCTCTTTATAAATAAGCTATTTTAAAAGCAAGATTGAATTGTTTGTGCGAGATAAATAATAGCTGAAACATAGCCTAAAACACAGTCGATCTGCTATCATCGAAATCCCCAAATCGGCATGCAAATGTGACTTTTAAGGAAAGCACACAGAATTTCAATAGCAATATTTATAGACTGGGTTGTGCATTGTTTTAGGTCTTCCAGCGCACTGACCTCAATTAGTTTATGGACAAAAAAACATAAACGTCACCGCGGCCGCATATAAATAGCTTATTGTTAGTGTACGGTAATCGAGGAAACAACGCGCCACATTTGCCTTTTTCAGATAAAATAAGTGCGTAAATATACACTGTGTTTTGTACGTTAATTATTCGTTTAAGTATGCCTATTTTCGGAAATGTTCATTCATTTTACGTCCATTCATTTAAAGTAAAAAGAGAAGAAGGCCAATTATTTATATCAAAGCATCTAATTAAATATTTTGGGGACATAAATTTGAATCTATCATTAGTTTATAAATTAAATACCATGCATGGAATTAAGAGCAAATAAACCTTGTGGTCTTAACGCAACCAGTCGACCAACTGCCAGAAGCGGTACAATAATAGAAGCTACTCGAGTCCACTGCAACCTTGGGACAGCCGTGTCGGATCACTTACAAAAAGTGTCGGCCGGAAAGTGAAAATTGCTTACTGTGGGTCTGAATCCCTCTTACTTAAATGCGCAGCGCACTTTTTAAACGAATATCATTGAACTTATTTCTTACGGCACTACACCACAGTGCTATAGATCGACGGCTAAATAGTATAAAACTGATCCATTTTAAGCTCAGAATGGTAAAACTAAACTGCGGGCGTATCAAATTTTAGATTCCAATCTTTCAACAGTCAGGCAAATGGTTTTATTCTCAAGAAACTGTCCTGCTCGGCGACTGTAACTACAAAAGGTGAAATGTAGCCCAGCCTGTCATCGTTTACCTTGATCTGGGATGGGAAAAAATAATAAAATGGGTTGGTTGTGGAAACGGCTACCGCTTTGGGAGAGGGTCAGCGCTCCCACTCAAGGGGCCCCTGACTCTTTTTATGCCGTCCCGTCACTCATAGCGGCTCGGAAATAAACGGGCGCTCGCTCCTCTCCGGGTGCGCGGCGGCAGATCAATCAGCGGAAGATGCGGTCTGACGGGCGGAGGACCGGCGGCGCTTAATGACTGACCGGGTCCGGGGCGCGGGGGGGAGATTGGTGCTGACGGCTAACCTTGACTTCAAATTGTTACCACTCGCCTGCCGTCTCGTGTGGATCAAACAGGAGTTTGACTTGGGGAAAAGAAAAAAGAAAAATAAAATAAGGCTCGTTTTCTTTCTTTCCGTTCGTTCGTTTCGGGACTCCTTAAATTAGATTCTTAAAGATGGTGTGTGGGAAACGATTAGTGTCAATATGCCTCTTCGGTTTCAGGTCCATGTGCTTTTTATTTGTGCCGGCCGTTCTTGTAATGGCACCGTTATGTGGTGCGCCTGTACCCATACAATGGTGCGGTAATGTTTTATAACGCCAAGAAAATAATATATTTTCCTCCCCCAGAGAAAACTACTCACACAAAAACATTCCGAAGCGTGACAAGGGAGGTAAATCAAATGCACAGTGTATTTATATTAGTTCAATTTGTGTGCGAACAAATATTTGGCATCCTAAAATTAAATACGACGTATTGCACTAGGCCTAATATCGGAGTCATTTTTTACGAAATTCTCTACAAATTCCACTAATTGATCGGCTTCGACAAAATGTATTTCATTGTTGTGTGTTTTTCCTGGTTATTTAGGGTAAAATTGCCATAAATGTACAATCGACTCGAATTCACATATTCAGCTGTGTGCGTTAAACAGACCTGCGAATTCTTAACTATGGAAAAAATTTAAATCTGAGCCCTGATAGACTGTAATGTTACATATTATGTGAGCTCACATTCATAGATTTATTACTTTATTCTGACAGACATAATTTCACATTAGGTCAAACTTAGTTGAAATCGTTTGCTTTGTTGCAGTAACATAAATTAGCCTAAAATATGGGAAAAATTATGTTGACAATTGAATCCAACATAGGCTTGGTATAGATTATTCAGAATTTACGTCTACTTACATTGCTTGCTATTTGAAAGAATGTTGTGATAGATCTTTGTTTTTTTCCAGACTGCTTTTTCTGTATTGCGTACCGCTTTGGTCCGTGTGACCAAAACCGCATAAGGCACGACTTAGGCAGCTCAGATGTCAACTTGTTCAGGACCCAGAACCCGCATAAATGGGGCAAGTAGCCTATGAATGTTTCTGAATAGATAGTTGCTGAAATGAACGTCGTGCGAAAACGTGTGATCTATTTTCCTTTGCAGAATGACGGATTAACATAAAATGTTTCTGCTGTTGAGCATCTTTTATATAATTTCTAATAAGGGACATGCATGCATGACTGGGATAAGGGGTTGCAATTGTTGAATGGGTGTAGAGGATGGCGTGGTCGTTCACACTTCCAGGGTTATGGGGTCGAATCCCACACCTACTTTGTAATAAAATCCATTCCGAACAGGGCAGTGTGAGGAAATTTAACGCTTAAAAGAGTGTTTCATTTACCATGTCTTGTAATCACGTGTCAGTGTGTCACGACCCCCACATATCTTGCAGGTCGAATCCAACTCAGATCGTCTTCAGTCTTCAGGTCTTTGGTACTTGATGGCTAGGTATTCATCCTAACACTTCTGCCTTACGGAATAATCAGCCCATAGTAAAACCCATAGTAAAAGTTTAACTATAGGTATCGTGGCTCCATCTGCTGTTGAATATATGTTATTAAATTCACAAATCGTGAAAAGATGTTGAATTTAGATCAGGAATCATTGTTGGAACCTTATTCGATGTTTTAAGGTTTGATATGCACAATCGGGGTTTCACTATATTAATTAATCAGGCATTATTTGAATACAAAGTAACGTAACCTGGGCTTTACATAATATCAGATTCGTTAAGCACTTGTTCTGATAAAGTAAGGCAAGGCCAGCTTATTTTTATAGCACCTTCCGTACGCTGCGGTAGTTCAAAGAAAAGTAAAATACAAAATACAAAGAAAATTCAAATAAAAAGATAGATTTAAAACAGAAAAATTAGACCTGAAAATAAAAAGCAAATTACAGATAAATTAGTATAATAAGGTGCCATTACAGGACAGAAATGCAGTAGAATTAACGGAGTGTTAAGCTGAGCTAAAAACTTGATACATGGGCGCCGTTAGGTCCGATCACTTGAGTCTATAGTCTTTTCGACAGATAGAAAATGCCCTGGCCTGATAAATCACAAACGCACGTCGTCAGATCATTTTCCAAACGATATATGTAATTAACAAGTTAGTTACTGGGCCGTCCCAGTCATTACATTGCTGTTAAAACGGAAGCAAAAGTCTCTTTAAGTTGATTTGTGGGCAGCAGCGATGGTGGAGGTCAAAGCTGCACTACAGCTATAAAATGGGTGGAATCCCAGAGATACTGATGTCTTTCAGGAGTATAGGACTTGCTTTGATGTCTCAAATTTTCAAAATATTCAGTACTCAGCAAATTAAAATTGGCAAATTACAGGTGCATGTAAAGGACATTTAAATTCTAATTTAAATATTCATTTTCCTAATAAAGAATAAGAAGCTGCTGTTGTTACAGTAGCGCAGTGTTTCCCAAACCAGTCCTCAGGGCACACTGAACGGATCCACATTTTTGTTTTATCCCAGTTCCCAGCACACCTGTAAGGTATTTAGAGCTCCTGATTGCTTGGGTCAGGTGTTCTGGGAACTGGGATAAATCAGCAATGCGAACTTGTCAAGTCTGCTCAGTGGCCAAGTTCAGGAAACACTAGTGCAGTATGATGCACCTTGTGGATCATGTTTTTGGGGAAAAAAAGATAAACACCTGCCCAAAAATTTAAAAGCAAGGAGTTTGCCTATCTTACCGGTACAGCTAGTGATGTCACAGACAGAGAAATCAATGATCAACATGGCAAACATACACGCACACACACACATTCACACACAGGCACACACACACACACACACACACACACATTCACACACACGCAAACACACACACACACACATATTCACACACATACAAACACACACATACAAACACACACACACACTTCACGGGAAAACACTAAACAGGTACAAAATTTCTTTACAAGATAAAATGCATGGATACACACATCAAATAGCACAATTACATATACGAGCTTCGCCATGCATGGCATGCTGGTACCCTGCGTAATCCGTCTCTGCTGACCGGCCCCTGGCCCTCAAGTTTGACCCAAAACCAGCCTGGTGGGATCTCACTTTTGTAATACAATTTAAACGCCTTGACTTACAATCTTTATGCCTTAACTCCTCCTGTAAAGAGGATAATCAAAAGCAAAGATGTCCACGTGTAATCCTGTGAAAGTCTGAAGGTTGTGGGTTTTCCCCGTAGTGATGGAAATTTAAGGAGATAAAAAAACACCTGGGACACAATCCAGTACTGAATGTAGTGATTTATGACTATCATAAGTTTAGGGATTTGCGGTCTTCTAAGACACCATTTGTGAGGTTGGATTCCGCCACCGTACCGCAGCCACGCCCCCTCAACCACTGTCCCTCACGTGGGGCCTGTATCATGAAGCCGAATTTCTTGCTTAGTCGGGTAACTTATCGGATTTAAGGTACCCCAGTTTAAATGGACTCACATGGAGTTCACTTACATTTAGGCTGGACTACCTTAAATCTGAAAAAGTTATTCATCTTCGAAATACCGGCCCCAAAATACTGACGTTGGTGACTGTTTCTGTCTTTGGTGTACTTTATTGTCTTGCCTATTTAACCAGTCTAGCTGGCTTCTGACCTCTGCTTGAGTATCTGACCTTGGCTTCTGCTTCTCGTTTTGGATACCTATTCGCTTTGCGTATGCATCCACTCTCCCTAAGGTATCTCATTACAAAATTCCTCACCAGCACACAGATCCAGCAGAGCCCCATCCGGAATGGTACCTGTAGAATGTGTCCACTATCCAATCTCCATCCCCAGTGCAACCTACAGCACCTCCGCCCGCAGATGCCACCTCTGCTCCAGCTCTTCCCTGTCACTTCCCAATGCCAGAGCCCTACAATGGGTCTGCTAAACACTGCTGAGGATTTATTATACAATGTGAGGTGTACTTCCGGCATAACAGCTCCCTGCTGGTCATTGACTTCAACCGAGTCAACTTGGCTGTCTCCCTTCTTACTGGTAAAGTCCGAGACTGGGTCATGGTGTTGTAGCCCAGCTCTGCGGTCCTTCGATGTTTTTATCAGGTACCTGAAGCAGGTCTTCGATCCTCTTTCTCATGGGAGAGATGTCAGCAACCATCAGAACTGCAGATGAAGATTCACCTGCAGGGGAAAAGATCTCAGCATGGAGGACTATATGCAGCATGCAATCCAGCTGGATAAGCTCCTCTGGGACAGTCATCATCAATAACCTTCTCGTTTAACCACTTACCGCACCCACAGCTTCTACTGACAGTGAACCCATGGAACTGGAAAGAGCTTTGCTAACTTCGGCAGAATGGCAGAAACTGCGGCCAACCCTGACACTTCATATCCCAATGCCTGTCCCATCCTCCCCAGCCCACTGTCTGAATCTGCATCTGCAACGTATAGAACTGCCACTGTATATCAACACCTTGCATGGATCTCTGATGGAGAATGGGCTCATGCAGCATACCCAATAAATACAAGCACAAGGCGGTCCGTTCCACCAGGAGCATACCCAGCTGTTCTAACTAAATATACCCCTCATTACATTGTTCTCGGCTATCCATAGTTCTGTAATCATGACCCCCACGTCTCTCGGCGTACTGCTGAAATAACCATGTAGAATCAGTCCTGTTTTAACACTTTACCAACTGCTTGTATTTGCCTGGCCTCTCCACCTAGCTGGAGACATCGAAAACCACCACCTGGTTTCACATTCCGCCCGAGTATGCCAACTGTCAGCACGTGTTCAGTAAAGTCAACGCTGCTTCCCAACAGGGGTGGCTCTAAGGTAAGGAGATCCAGGACTTAGCCCAGAACCCTGTCGGTGAGTCAGAGTTCAAGACTTAAAAGTATACAATTCTGTCTGTCTGTTCTGTTCAAAATACATCAGTTCCATGCCCATTACACCTCTGAATTTGGTGAAAAGTTGGTTCTGACATTAGCCATCTAACACAGTTAGATATCTGCCAGTAGGCTGATCCACCTGAGAGCAACTGACAGATCAGCTCCAACTCGGTCCTGAGGTTAACCAGATTAACTATTATGTTTACCTCTCATGTCCTAACAAGTATTTGAAAAACATAGGGAGATCAGGAAATGTAATTGGGATGAATGTGTGTGTGTGTATGTGCAATTGTTGAGAATGAAAATGATACAGTTGAACAGGAGTCCTGCAGAGGTAAGGAGAATGGTGGGGGGAGGGGTCAGGACTTCCAAGGATCAGATTCGAACGTCCAAATGTTCCAACTTGTTGAAGGTATGGTCCCCTATGTCATGGCTTCAGCCCAATAGCCCGGTCCTAGGCATGCCCCGACTTCGCAGTTCAAGCTTATCTAAGTGTCATGTATACCCACTCACCTTGCTAAAGTCACGAACCAGGGAACAATACTTTGTGGAGGCCTTACAGTTTTGTTTTATTTGACCATCTGCCTCTCCCATTGCCTCTGGGTTTTTCGGCAGATTTCCACTGGCAGAAGCCAGACCAACCGCACCCTGACCATGCGCCATCCCGGGAGTTGCCTGTGTGTGTGTGTGTGGGGGGGGGGGGGGGGGGTTACTGTGAGGTCAGATTCCACTACTACACCACAACCACACCTCCGCAACCGGTGTCCCTTACCAGAGTTCTGACAACTGTGACTAATTCCAGTTTCGGGTCACCTAATTGTCATGCCAATTTAACCAGTGCAGGTGGTTTCCTCAGTGTGAGAAAGTGTTGACTCATGTCCGATTACCAGGTGTTTCTGAGTCCTGCTTTTGCCCGATCACCTGAGTTTCTTCTGTGTGGTTTTGCATGTGCTATAATTGTGATTCCCTGAGTGTATCTCCCAATCCCCCTTCCCATTGTGAGTGTGTGTCCCGATTCCCCTTCCCAGCGTGAGTGTGTGTCCCGATTCCCCTTCCCAGCGTGAGTGTTTGTCCCGATTCCCCTTCCCAGCGTGAGTGTGTGTCCCGATCCCCCTTCCCAGCGTGAGTGTGTGTCCCGATCCCCCTTCCCAGCGTGAGTGTGTGTCCCGATCCCCCTTCCCATTGTGAGTGTGTGTCCCGATCCCCCTTCCCAGTGTGAATGTGTGTCCCAATCCCCCTTCCCAGTGTGAGTGTGTGTCCCGATTCCCCTTCCCAGCGTGAGTGTGTGTCCCGATCCCCCTTCCCAGTGTGAGTGTGTGTTCTAATTCTCCCCTTCTGCACACATTCCTCTCTTCCTCTTCACCTCCCCCTGGACTGACTTGCTGCCTTTCCAACATCTTGTGTTTCTGATCACAATTTCTGCTTCTCGTTTTGGATACCTGTTCGCTCTGCATGTGGATCCCCTGTCCAGAGGTGTCTCGTTACACCATTTCATATGAGGATCCCACGTTGCCGAAATTTGTGATTGAAAACCTCAAGAGGGAGCAAAAACGTGGACTATATTTTGGTTCCTGAAGACCGGATCAGCAACCCCCCCCCCCCCCCCCCCCCCCCCCCCCCTCCCACCCCCCCCGCCCCCCCCCCCCCCCACCC
>JAAGVU020000078.1:18457240-18504105 GCA_011763525.2 Mormyrus iriodes | reverse complement strand
GGTGAATGCTGTGAACAGAGAAGTGCAGACCATATGAACGGGTTTCACAGAGATGGGTGGAATGACTGACCGTATGTATGTGCAGATGTTTTTCCATCTTTTTGAGGAGCATTTGAATACACTTAGAACTTTTATGGATGTTCTTAGGAACTATAATGCCTCTTTAAAAATGGCAGTTGAAATACAGCAATTTTGTTTTTTAAGTCTTCATAATTCTAGGCAAAGGCAATGGCTCTGTATCCATTCAACAGACCCACGTGCACTCAGAACTCCACAAAGACACACTTGTGACAAGTGTTTGGTATATTTTATTACATCCCGGGGGGCTTCGCTTTTTAACTTTGCCCCGCATGTTACACGCTAACATCTTAGCCTGTTTACTTTTTCCCAAAGGTTTTCTGGTTTACATATGCGAGAGCAATGTACTGATTAAGATACCATTACCAAACTGCTATCAAACAGCAGCTGCACTATCAAGGCTTCCTCTGAGATTTTTATGAATTTAATTGGCCATCATACAAGATAAGTTTGCTGTTAGCAATTTCCATCATTCTATGCTATGTTTAAGCCCTTATTGTAGCTAATGCTATTTACAATTAGCTATTATTATTACTAATTAAAAGTAAAAATTCAAGGAAATGACTGTAAAATGATACAAAGCAGGTGGATGGCCCATGGAATGATTTAACTGTAGGGTGCTTAAGCAAGGGCCTTATACCCGAAATGCTCCAGGGACTGGCTGACGCTGCTCTCTCTATTGTATATTGTTTTAGATTAAAGTGACGTAGTGGGGGGGAGCATGACGTGAACCTTATTTCCTGAGTTTCAGTGTTCATGTGAAACATGATTATGGCTCATGATCCCCGCCCCCCCCAGTCCAACTAACAATGAAGTGAACAGGCCACAGCATACAAAGCACCTGCTGTAAGGGGTGCCTGTATGTTCCATGTAAAGTACATTTAATATACAAAATAAGACACCAACCCTGGTATAAATGTTTGATGATTTCATTGATTGTTTGTTTGTTGCCTTCACACTCTATTTTCTGTTGAGTTTGTAATGAAAAAGACAAAACCAGTAGTATTATCATATATTTCCAATCTGCCAGCTGAAATGGGTAGTGATATTGGTAACTGAGTCTTCTGTATAATATTTAAGGGGTTTTAGTAACTTAACATCTTCTGGTCTGAACAGGAGGTGTGGGGTCACCAATGAAAGGACCTGAGCCCATTCAGCCTCTGGGTAATGTAGTTTGGCCCCAGCTCGGTAGCCAGAGGATTCACCAAATGTAAAGTTACTGGCGGTGGGGGGGTAATAAAAATTGTATTATTGTATTTATTTGCTTGTTTCTTTGATTTCTATTTGTACCGAATTGATATTAATTCTGATTGTAATATACCAACAGTAATTGTTTATTTGCAATTTCTTCTATCAAAGTTAATATTTTAACCAACTTTGTATTATCTTTGTTATTGAAATAGACATGCACTGATCACATGGTTCGACCCATTAGGATTTAAGGAAGACAAGTCAGGTTCCTTGCAGAGAGAGAGAAATCGTCATTGAATTGTGCTTGTGGATGAATGGTGACTGTGATGATCCCAGTAATTCTGTGTGCAGTTTAACCTTGGCATAGTTAAGATAATTTTGTTAACATTTACTTGTTTAGTTTATATTTTTCCTTTTGTTTGACTTTTGTTTTTTCCTTTGATTATGTATATATTTTTTTTTTCTATTTTGGGCCCTTTTGCACTTGGTTTGGGATTCTTGGGGATATAAATTACCTGGCTTACCACCCTGTCTTGTGAGGACAAGTTTTTCCATCTACTAACATCTACAAACACCTTGCTTATCATTGGCCAAGAAAGACCTTCTTCATCTCCCCAAGGCCAAGTCACCATAAAGGTACTAATAACACTGAAAAGGTATTAAAGCTAGTGTGTGTATGTGTGTGTGTGTGTGTGTGTGTGTGTGTGTGTGTGTGTGTGTGTGCATTAGGCTAATTAAGAGTGTTTTTCTTGATCATCACAAATGGACTTTGATGTTAAGTAGCCTGATAGCAAATATGCAGTCTCGCTTTTCTATGTTCATAAACATGGGAGCTAATGAGGCCTTCAACCCCGACCTTCAGAATGGGACTCTCATGTGTGTAGCATGCACCTCAAGCTGGCTGTGCTTTGAAAGAGTGACACCGAGCGGTGTGAGGCTTCGACAATGAAAGGCTGCATTTAACAAATCGCGACACAGCAAAATGACTATTTATCCGGCAGGGTGACGTTTTTTGCTTCGTCTGGGGGAATTTCAGCTTAGATGATTCCCAGGAACACCGAAGGAAAGGAAAGTGCATCCCCCACCCTCTGCTCTTTGGCCTCTGTAAGACAGCTGGTAAAATCCAGTTTACATTTGAGAAAAGCAGCCCACGTGTATGTTTATGGTCTTGGAGAAGTCGTGAGGAACATTGTGTATTAGAACAAAGAAGTGACACGTATTGAGAAATGTAACTGCATTTGTAACCTGTAAACAAAATGTAGTGTCAGATGAGGTCATAAAGTAAAAATCCCCCCAACATCCTCTGTGGCACATTAACATGGTCAGGGGTCCCAGGGGCCACTTCAGTTGTCAGATGCCTCCCTGCTAGTTTATTTGATGGTGTAGATGTTGACTAATAGAAGAGTGGTGGTAATGGTAAAAGTTGTCAATCCCGGGGTGCTATGGTTACAATAGGGGGGCCTTATTTTACTGCAGGTCCCTGGGCTTCAACCCAGGTAAGCCTGTGCATTGAAATGCCTTGCCCTCCACCTGTTACCTATGTGCAGATCATAATATCCATACCATTAATGCACAAACAAGCCCGACCCAAACAATCACAATACATCCATTCATCCATCCATCTGCATACCCCAAGCAGCATAAGGCACAAGGCTGGGATTGAGGAGTGTTGGCGGGGCATGGATACCCTGGCAGATTCAGGAGGCCCAGCACTTGACAGGGACCCTTCAATATGTAAAATTGGGTGGGGAACCCAAGGTGACATTTTGTCAGGGGGCCCAAAATTTCTAGGTACGCCCCAAACTGAGGTACACCGTGAATAGGATGCCAGTCAATTTCAGGGCACATATATACACTCACAAAGTTGAAACAGGAAAATACAAATCGCAGCACAAATTCCTACAATCCATGCAAAATACAGCTCTCTCTGTTTTCCAAAATGTGATGCTGCTGTTTTTTTTTCCCCTGAAGACATATGAGGTGATTTGGGTTCCTTTGTTTTGACCTTTCGATCAGAAGTCACACTGTTCAGTTTAAGCTAGCCATGATTATTTCACTATTACCTAATTTCCAACCCTGTTCACACATTTTTTTCTAAAATTAGAACACATAATTCATCAGATAAGTTCTACAGTTTGGCCAAAGTTCAAAGATCTGATAGTAAAGCCAACTGCCACTTGCTGATATGCTGACATAAGCAGGGAACCCAGGAAACCTTGGGTGTCCTCAGTCACGCAGCCTCAGTAAGTTCATGCACAGTTCATGTGCAAACTGAGGGTAGCAACCAGTGCAGAAGGCATCCAAAGCATTAGGGACACATCTGGGTCATGACAAACACTTCTTTAACCCTCTCTGCCCACTCCAAACTTCATGCCCAGAGGTACCTAGTATCACAGTGGCTGAGAAATGGATCATTCAGAAAAGCTTTGCATTTTGTAGTAATGAGAAAGCTGGTGCCCCAACCTGGGTTGTTCCCTGCCTTGCGCCCGCAGCCTCCGGGATAGGCTCCGGACCCCCCACGACCCATATGGAATAAGCGGTTATAGAAAATGGATGGATGGATGGATGGGAAAGCTGGTGATGATGTCACCTCTTATGAAGTTAAGTCATTCTTAGCTTGGTGTTCACCTGCTAACAGTGTGAAATTCAAGCTGTTTCAGTAAAGTGTCTTCAACGAGGGAGTAATTTAGTCAATATTATCGTCCTGTAGATTCTTTGCACTGCTTCTCTAGCCTGTTTTTTTATTAATTATATTTTATTATTTATTTGCTTGTTTGTTTATGTAATTTAAACATACAAATACTTTTTAGGCCTTTCAAGTTATTGCAGGAAGTGTACCTGTATCTCATACTGATTTATAACTACTAGTGATACTGTACAGCAATTATTGCACCAATGATGAAACCGCAAACAGTGCAAAGTGACTCAATGTCACATGAATTATTTAATCCTTCAAAATTGTCTGACGGTATTTTTCCTGGTCAACGTGCTGCTGTCATCTTCTATCCCCGAAGAGGAGATTGGCCAAAAAGCCATAGCTTACCGTAAAAGATTTAGAAACCTATCCTAAGTTTAAACTGAGTGGTAGTGAAACGCTGTGGGCACTTTCCTGTTTATGTTAAAAGTGCTGTGTCCATACATGTCCAGCAGAGGGCAGCCTCTATAACCATAAACTATGCCGACCCGCCAATTCATGTAGAAGAAAAAATATATACTTTTTCACAGCATTCTTTTTGAGAGAAATTGTTTTTTTTTTTTCCACGCCAAAACTTCCGTGCAGGAAATTGTGAGTACATTTACAGCAAATTAGGCGTAGACTGAGGATTCTGGATGCCGTCTTTGTATATTCATCAGTCAGATGAATTGAACACAAGGAATTTTCACAAAACACTTGTTAATATCCTTTACACCAAACTTTCCATAGAACTGCCAGAAATGGAGAAAAAAATGTCAGTATTGTGAAAGCTGAAAATGCTGACCCTTGACCACTGCTGGAAAGTAATTTAGTAATCCTACATGAAAAATATTGTTTCTATATGTCCAAATTTTGCTAATTAAACTGCTAAGTACACATTACAAATGCGACTATAAAGCTGTAACAAGTTGTACTATAAATTAATTGTAACAGTTAGGATAGTTGGAATAGTTAGTTCTGGTTAAAACAATTAAAACACTATGAAATGTGACTGCATCAACTTCACTAAATATGTTCAGAAATTATGAGGAAAAACTGTACGTTTAACTGTAAAATACAAGGAACGTTGGACGAAAAACACATCAATAGCTTAATTTAGGTGTAAAAGTGCAAAGAGAAAATAGTTAAGATCGGAGTCCAGACGAACCAGAAAATGTAGTTACAATTATTATTATTGTTGTTGTTGTTGTTTTTGTTGTTGTTGTTGTTGTTGTTGTGGTGGTGGTGGTGGTGGTGTTTATTTCTAAAGTTGCCTATGCTAGTTCTTCATATAATTATTAAAATTAATATATCTTCACCGGGCAATAAGTATAAAACATTAATAAATGAACAGGAAAAAGTATTTAAATTTGTGCATTTAAATATGCGAAAAACTTAAGTAAACCTTCGATGCTACCATGCACGCTCGGCTCCACCTACAAGACCATAAAAGGCTTAATAAGGCAGTACTTTCAGGTACACGCTATCCATTGCAAAGAGTTACCTGTCACCCTGATCCTAGACCTGCACCTTGCAAGTGAGTATGGGTTCAATACCAGCGTGCAGATATTTATATTCAAGCAGTATGTAATTCAACAAGCCGATATTTTACCACTGTGTAAACTCTGAGTTACTTTTAATCCTAAAAAATAGGATTACTACACATTAATGTATGAGTACCTGCTTAGGATGCCGAGCGCGGTACCAAGCTTTCATACATTATTTAAAGTTTCATAAAGAGCATGTCTTTCAAATACTGTGCAGTGAGAAGGCAGGATTGATCTTGTAACTGTTTTGAATAGAGGAAATGCGGAAAATTGCACAATTGATAATATTGCGCGGAGCGTGGTACTGAGACTTAATGCGAGGAAACATTCTGTACACTCTGTATGTATGAATTGAGACGAGTGGTTAAAGAACAAGCAAATGTTATGTAGGCCTGTTTTAATAATATATACGCATGATGCTTTATCCTTTTTCATTATCCGTGATTTACCGTAGTTATTGCATCACCAAGTTGCCTAACCGCAAAATCACGATGATGATGGAGATGGTGAATTTTCTCATAACTTTATGTAGCCTATCATCTTTTTCCGAGATGACTTGTAATTCCTTTTTTTAATGTGTAGGAGGGAGCTAAACATATATTTAAGGAACTATGGTCTTTCTCATTTAAGCAAGTGCCAGTCAAGATTGCCGGTAGTTTTGCCGACGAGAGTAATGGGAATGGTCTTTAACGATCAGGTGTGAAATTAGCCACAGGGATTTATTAGTAGTATGAGTTTGGGGTAGCTGTATTGCTTATCATAGGGTATTTGGAATTTGCAGTGACAAAATCTACTGCGATCATGATTTTTGATTATACAGATTTCCATTACCAAACCCTTTATTAAACATTGTCTTTTTTAACTTTTAAAGTTTTTCTGCACGAATATTCCAGCCTGTAGCCAGCAGTGATGTCTTTGTGCTCTATTCTCAGATCATGGCCCCCCGGCCGGAGATCGGGAACGGCTCAGCTATTCCAGCTGTAAGCACCGGTAGGGCTCGCTCTCCCTGCTTCAGTAACCATGGCACGCGGGTCTAGTGTTACCGTATATCGCTGACGAATCTCTCGGCGACCCCCTTTCCCCTCCGGCAGACAAGAGCAGCACACCGGAGAAAGACTCTGTTATTCTGCAAGCCACCTCCACTCTGGCTCTTACGGAGGAGGACCAGCAGGAGGTTGATCCGTGGGATCTTCCCGAGCTTCAGGACACCGGGGTGAAGTGGTCAGGTGAGCAGACTGGCCACCATGACATGTTCATGCCGTGTCACACTGCACATGCCCCTGTAGGCCTGTAGGTAGCACTGTGGTTAATGAAATAAATTTGCAGTCACATAGGAGTAAGTTTAAATCCCATAAAGGGTTCAGCTGAGGTAACTTAACAGCGAATAATTTGAGTTTAAACTTGAGTTGACTTAAATTACTTGACTTGAAAGTCTGTACGGCAGCACAATGGTGAATTGGCTAGCACTGTTTCCGCATACCTCTGGGACCGGGATTTGAGTCTCTGCCATGACTCCATGTGTGTGGGGTTTCCTCCAGATACTCTGGTTTCCCCCCACTTCCAAAAACATGCTGTGGTTAATTGGAGTTACAAAATTGCTCATAGGAGTGAATGGTGTGTGAGGGTGCCCTGTGATGGATTGGCACCCCATTCTGGGTTGTTCCCTGCCTTGTGCCCATAGGCTCTAGACCCCCTTTGACCCTGAATAGGACAAGCTGTTACAGAAGATGGATTGATAGATAAGTCTAAGGCGTAAAGTCTGGTTTTCCAATTAATAACATAAAAATTGAAATATCAATTTGTTTAATTAGTATAATAATTAGGTAATATAAATAGACGCGACTTTAGCACCAGGGCTGAAGTCTGACTCTACCCTTTCAAAATTGCCAGCTGTGCAAACTGCATTGGGAAAAAAATCCAACTAATATTGAGTTACTAACAAATGAGAACTAAAACACCATCATCTATGAAGCCCTGGCAGCAGACCTGCCACATCCCTGCTCCTCCTGCATCTCCCAGAATAAGGCCTTCCTAACTCCACTGTTGAGGTCCCTCTTCTCTCTCATCTTTGTGCCTAAATGCAGAGCTGGACTCCAAGGACAAGGTGATGCGCGTGCTGATGGCCATCACTAGGCTGGTATTGCTGCTGGGCCTGCTCTACATGTTCGTCTGCTCGCTGGACGTGCTGAGCTCTGCCTTCCAGCTGGTGGGAGGTGAACACCTTAAGCTCGCCACATTTCATTATGTCGTCTGAAGAACACCTCTTTAAACCCTGAGACGTGTGCTACCGTTCTCTGGATTCACTGTGGCTAGTGGTTTCCCATGAAATCTGTGGGATGGAGAAACTAAGGAAACGTGGAATTAATCATTACATGGTTCGCAACTTCAAATAACTCTAAGCTATTTGTCAAGACACTCAGAGTTTGCAGACACTGCGAACAGATGATGTTGAAATTTGCTTTAAAAATCTGCAATTTAGGATAACAATGTTGATGACTCTATTTTAAACAGAAAAACAAGTGTACTGCTCAGTTGAGAGCTGATCATAGTCAGGTGACGAAATATCTCAGAATGCATTGTGCTGTTACTCATCACCACCTTCTATGGGTTTCTGAGTAATTTCAGCTGACTACTTTTGGTCATCAGTGGATGTTCACAACAGAATGGATTGTGAAGCTGCTGTCATGCTTCACAGGTAAGGCAGCGGGAGATATCTTCAAGGACAACACAGTCCTGGCCAACCCTGTGGCTGGTCTAGTTATTGGGGTCATGGTGACTGTGCTGGTCCAGAGCTCCAGCACATCCTCATCCATTGTGGTCAGCATGGTCTCCTCGGGCTGTGAGTGCTCTCACATACACACATAATGCACACTAAATATAATCTAACTAGTGAATGTCATCAAAGCTACGAGGCTTATGTTCTAATGAATTAGAGCACTGCAAATATCTTTGTGTTTGTACCAGATGTAGATACCCTGCCTGCTATATAAAAAACTAACATCCATCTATAGGTTTCAACCAATGACAGGGGTCCTGCCTGCTAGATAAAAACTAACATTAATGTATTTGTGTATCCCAATAACAAGTCCTTCCTGCTGAATAAAAACATTAATGTATGTGTTTAAACCAGTGACAGAGGTCCTGCCTGCTAGATAATGACTTAAAATTGTTGTGTACGTTTGGTCTTGCGCTATTGGTTCTGAATGCTTCATGATGTGGTGCACATCACTGGTATATTTGCAGGATGCCTATTGTTTTTGTAGTGATTATTGTATTTAGTATAGCAACCAGTTATCCCGGTTGGTAGATAAAATGTCAACTCCAATGTCCTTTTGTGTACCAGTGCTGTCGGTCCAGTCCGCCGTGCCCATCATCATGGGGGTCAACATTGGGACGTCCATCACCAACACCATCGTGGCGGTGATGCAGGCTGGGAACCGAAATGAATTTAGGAGGTGTGATCCGAGACACTGTGGTGGCTGTTGAATTGGGTGGTATTTCAAACTAATGGAAAGGATCTAAAAATGCTACCCACCCCATACAGGGCATTTGGTGGAGCCACCGTCCATGACTTCTTCAACTGGCTGTCAGTACTGATTCTGCTCCCCCTGGAGGTGGCCTCGGGGTTTCTGTACAAGCTCACCAAGCTCATCATCGACTCCTTCCACATCCAGAGCGGTGATAACTCCCCTGACCTCCTCAACGTCATCACTGACCCCCTCACCAACTCCATCATCCAGGTGGGGGCGCCTGTCTCCGATACCTTTATAGAGCTGCAAGCTGCAAGGATTACAATTTTGAGCTCGACCAGTTAAAGGGCTGGAGAAACATTGTAGAAGATCATGTTAGCATCAACTACTCCCAAGAAGTGAATCCATAAAAAGAGTTGACAGCCAACCTCGTTCTTCATATTTTAGATACCTGTTAGTATTTGGGGTCTGATGAAACTTGTTGAGGTTCTTTGCTCTAAAGGAGTAATTCAGTGAAATCCCAAGTTTAGCGTCTGGGCTGCCCATTTACAGTCTGGCTGTCAGAAGCATCTGATGTTTATTTATTTGTGTATATATTGATTTGTGTGACATACATCTGATGTTTTTGGGGCCTGCCTCACAGCTGGACAAATCTGTGATCAGCGGCATTGCCACGGGTGACCCAGCTGCAAGGAACAAGAGCCTCGTCAAGTCATGGTGTAAAACAGAGACCAATACAGTAAGAACCTGACCGATGACTGCTGTCCTGGAAGCTGTTAATGGTTCCCACCTTATAAACCAACCAATGGCTGTGGGCATGAGTAAAGTTTAGCCACGCCCCTCCTACCGACAAGACTCCAGTACAAAGCAGAATGCGTAGAGCAATTATACAGCTTTCAGGTTGTTAAGTTCAAGTGGTCATTTAAGCCAAGTGAAATACCTCAAGGTGTTGTATAAGAGAGACACTGAGCCTGCTGCTAGTTAATGTTTAATGGTGCTTCGGGCTTTGAAAGTGGCGGGATACATTTAAGTTTTTACTGTTTTATTAATGCGGTAAACCATAAGGATCGATAAAACATGGTTTTTCTGCAGGGACAGGCAGAGCTCAAACGTGACCTTTTTAATGCATGGCTGTGATAAATTACTGCTGAGATCACCGTCATTGTCGAATTCCATTACAAGTTTGATACACTGTGTTTGGCCTCAGTAAGTATTAGAAGAATGATTGACCAAGAGGGATTTGTGGTTGATGTCCTTGACATTTCAGACCCTTAGCAATGTGACAGTTCCTGGCCCTGAAAACTGCACCTCCGCGGTGTTCTGCTGGTGGGACGGCAATGAGACGTGGACCATGATGAACGTGTCTGAGACGATCTACCTGGAGAGATGTATGTCTCCTTTTCTGAACCTCAAATGTTCTCTCCAGTTCAACGCCTTTCAGCCTTCAGGAGCTCCAGGTCCATATGCTCATAACCTGCATTTGGACAGTTTACTGAAGAGTTAAGATGAGATTCAGCTTCATCCAGAATGTACATGAACAATTTCATCCGCATAGCAAATTAATTTGTTTAGCAATATCCTCTTTCCAGTGAGAAAAAATGTAATATTTATTAAAAGTTTGATTCAACGGGAAAAGGAAGTTGTCAAAGCCACACCCCCATACCTATGATGTCATCTTAAAGCAGTAACTGTCCTCTTTAAGAAACAACAAGATTTAATGGAGTTGCATTTATACTATGGGAAATATGAACAAAAGCATAATGAATTGCCGGATGTCATGAGGATATGCTTGAGCATATTCCAGATTAATATTTAGGCTGATATTTTTTGATGTGTAACAGGCTGGTTTTTAGGAACATCAGAAGGCTGACCTTCATGGCTGAGTTTAATCAGTCCCGAAGCTTGTTGCTTAGACACTGAGCACTGTGCTATCTCAGTTCATGTTGTGGGAAGGGTGCAGAGTGTAGCAGTCCCACCAGCTGTGACTGCAGAGAGGCGTGGACCGTGTGCTTTTAGTGACCACGGGTAACTTGAAGCCAGGGCTTTACCAGCAAATACAGAGCACAATCCAAGGGCAGACTCAAGGCCTTCAATGGCAGGAACAATGCTAGTCATTCACATCCCATGATAACTAATAAAGAAGTCTACCCCCACCCCACCCCCTAACCCCACTACCTACTCAAGGGCCCCATTCTTCCTGCCCCTGCTGATTGCTCAAGGGCCAACGATGGAGGCCTTCACCTCCTCCCCAGGAACCCTAACCCCCAGCAGCTGCCCAGGCATGGGACCAATTGACAAAGTGCCACTCACCATCACCAGATACGGCTGAGTGCACCTGTAATTTTCAAGGGAAGCTGGTCCTCGCCAACTTAGGGGGGTTTAAATCTCAGCCACTGGTCTTGCAGTTTATACTCATACAGTGCAACAGCAGCATGTAGTCCCTATAGAAACAGTGCACAAGGGGCACTCTTCAGCTTTTTGTTATACATAAAATAAGTGCCATGTTCTGCACGAAATATATAAGCAAAAAATGTTAACATTCTACAAATGAGCCTGATACATTTATTGTCCCTGAATGGTGATTATAATAACACTGTAGCCTCAAGCCTCCAGGGCTAGGAGTTTGGATCCCCCCAACCCCCAGCTGTGTGTCTGTTTGCGTGTCAGGTCACATGTTCTCCCTGTGTTTGTGGGGGATTCCCCATGTTTCCCCGTTTAACAACCTGCCATTCATCTCGAAACTGTCGGTAGTGTAACATCTGATTCACATTCCACCCATCTGCCCTGTGTATCCTGAGGTAGGTCCCAGGCTCACTGCAGCCTCTACTAAACAGCCAGCACAGAAAATAGATGTGAGAGAAACATGCTTGTGTTGCATGTCTTGGGTGCAAATTATTCCTCATTGAACAGTTAAAGGGAGGTGAACATGTGACAGTCATGTGACCATCTTGACTCTTCCCCCAGGCAAGCACATTTTTGCCAACACCACCTTGCCAGATCTGGCTGTGGGCCTCATCCTCCTCACCTTATCGCTCCTCATTCTCTGCACGTGCCTCATCCTCATCGTCAAGTTGCTCAATTCCATGTTGAAGGGCCAGGTGGCCATAGTCATCAAGAAGATCCTCAACACAGGTGCGTGGGAGCTCCCTCTGGTACATGGGGATGAGCAATGCGTTTTGTCACAAGGTCACCGTGACCCATTAGACTGAGTCATTTTTATTAGCACTGGTAGACTAGATGGTTGAATATTAGTACTCTAAGATTGATCTTTAGGACGTTTGTGTTGATACTGGGGCATGTGCATAGGTGATGTGGTTTAATCATTAGCTCTGACTTTCTCGTGCTACCTGGACAGAGATATGCAGATCAACATACAGAGCTGTATGGTATCTACCACGCTTCTTATCATACACATTGTAGCATTTAGCCATGACCAAGGGCATGTAGTGCACATATCCCCATCCTCCTGAGTTTCTGTACTCAGGTGTAGGAGGTAAAATGACCATGGTCAGGGGGAATTGCACATAATGTGAGCATGTGTTTGACCTGTGATCAACTGGCATTCTGTCCTGGTTGTTTCCCCCTGTAAAGATACTCCATGGGTTCACCATGACCACCCCCCACACCACAGATGCAGACTTTACGCTAACTCCGCTGTCCGCCAGCGCTCTCACTTCGTTACCATTTGCACCGTTACTGCCATCGTTTGGGCCCATTATTTATAATTATTATATTTATTTATTAGCCACTCAGTGTACTGAATATGGTTGGTGTGACAATAGCCCCACTTGACTTGACTTGACTCTGTACTGGACAAGTGGTGATGGATGGATGGATGGATGGATGGATGGATGGATGGATGGATGGATGGAGTTGACCAGGATGGGTCTCCTTGTCTCTTACATAGACTTCCCGTTCCCATTCGCCTGGGTGACGGGCTACCTGGCCATCATGGTTGGCGCAGGAATGACTTTCGTGGTGCAAAGCAGCTCAGTATTCACCTCCGCTATCACCCCTCTGGTTGGTGAGTCAGCACCACGCCACAGGTACAGGGAATGGATGCTGCCAGGCTCCCAGCTGCATTCACTGACTACCATTACCGTTGTTCCTCTTTCCTGCCCCAAACAGGAATTGGTGTCATTAGCATCGAGAGAGCGTATCCATTGACCCTTGGCTCAAACATCGGCACGACAACCACAGCCATATTAGCTGCTATGGCCAGTCCCTCTGAGACACTTGGCAACTCCCTGCAGGTCGGTAACCCTGGCAGCACTGTGAGGGACTGGAATTTTCTATTTCTCCATTGATACATAATGGTTTGAGAATTCAACAAATCAGCTCAAGTTATCAGGCAGACATTAGAGAGTCATAACATCTGAAAGATGCTAGTTCACATTTACTGAAGCTATTTAACCACTTTGGATTGAACCAGTGTCATAAAAGTTTTGATTCTATCTATCTATCTATCTATCTATCTATCTATCTATCTATTATTTATTTATTTATATTTCATTTTATTTTATTTTAAAGTTTCATTTGCAATTCAGCTTAGTTTTACTTAGTTTGCAGTGTGGTTTTATTAGTTTTATTTGTTTTTTTATTTTAAATATATGTTTTATTTCGTTTTTATGTATTTTAGTTGTAGTAATTATATTTCTCACGCTAGACATAGATAGTTGTGGAGTTATGTTATGTCTGATCTTTAGCGAATCCTACACAAATACACAGTGAACAACAGTATGAATAACTGTTATGTACTAATCTCCTCAAAATGGGCAAAACATGGTTCAGAAATTACTAATGATCATTGAAGGTAAACAAATCATTACTTTTGCCAAATACAGCATGCCGCCACACATCAGTTCTATTTGTTAAGATGCTGGGGTAGTTTTTGTAGGCCACCTTGTAGTATTTAAAAATGGTAAAAGAAAGTTTTTGAAGTTTTTTTTATTTCATTTCAGTTAGTTTTGCAAACGATATTTATAGTTTTCGTTTAGTTGTTTTTTTTTTATTTTATTTTATTTTCACATCTCATATTATTCCAGTTGACGAAAATGTTTTTGTTTTCATGAACGATAATAATCCTGAGCTGATCACACGCTTCCGTCCTCAGGTCGCGTTCTGCCACTTCTTCTTCAACATAGCCGGCATCCTACTCTGGTATCCCATTCCATTCATGCGCATCCCCATCCGCCTGGCCAAAGCCCTCGGCAATCGTACCGCCAAGTACCGCTGGTTTGCCGCCTTCTACCTCGTCCTGTGCTTCCTGGTCTTGCCACTGGGCATCTTTGGCCTGTCCCTGGCCGGCTGGCAGGTGCTGGTCGGCGTGGGAGTGCCCATCGCGGTGGTTGCTATCTTTATCCTCATCGTGAACCTGCTCCAGTCCCACAGACCCCGGGTTCTGCCGCCCGTCTTGCGCAGCTGGGAATTCCTACCATATTGTATGCACTCAATGGCTCCTTGGGACCGCGTCGTAACGGCGGCGACGTCCTTCTGTGCCACCCGCTGTTGCTGCTGCTGTCGCTGCCGATGTTGCAGCAGTACTGCGGGAGACCAGCAGGGGGAGAAGGGCGATAACGGCGTTCAGAATGAAAAGGAGAAAATCGAAGTCATGATGGAGATCCACAATAACCCAGCGCTGTCCTGGGAGGGTGAGCCAGAATCAGACCAGAAGAATTACCCCAGAACTGATCCGCAAAGCACACATTTATAATGATTTGTGTGTTCAGCCTTGAAGTCAGGCTCTGATATTGCACCTGTTCGGACCCGGCGTTGCTGGACGTGCTAAATGTGCTCTACATCGATTCTTCCTCTGTCAGTCTTATTATTAATTGCTGTGGTGGCACAGAAATGGCTGTGAGGTGAGAGACATATGCAGAAAAAGGAAAAAGAAAGTCATAGCGACTGCCTGAGAGAACAGGAATTTATTTAACTTGTCATAATAAGCTTATGCAGCAATTTGTTGTTTTATACGTGCATGAAATATTTAACATATTTAATGACAAAATCATGATTTTCTTTCCACTTCTGATATATTTTTTTCTTGGGTATTTAAACAGTATATATACAGCCTATTTAACTTTCTTACAATTTCTTGCCTTTCTCCATTCACTGGGAAAATCTATTTAAATATGTATATTTATGAATTTTGTAGCTGAGAAAATTGTAAGACGACTATAAAGAGTGCCTAATGAATAGGACTCTACATGTTTCCCCCTGTTTTTAATGAGTTATATAACAATGGTAAACAATTGAAGAAGAGTATGCCTATTACAGGAAGCGGGACATTTTTGCCGACAGAAAACCAGTCACGTACCTACAAATAGCACATCACCAGCAGGAACATGTGAGATCAAGAAGGTGAGATCTCTCAAAGGCAAAGTCAAGGCAAAGTTTAATCTGCACGAGGAACCTTGACAGCAGTTATTAAAAACCACTAATGTAAGCCACATTAATTATGTTAATACCCCTCTAAACAAAGAGTTTAAACAAAAAGCCTTGACACCTTTGCAAACTGCACAGTTTGGCATCTTTACTGCAGCATGTGACTTGCACATGACAACTTATTAGTTGGGTAGGAAGAGATCAGACAAAGAAAGGTTTTTAAAATTAGCCTGAGCATGGCTGGCAGCTGATCTTCTTGGGAATAACGAGGAGATGATGTTTTCTGTAAGGAAGGTACACTATGTGGACAAAAGTATTGGGACACCTGGCCATTATGCCTACAGGAACTTTTGATGAAAAGTCAAAGTGAAAGTGTACTTTATTGTCATCTCCACCATATACAGGTATACAGGGAGACGGAATGACGAACCTCAGGGATCACAGTGTAAACATAGACTTGCAATAACAAACAAGACAATGTACAAAGGATGTACAGGACAGTGCAATTTAGAAAGAGGTATACATTGTGCAATATACGGTAATGTGTAATATTAGGTATGACATCTCATTCTAAATCCATAGGCATCAATATGGACTTGGTCTCCCCTTTGCAGCTCTAAAAACTGCCACTCTTCTGGGGCAGCTTTCCACAAGATTTTGGCGTGTATCTGTGGGAATTTTTGCCCATTCATCCATAAGAGCATTTGTGAGGTCAGGCACTGAGGTTGGACGTGAAGGCCTGGTTCACAATCTCCGTTCTAATTCATCCCAAAGGTGTTCGCTGGAGTTGAGGTCAGGGCTCTGTGCAGGCAAGTTCTTCCACCACACACCCCACTTACCCAACCATGTCTTTATGGACCTTGCTTTTGCACTGGGATTACAGTCATGCAGGAACAGAAAAGGGCCTTCCCCAAACCGTTCCCACAAAGTTGGAAGCATAGAATTGTCCAAAATGTCTTGGTATGCTGAAGCATTAAGAGTTCCATTCACTGGAACTAAGGGGCCAAGTCCAACCCCTGAAAAACAATCCCATACCATTATCCCTCCTCCACAAAACTTTACAGTTGGCACAATGCAGTCAGGCAGGTAACGTTCTCCTGGCATCCGCCAAACCCAGACTCATTCATCAGACTGCCAGACAGAGAAGCATGATTCATCTCTCCATAGAACACGTTTCAACTGCTCCAGAGTCCAGTGGCGGTGTGTTTTACACCACTCCATCCAACGCTTGCCATTACGTTTAATGATTTGAGGCTTGCATGAAGCTGCTCAGCCATGTTAGTCCATTCCATGAAGCTCCCAGCGCACAGTTTCTGTGCTGGGGTTAATGCCAGAGGAAATTTGGAATGCTGCAGTTATTGAATCGACAAAGCATAAGTGACTTTTACACACTCTGCACCTCAGCGTTCTGTTACTTTACGTGGTCTGCCTCTTTGTGGCTGGGTTTCTATTCTTCCTAAACACTTTCACTTTGCAATAATTCCACTTACAGTTGACCGTGGCATATCTAGCAGAGAAGAAATTTCACAAACTGACTTATTGCAAAAGTGGTATCCTATGACGGTAGCACACTTGAACTCCCTGAGCTCTTCAGAACAATTTATTCTTTCACAAATGATTATAAACCTGACTGGATCATGACGCAGAAGCCATTTGAACAGGACTGTGTTCCAAGTCTATGACATACATTGTTTTTGTATATTGGATTTTCACAAACCTTTTCAATACAGTAAATACAAAGAGTCACCAGTTTATAAGTGGAGACTTTCTCCAGGTGCTTTGTATAGTTTTTGTAGAAAATGCAACAGTGCTTAGTCCTTCCCACTTGTTAAATACATGATACAGAAAAAGAGGGTATGTGTACCCTGTTATGTTTATGGGTTTTAACATCAGAGAGCTATCTGACCTGCCTCCATATGGTGCCATAACCTTCGAACCCTTCCAGGACCTCCGCAATACCCATAGCGCCTGTCTCGCTCTCTGAATGCGAGATCTCACATGGCGGGTCATAAAAATAAAGGACAAAAGAAGAATTAGGACACGTGAAATCAAAACTGTGCATAAAGTTGAACTGTGACAAAGATTTGGAGAATCAGGCACCCGCAGCCCCCCCACAGATCCCTTGGGTCAGTGTGTTATTACGTGCTGCAGGACGGCATTGTTCATCTGTGAACCGAGCGTCTTTCCTGCTGGTGATCAGGTGACCTTCACCTGAAGCCAGGATGGAAATCATTCTTTAAAGAAACACACTTTGTGGCTTAGTCTGTTCGATGGGAGCAACCTGACACTATGCGTTAATCAATTACCCCATAAACAGCTCCAGATACGGACAGGGCACATTTCACATAGTTCCCGAACCTACACGGCTTCCTGTCTTCTCTGAGAATAAAGGACACCAGAAAACTAAATACTGCATGTTTGTTTTTCAATATTACATAAAGAGAGTCTAAGAATATGTTCAAATGTACTGGATCTGTGTCAAAGAATATATATGAGTTATTTTAATGGGAAGGAATGTAATTGAGTAACTGAAATGGTTACAAATAGTTCTGGCACATATTTCTGCAGGTTTAAGTATTATTTTAGATATGAAACTACGTGTTAATCTCACTCCAGATTTTTAAGGCCATAAATAACAATACGAATAAATAATAAGTAGTGAAGCAGGATACTGGAGTTCAGATCAGAAACAAAGAAAAAGAACTTGGCATTCCTTGGTGCACGGTTAACACAGCTGCAACCGTAACCCACCGGGATATCAGGTCATGAGTTTTCA
Organism: Mormyrus iriodes; assembly: GCA_011763525.2. Classification (NCBI taxonomy): domain Eukaryota; kingdom Metazoa; phylum Chordata; class Actinopteri; order Osteoglossiformes; family Mormyridae; genus Mormyrus; species Mormyrus iriodes. The sequence continues at coordinate 18,485,985 of JAAGVU020000078.1, read as the reverse complement.
CTAAACTGCTTTTAAAAGTACAAGCTGTGCAATGTTAGCAAGGCCACTGAGGTGCTAGGGTATGGTATGGGACCACTGCAATATTTTAAGCACTTTACAATAAGCCACTGCAAGAGAACACGTCTACGTTTACTGAAAGCTGATGATCCTTGCCTGGCGATTATCGCTTTCGTCATTTCCTAATTACAAATCCAAGTAGCTTCGGAACCACCTATCGATTAAACACGGGTATGACGGTTCATGCTGTGGAATCAATCACATAAACACTAATGTGACTTTAATTTTGAAGTAGCTATTCTCAATTCCGGAGCAATAAAGATGACTCATATCAAGTTGATTGTCAATTAGAAATGCGTGTCAACTATAAACTAGGTCTGCAAACAAGCAAATATTGTTCCCTCAAGATGATCTTATATTAGAAAACAATAATGCGCTCATAAAAACCGCTAAACAAATTCAACAGTAGTTTCATGAACACCCGTATCAAGGACTCCCCCATCACCCAGTCAAAACAATATTGAACCTTTGTGGGACATTCTGGAGCACAGAGTGTGAAGCGCGTTTCCATCTCCTTCATCGCTCAAAGAGCAGGAGGATTCCCTTTTTGATGAATGGTGTAATATCCCACTACACAGAGTTTAGGACTCCAAAGGAGGGCATTTCAAAATGGACTGAAGCTGCTCTGAAGGCAACGGGTGGACCTACTGCTTACACAATCCATAATGTTCAAATTTTTTTTTGGTTGTTTTGTCAGTCCACTGTGTATTGCCGGTATTTTAAATTAAAAAACAACTATTTACACTGAAATTGAGGAGAAATACTGAGAGAATGTTGGAGTATATCCTCACAATATAATGAATAAGGTTTGAGACGTTCTTTTCTTCTCTTGGCAGTTTTTAAACAGCATATGTGTCTCGTTCAATTTATCCTTTTAAAGCAGTATTATTTCCGTTTACATAAAATAAACCAGACACATAAAAAAGGTGCAGTTTGTAGTTTAATCTCAGGCTTTTGCCCAGATTTACTACTGTAGTACAGATGTAATAATATTCCTGGGATGTAAATGATGGCATTAAAAAACTGCAATTCATTACTTCAATGTATAACAAAAAGCAGGAAGCTCTCGTGTTTTCTTATGACAGTAGAAAATAACGCTTTTGATAATGCTATAAAACCTTGAACTCAATGCCCACTAAAGGCTTTGTTTGTAATGTGCTATTTGCCTGACTTTTGACCAAACCGTTTGCCAAAAGAAGTTAATGTGAACATAAGACACATAGCTAACATATAAAACACTGTCTGGGATATATGCCTGCATTACGGCCCCTTGTGAGCTTCCAAGTGATTGAAAGATGTATGGATGGATGGATGGATGGATGGGTGGATATGGTATGTATTCTGGATAAGGCTGGATGTAAAATCTATCCAAGTTAATAAATAACAACAATCAATACTAATGATGATGATGCTGACATCATCACCATAATAATCATAACATCAAAATGCACATGTTTTACCCTGCTGCTCCACGCCTCCATCATACTTCGAGATGAGTGCAGACATTATAATATCAGTGCAAGCAGCACCAAGCCGACCGCGCATAGGCAGGCCCCCAGCACGCACCAGGCCCAGTCGCTGACTCGCTGCAGGATCCGCCAGCTCAGGTCCGGGGTGGCCACAGCCCACCGGCCACCACCAGCAGCAGCGGCTCCACCGCGTTCACTATGCACTACTGTAGGAGCATGGATCAGTGGGTTAGGTGGGATAACTGCTCCACACAATGTGCAGGTAAGACAACAGCACCACACTCAGGCCAAACTAAGAACTACATCTCCCACTTAGGGGAAAAAAAAAGGTCAGCATAATTTACAGACAATACCAGTCACCAAGGAAACCACATTAAATCTTGCCAGAGGGAATCCCAGCACTGGTATCAATGATCAATAATTCTAGTTATGAATTCTTATATTTGGTCTGAAAGGATAGATCTCCTACCAGTACGAATTGGGGAATCATGTGACCATTCTTAACAGTTTGGGTGTATGGCACAGTCAGACTATCAATGTCAGGAGTGATTGTAGGATTTTTTTAAGATGAGGGGTATAAGAGGGGCCATAATTCATACATTAGCCAATGATATGTTTTGAATCGGTGAGTGACGGGGAGGGGACACTCCAAGGCCCAATCGAGTTCCAGCTGGGGCCAGTGCACCTGTGGCCCTGTCCCTGTATATGCCCATGATCAGTATCATTGGATGGAAATCAATCCCAAGGGCTGCACTGCATATTAATCTGCACTGAACTCCTCCAAACATCTCCCAAAAAAAGTCATAGATGAATCTTTAACTGGTACACAACTGCCAGTCACCCTGTGGCCAGGACTCTGGGAACCAATCTCACTTACCTATGATTCCTCTGTGGGTGGGGCTTAGTATTATGGTGGAAAGCAGGACTGCGCCACTGCCAATAATGCAGGCCTGAAAGACATGGAAAACATGTCTGATGCTGCTTGCTCTGTTGCCGTAAAATAACAAAAAAGGACATGACTGAAATGCATCAATCAGCCAATGACTGGCTAATGAGCCATCGCTGAAGACCAGGTCACATGATAAAACCCTTAGACATTAAGACTATACTACTGAAACATGCGGAGAAATATTCAGCCTCAAATGGGAGTACATCACTGGGTTGTGATGTTTATGTATCTCACCAATGAGGACTGTATTACAGAATAAATCTTAAGCCCCCCCCCCCAATAAGAATGACAGCAGTGGCCATGTGACTGACTGCTGGCCTACCCAAAAGTATCGCAGAGCTCCAGTAGTGAATGTCCTCCAGGCCCTCGACAGCTGAACTCTGAGAAGAGCTACTGAGCAAGGTGTCACATCCTCCTGGTTCTCATATTGTCTGCAGCTGGGGCAGGGAGAGTGGGGGGGCTTAGTAAATCCACACACAATGCGATCTAACTACCATGGGCAACCCTTACATGACCTTATCCTTTAGCCCAAAGACACTGAATGACATTCAGCATAGCGTCAGGATTGTATCCTATCCTCACCTCCACGCTACACTCACCTCATCAGGATGTAAGACACATTCAGGGCCAGGAGGGACCATCCTAGACACTTCATGTATAATTCATCATCATCACCATAAAAAAAAAAAAGACTCAGTATTTCCAAGAGTAAAGTACCGTTGATAAAGTTTCTCCAGTACCACGCTCCTATCCAGCTGATCCTGCTTGCTGACCTTTAACTGCTCTAAAATCTTCTCCGGAATGTCATGCCCCATTTCCATCATCGCTGCCACGTTAAATATTCCCTAAAGTTAGGAGGAGACAGGCAAATCAATGACTGACGTGTAATGTACCGTTTCACATGCATTTGGAGCTGACTAACATTATAGGCTTTTAGTTTCTGGTGTCTAGACTTGTCGACAGTACCGTCACTCCGGTCTTTGGCTGTGGCAAAGAGGTACGCTCTTACATTCATCATAGCCAAGTGCCACCAGTTAAAAATAGACATTTAAGGTCTAGTCAGAGAAAGAGGCCGGAAAACGGTGTGCTGTCTCATGACATGCTACTTTTCACTTCTGCTAAGCCTTGTTTGATATGAAATCATAAATGGACACTCTGTCTTCATTCTTCTGGAATACCAAGGCAGCTCAGGGAGAGGGTTTACCTGGGGGCTGCCGGCAAAGGCGGCACTGGCATACATCAAGACAGATAACCTGATGTCCCGGCGCTGGTTTTTCTGACCTTCATAATAAAAGTCCCCCATCTTCAGGAGGCCTGAAGCAACATGAGGAAAGGAGAAGGGGAGAGAGGGAGGAGTAGCAAGAGGAAGAGAAGATAAAACGTTTAAGATGGATGGAAATTTAATTCAAATGGCAGTGAAGTGCACTGATTTAAATCTGATATAGCCAAGCTGGAATGAGAGAGAGCAACCGTGCGAAGCATCGGAGACAACTATGGTGGGGACAGGGATCAGACTCACCGGCGGGATGGGGGTAGTAATTAAAGGTAGATTGGTTGTAGTACCGCCATTCACAGCCATAAGTCTGCCCCAGCTCCTGTGCCAATGGAATCATAAGTTACTGCTTTCCGCTAGAACGTATAATATTAATGAAAAAATCTATAATTGTTCTGATGGACTTACGGCGCCAGTTATTTAGGCTAAGCCCCCTAGTTCTGATTTTTTTGGGATTATTCTAAGAGTTTTTTATGTTAGAGGGCATAAGCCAGGCCATAATAAATACAAATTTATCATTATCCAATGATATGTTTTGAATAGGTGAGTGACAGTGGAGGGGGAAATCCGGGGGCCAATCAGCTTTCAGTGCCCCTGTGGCTCCGCCCCTGTATATGCCACTGGATTTAAACCTGCCAGCTTTCTGTTCATAAGATTCCTTTGTCAAGTGGTGCTAGTTTATTGAACACATTATACTGCGAGCACATTTTAGGTACTGATTTTAATAGATGTTTGCCCTTAAGTCATAAGAAGATAACCAGGGGAAAAGTACTGCCTGGATCTAATGTAGGTAGAGGTTTTAAGTATCCATGGATCTCAGTATATTCAAAAGGTAAGGGCACATATTCTTGCGATCAGCACCTTACACAGGTGGGCCACGTTGTTCTGGGCCACACCCACTCCCGTCTCTGCTGCGAGAAGGTAACTCAGCAGCGATTCCACTCTGCGGGTGACAGAACAAAGCACTTTGTGTCCGAGAGCAGCCCATGTGCAGCAAAAGGGACAACAACAAAAATGCAAATAAAATCTAGCATCCTGGAGGTGAAGAAATAAACCTTCACACTGATATCTGGATCTGTCAGCCTAATTACTGAGAAAATTGAAGTCAAAAGACTCCCCCCCCCATTTTCTTAATCATGGCTCATCACTAATCACCACCCTGCTGTCTGATTGCGTGATTAACGTTAATTTGCAATTCTCCCTTTACAGGGGCACACTGAACCTGTAAATTCTGCACAGAATCCAAACACCGATCATATGACGTTGTAATGGATGGTGGGGGGCAGGAGGGGTGCCATGTCAGAGCATAAACTGATACTCACCGGGACCCCCTCAAGTAGGCATTGAGGCCCTTCCTCAGGATGGAGCCGAGATATCCGTTCTGCTCACAGATCGTCTTTAGCAGGCTACATTAAATGTGAGATGACATTAGCCATTCACTGATTTTCTCCCCACCTCAGATACCTCAGGACACAGAAATCTTCACCAAATGTAATAAAGATGTATTTCACAGGGAAAAAAAATCCATATATGGCAGGATCCTCATGGATTATGGGCAGTGGTGATTGTCGGAATTTTAATCCTTTCTAGGTTAAGGTGGGGGTGCATGAAAGGTGTCATAATTCACACAGAGGAGCCAACCTTATCATTAGTCAATGATATGCTTTTAATCGGTGAGTGACAAGGGAGGGGTCACTCTGGGGGCCAATCAGCTTTCAGCTTGGGCCATTGCCCCTGTGGCCCCGCCCCCGTATTATCCCCTAGATAATGTGGAAAAATATCATCAATGACGCCCATTATGGACCCATATGAGTCCAGTGTTCCCTTTTCTACTCAATTTTCCAATATGAAACCTCACCCCTGGGGCTTACAAAGGACATGAGTTCAGGGCAACCATCCTGCATGAAAGTGCGGGCACAATGATAACCATCCCCACAAGCAGAAATGAGGATGTATTACCGTGTCCTGCTGCCAGACCATGACCCCCCCCCATCCCCATGACATCACTGATTATTATAAAACTACACAGACACCATACCACACATTCTACTGTTTTAATACTGTACACCTGGATATTTAGCTAACCCTAACCAGACATCTAATAGAAACCAATTTATACTATATTATATTATATTATATTATATTATCCATCCATTTTCTGTACCCACTGGTCCTTTGTAGAGTCATGGAGGTCTGGAGCCAATCCCGGAAGTTATGGGCAAGGCAGGAAATAACCCAAGATGGGGCACCAACCCATTGCTGATATTATATTATACAAGTAATACTAATATCCATATAATACTAGAATCCTGTCCAAAAGCAAAACACTCTCTAACATTTTGGTAATAAGAAAAACACACACAGACACGATAAAGCTGACGCTCTGTTATCTCGCCACACCACCCGTGCTCCGCGGTTGTGCCTTACAGGACAGCTCTCTCAGGATCTCGCCTCACTGCAGGCAGGACCCCTGTGGCATAGTACCAGGCGGCTTCAATGCCTGCTTCGAAATGCCCCTCGCCGGAAGCTTTCAGGAAGTGCTGAAAGGCCGCAGTCTGTGGGAAGCAATCGATGTGCACGAACGGAACCGTCAGGCGCTAATGGCGAACTGACACAAGCCTGTTATTAGGGTGCAAAGAAATGACAGCATTTTCGTACATTTTTTGGCAAGGAAATGTGGTAAAATAAATAGGGATGTTCAGGGGTGTAGCTAGAAATTCTGGGTCCTCTGACAAAATGTCACCTTGGGCCCCCTTGGGTAGTGATGTGTAAATGGTTTAATTATCATATTCAGGGACCTCTATGACATGCTGGGTCCCCTGAATCTGCCAGGGTATCCATGTGTTTCTTCCGCTTCTGGGCACCCAGCTAATAGGGGACACTGTCAAGTTAGGCCATACCTGGTTCTTCCCTGGCTTTTTTGGGTGACTGCCGCTAAGGTAGAACAAGCCGAGGTTGTAGAGCGCGTCCTTGCTGCCTGTCTGTGCGGCCAATTCGAAATACCTCACCGCTGTGACGAAATCGGCCATGAAGACGCTGTAATACCATCCCAAGCCATTGATGGCTGCTGGGAAACCCTGGGAGGGAGGGATAAAACACACTGGGAAGCCCACAAAAACACATGGAATTGCTTTAATTTAGGAATCTCTTTCATGGCACAGGCAACAGACCAGCTAAGACATGCACACATACAACTAGATGCACAAACATAAATATATTCACCATTGAGGCAGCTTTCTCCAGCAGGCGAAGGCCTAGTGTCCTATTCTTCTTCTTGCCATGGCCCTTGAGAAGATCAAGCAGAATATGTAGTGTGAGAAGTCCAAGGAGAATATGGCAGTGTAGTTAATGCGGGATGTTATTTACCTACAGCAGGCAGATGAGTTAGTCACACATGATCTACCTACCGTGGTCATACGGATTGGGACACAAAGTCTACCAACTGTAGTCAAATGGATTGGTCACACACAGTCTACCTATAGAATTATGGTTGACCTCTAGCTAATTTTTTGCACATGGTTACCTTCAGCAGTAAAATGGAGTAGTCATACATAGCCTGTGGGTCAGTCATCCTCATGGCACTCTCAGCGTACCACCGAAGGGCGCCCTCTCTGTCTTTGGACACTCCTCGCTCTCCCCATAACAGCATCCTGGCTATTCTCTTCTGCAAATGAGAAGAGATTATGGTCTGTTAAAGCACCCACTTGATCATAGATGATTAGAAGCTACAATATGGATGGATTCTGCCAGTTCAAGGAAGCCAAAAGTGACCTCTGTGAATTGCTTTTGATTAGCATGATGAATAGAGCCACATGATGTGGGGGTTAAGCAGGGAGGCCCCAACCTATCCCACCCTATAAAAAGCAGAAATTCAAGCGAGGAATTGGGATCACATAGAAACAGGTGTACTAGAGTACAAAAAATTACTGGAGAATACCTGAGCTTCCAGGTCTCCCCTTTCGGCCTGGAATTTGAGGTACTGGAAGACGTCATCATCTTCATCCATCTGAGACTTCAACGCCTCGTCGTCAGTGAGGAGGATCATCTCTGTGGTGTATTGCTTGGGGGCAAAAATTGAGAATGTCATAGACACAATGGGGCAAGTGGAGAAAGCAAACTGCATTAAGTCTTGTAAAATATCTGCTAATGGGCTGAGATGTTCTTAAAATAAAAATCGTAGAGAAATAATCTGTGGGCTTGCCTTATGTGTGCTAGAACATAACTTGACAAACGCAAAGAGCTTAAAATATCTGGGAAAAAATACAAAAAAGGCCTCTACAAGGACATGACAGTCATATAGATGCTGCAGTTGTTTATTCTTCTGTCCATGTGCACCATGATGCAGGCACTCACCTGAGTTATCGGTACTGTCCACCGATCGGCACAGGTCTGCTTGCCAACATTGCCATAGTAAGAGTAGGCCATGCCGTGATCCCGGGGAAAGCCGTCGATTCCCTGAGTGTGCTTGTAACCCAGGTGCATGAGGGCAAGTCGACCGTCCACCTGACCGCCAACTAGACTATAGACATGACCCTGGGATGCATTTGCCAGAGCCAGGAAAGTGGTGAAGTGGTTAGGGTAACACCAAAGTGGCTGCTGTGACATCATGGTGAAACATAGTGAGTAACGTCAGCAGATAAGGGCCACAGCTACATACTCAAGAGTGGCATCAGCAGTCTGACAGTCTTACAGACAGAAATATCAACACGAAAGGTGGTGAAGTCAGCTGCATGATGCTCGAAGCATGGTTGCTGCTGACAAGAAGGTTAGCAGTAGGAAAGAGTAAGAGCAAGGTCACTGACAACACTGACAAGGTCAGCAGTAAGAAAGAGTGACAGCGAGGTCACTGACAACACTGACAAGAAGGTCAGTAGTAGGAACCACTTATAATTCGGACAGTAGGAAGGCGATTAGTAGCATACAATAACAGCGAGGTCAGTATTCTCATGGTGAAAGAAATAATCTGAGCTCTACCTTCACGGGGTCCTCAGGCACCCCAAGGCCTCCGAGGTAAACAGCCGCTAGAAGCAGGGACGCATGTGAGTTCCTACAGCAGCTGGACACCTGCAGGAGCCGTACCGCAAAGGACACTGGGCCGGAACCAGAATGGGTGCGGGCCAGCTTCCTCTTAGCGAGCTCATAGGACCACCTCCCAAGACGCAGATACACGGTCCCGCTCCAGGAGCCTGTCCAAATTACACACACATCAATTAGGAACAGCAGGTCCAGCATTTAACAGGGTGTTTATCAGAGGGCCATGCCATGTGGAGACAAATGAAAGTCTCCTGTTTAATTGGTGTGAAGCCACATATATGGCAAGTTTAAAAAAAAAATACCGTGAACAGATGCCATTCAATTACTGGAGTTTGTATCTATTTAGGGGCTATTCTACATGATAACAAGAAGGCAGCCATGCATGAAGGGTACCTGTGTAGTGTTTGGAGATGGTCCCTATCTATGAAGTGTACCTGTGTAGAGTTTGGAGATGGTCCCTGTGTGTGAAGGGTACATGTGTAGAGTTTGGAGACGGTCCCTATGTGTGAAGGGTTCCTGTGTAGAATTTGGAGACAGTCACTGTGTGCGAAGAGTCCCTACCTAATAAAGATGCCTAGGGGTTGGGGCTACTCCATCTGTATGGAGCAGGTACCTGAGACGTAGTTTCGCTCCAGAGCCTTGAGGAGCCGCACGACGATGTGATGGCGGCGGTCTGCACTCAGAGGCAAAGCTCTACAGCTCAGACGCTCAAACCTCTTCTTGAGACTCATGTAGTATGACCTGCAGGAACCTGGTGGACAGACCAGTGACAGCTGCTGCTTCTGAAATGGTACAGCCTGAAACACTTAACAGGGGTAATTTAGTTAAACAGTCAGCTACATAATACTTATAATGTTTAATACACAGTGCACAGTACAGTGCAATTACAATGCAGAGTAGGTAGAATAACTCACGCCGGTCATCCTCAGTGTCTCTAAGAGCCTGGGCAAACCCCAAGATGACTCCCATCACCTCCTCACATACCCGATGTGTTTGGTCTAGACGCAATGCAGTCGGCTCTGGAGACAGAGGGTTCCAAACCTAGGGGACATCCAATCTGGTTACCTGGGTGATTCTAGGTCAGGGCATAAGAGGGCCCATAATTCATAAAGAGGGGCCAACCTTATTCACCACTGGCTTATATTAGCCAATGATATGTTTTGAATCAGTGAGTGTCAGGGGAGTCACCCTAGGGGCCAACCAGCTTTCAGCTGAGATCAACAACCCTGTGGCCCCGCCCCTGCATATTTGTCATGAACGAGACAGCAGGTAGCGGCTGGGTTTGAGCCATCTTTATGTTCAGAGGGTTACTGGGTCAAGACCCTTTGGTCAGAAAAAAGCTGAAAAATTAAAGGCAAGATTCTCAAGTCACTTGGGATCAGGATTGGTTCGGTACCAGAACTTTGGGTTAGGTACGATATCTGGCATGGCAACAGTACCAGTTTGGTGCCAATGCAAAAAATAAATATTCACACTGTATTCAATGCTTTTGCATTCCCTTGCAGTAGTTTGGTATCACTAATAATAACTATAATAATAAATATAATACATGCTAGTCATACTGGCAGTACCAGCATATGTTGTGTTTTGGTGCTGGTATCCTGGTCATTTTTTCAGCAGGGCTGTTTGGGCTGTTGTGGAAGCCATATATTTTTTTTCTCAGCTGCAATTTCATGCAGTGTGTCAAAGCTCTTTCACTGGCAAGAGTGAGACTTACATCACACCCACGAGCTGCCGGTTTAGTCTTAAAGAGCAAGTGCAAAAGCAGACTGTTACAGGCGCATTTCAGAGTACAGTGAAAAAAAGGTGCCGAAAAATTGGATAAATGATACCGTACCATTTTAAACTTCAAATTTACCGGTGATGGTAAATTACCAGTAACTGGAGAAACCCTACTTGGGGTATAATTTTTTAAGATAATGAAACGTAAGTGCTATGTTCAAAATGTGTTATACGTGAAATCAAAATTAATCATGCACAAATTCTTCCATAATATTTTAGTCTGTATTACGAAACAAACATTGTGTTCATCAAATAGGCTTTGGGTGCAACACTTGGGAGTCACCTGACCTGCCTGTCTTTGGACTTCTGAAAGAAGACCAGTGCAGCTGCCAGGCAATGAGCTGAAACTCAAACACGAGGGGAAGTAGCCAAGTTCACGTATGGGCCAGGACAGCCCTGCACAAGTGAGAAGCGCTATCACTACCCACCTGAACTACACTCACTCGAGTTACGTAACAGCAGACATCTGCCGAACACAACACCCTTTCTTTCAGCCCTACAAATACACGCGCCATCTGTGTAATGAGGATGGTTCACATTCCATTCTCCCATAAACCACTCGTTAATGCTTTTCAAATACAAACGGCGACCGTGGAGAAGTACCAGAAGCGTCAGACAAAGAGCTGGGTGGCCAGCTTTCATCGCAGCTTATTTAGTCCCCAAAACTGCCAAATCGGGTTGTTCTGATCCCCTCTAGAAAAACACAGCAAAGCGCTATAAAGTGATTTGTGAAATCAGCCTCGTAAAAATGCGCTATGGGCTACTAAATGGAGAGACTGATTAAGGACCATCAGTGGAAATCCTTTATATAAGGAAATTGCAGTAAAAGGATGAATCAGAAAAAAACATGTTTAAAAGTAGCACAGAGTTGTCTAAAATCAATGCCTTTATTTCACTTCTTCTCCTTATTGAGTGGGTGGTTAGAGCTGCAGCCTCATGCTATGGTTGGAGCTTTTCCTCAGCCTCTATGCTTGAGTATTCCCCTGTATGTAGGTTTCCAGCAGGTACTCCAGACTCTTCCCAGAGTCCCAAAACGCACGTTTAAGAGTCTCTAAACTAGGGCTGCTCATTTCTGCTCCTGGAGATTTACCACCCTGCAGAGCTTGGATGCAGCCCTAATTTAACACACGTGATACAGATAATCAGGTACTTCACTAGCATCCCAATATTAGAGCCAGCTTAGCTTCAACATAGCTGGTTCTAATACTAAAATGATACTGAAGTGATGATGGATGGATTCATGGATGGATGGATGGGTTGCTTTTATTTAGTATGCAACTCTGTTTGCCATTACCTCATGCGCACCCAGGCGGTAGTATCTGATTGGCCCGAAGTAGCCCCGGATGCCGGACATAAACTTGCCACCGCCAATCACAAAGTAGCCGGCAGTGTCGTCGTAGTGGATATCAGCCTGGAAACTGGAATACAAACAATGAGCCTCCCACTCACATCACACGGGTCCATCGTAGGATGCAGACTCGGACGATGTGAGCACAGCCAAAGGACTAGATGATTGGTGCGTCAGTGAACACGAGAAGAACTTCAGGAACTTGCCTAAGCAAACGTGTTAAATGCTTTAACAAAAAATAGTTTTGTGGGAGGATCTCTAATGAGTTTGAGCTAAGTTTGGGCGACATCTTGCGTTGCCATGGAAACTGATCACTGGTTGTGCTCCAGCACAGTCCCGAACTAATGGAACCCAGCTGGCTCTGTTTGTCTTAATTGACTTTTTAGAGTTTTAAATTGGGTCTCCTGGGTGGAGAGAAAACAGGAGAGGAGAGTACAGTCATGGATGTTACCTGAGCTATTGAACAGAACGCTTACGTTTCAGCTTTGCTAAACTAACTCTTTTCTTTGAATGAACTCTGTTGGCTGGTGCCACTGGGATAATCATGTGACAGATACCCGCCCCACAATAACCGGGGGTCCAGAGCAAATCCGGTAGCGTAGTCTATCAAATTTTTCTTCTTCACAAATGGCCACACACCAATGCAAGCATAAAGAGTACCTTTAGATCGTAAGAGGGCAAAGGAATATTCAGAATTCACCCCTGCAATCTATGCTCAAGCCAACATGAAACACAGACCCTCTAGATGCCAAACACTAGTTGCTACCCACAGGAATACAGTCAGATGCTGCATAATGACGTTTCAGTCAACAATAGACCGCATATACAATGGCGGTCCCATAAGATTATAATGGAGCTGAAAAATTCCTACTGCCCATTGGCGTTGTAGCCATTGTAACGCCGTAGCACAATGTGTTGCTTGGGTGTTTGTGGTGATACTGGTGTAAACAAACCTACTGCGCTGCCAGTCATATAAAGGAATAGCACATACAGTTATGTACATTACATAATACTTGTTAATGATAATATACAACTGTGTTACTGGGTTATATATTTACTATACTGTATTTTTTACTTATTATATAGCCTAGGTGTGTAGTAGGCTGTACCATCTAGGTTTATATAATTGCACTCTATGATGTTCGCACAATGAAAAAATTGCCTAATGATGCATTTCTCAGAACATATCCACGTCTTTAAGCAAAGGATGACTGTAATAACTGTGACTGCCAGAGGTACCACTAGAAATTCTGGGCCCCATGAAAGCATATCAAATTGGGCCCCCAACCGAGACCAATCCAATTATGTTCCACGTCAGAATCATCCTAACAGCTCGCGCCTCGCTCATGGCACCCCTGGCAGTCATGTTCATAATTCATGCAATCGGCTTCAAATGTGGCCATATTGTTTGTGCAGGTAAGTAATCTATTTTCACTTTTGTAAAAATAACAGAAAAAAGTGTAAGGCATACGGAAGCTTACTCGTAGATGTATGTCGTTCCTGCTCTCCCCGGCGCCATAGCGTGGGACATCACTTTCAGCATCACCTGAAGAGCAGATGACCCTTAGTAAAAGGCCAGGCTGTAAGGGGACCGTTAAAGCACTGACAGGTGTGTAGGACTGGCTACGTAGCGGACGCTGAATTCAGAATGCCCATAGCCTGGGAGAGCATAATAATAAGGAAAAATACGATTCAGGACTTTGGCTGGCCTCCATTATAGAATTCCCATTTCCCCAGCAGGAGGAGTTCTGCGAGAGAAATTACCCCTGTGCCCTTGAGCGGGGTGCTTAACCGAACTGATTCAGTAAACACCCAGCTGTATTAATGGCCAGTGGCAGAAAACTGCAAGCTATAAAACACAGCCTGGGTTAGACTGTCTGCTAAACAAATAACCAATAAATAAGCAGGCGTACAAAACAACAACAACAACTAGCAGTGGAATAGATTTAGGACCCAGGGCAGTCAATCCAAGGAATTAAATGAATTAATTATAATTCAGGAAGTAATAAGGACCTTCTCTCTCTGCAATCACAGAAAAAAAATGGTCTTATTTCATTTTATCTTACTGATACAGATACCACCGGATGTGTGTCTGTCCATGTCTTGATTAGCAGAAGGTGGATTATTTTTGTGGCAACACGTTTTTACAGAATTTCACCACTGCACAGCATTTGGTGATGTCAGGGAGCAGGTAGTGCTCCTTCTCCGAGACAGAGAGCAGCTTAATGTCAGTGTAAAGCTACTGGAAAGCCGGTGGCTATTTTTGGTGGAGAGCTGGCGGCTGTTTCCATAGCTGGTGCAATCATTTGCTAAGAGGACATGCAATAATTAACTGTATACTCTGTAGCATGTGTATGTCATGCTGCTTCTCTTACACAGATGAACAGTCAGGAGATGGATGGATGGATGGATATAAGATTGGATAATTACCTTGGATCCATCCACGAAGATGTCCAGGCGGTGCCAGACTCTGAGAGGGAGGGTTGTGTGTGACCTGAAGCTCCGAGCTTCCCCAGATACCAGCCTCACCTGGAAAATGATGTCCCCTTCACAAGAAAGGTACAGACAGAGGCCCTTATTGGCAGGCAGTAGGGATGTGAGACACTTACACTACTAATCAGTTTAACAATTCATGTAGCAAATGACATGAACATTAAGTGAGAATCCAAAATCTATTAATTTTACAGCTCAAAAGGCTTATGAATGAATGAATGAATGAATGAATGAATGAATGATGGATGGATGGATGGCTGGATGTATGGAAGACACCAATAGCATAACATTTTGTGCACTATGGGGTCTTTTGTACGGCATGGCTTTAACTCATTCTAACCTAATAACATAAAATGCAAAAATGTTCAAGTTCATGTTTTCTCTAAAGGCTCATGTGTGAAGAAGATGAATGGTAGGTTAAAAGGGGGCAGGATTCTCCATGTATGGTCAAAACTGAAGGACGCACAGATCCGCAGTGCCAGTGGAAGGATCTGTGACTATTTACCACTGCTATCCAGTTAGATAGCAAGAAGCTGAAGTCAGGTCTAAAGATGCATCCTGGGCGAGGTTGACCATTGCCCTCGTTTTATCGTATCAACAACTGCCCTTGTTATTTATTACATTATTCGTCAGGCAGCGATTTTATTACAAATGATTTACACAGCACCGATTCACCCAGAGGGGTGTGAATGGCCATGAGTGAGCGACCGCGACCGGCATCTCTGCACAGGAAGCTGGCGTCTGACAGAGCAGCCCGCTCACCCCCTCCGTCAAGCAGAAGCATGGGCGTGTCGAAGTCTTCGCCCTGGCCCACGTGCTGCAGGATGCTGCAGAAGTTGCCGTTGCACCAGCTTAACAGGTAAATCCACAGAGAGAGGGAGAGCCTGTGGGAGCGGCGATACAATGAGCTTGTGATGTCACAAAGGCACAGCTCGTCAAGGCCTGCGCCCTACATTCCATAATTTCACACAGGTCTCCTGCTCTATTCGCTATGTAACTCTAGCTCCTGTGTGGCTCAGGGAGTTAGAACTTGCTGCTTATGATACAAGGTTGCTGGTTCAAATCCCAGAGTTGGAAAAATGATTTCCCCATTTGGACATTCAGAAAGGTTATTAACTCAAGGGCTCCAGAGCCTGGCTGACCCAGCATTCTCAAAAAACAATTGTATGTCACTTTGGATAAAAGTATCTGCTAATATAAAATACAAAGTCCATGTTGGTCTACTGCTACATTTATCCATTTCTGCTATTTTAAGCAGTCATATTAAGCCAGTATAAGAGCACACCTCACCTTTCAAAATCATCTCTGTGCCGTAGCCCAGTGTCTCGCATGCTGGGTGACTGCCTATATTTACAAATTTACTTGTTTATTTCAAGTGGTTGTTGACAATGAAAGCTGGTGTGACATGCGAGACGGGGATTCAGAAAGTCTACCTTCATGAAGACAGGCCAGAAATAGGCATTTTAAAAACTCTGCTGAAAAGCAAGAGACCGGTATAAACATAATTTATTCATAGGCACAGAGTTAATGAGGATAACCTTCTGGCTGCTGATGTATACTTAGTAAAAAAGTATATATTTTTTGATAATGATATCTTATTCGCCATTTATACAAGCACCAGTACAGGGACATGTTATTCTCTGGTTTTCACATATCCTGTCCATATCCTGTGAGATGCACACATGCATACAGATGACAGCACAGCTCGTGGGTCAGAGCACGGGCCCGGCCATTTTTCCAGCACCCCTGGAGTGGCTGTTTGGGGTGAAGGACCTGGCAATGACATGTTTCCTTGACGAAGCAGCCTTACACTCCTCTCCCACAGAGAAAGCATTTTACGCCTGTGGTTAAGGCATTCAGTGCAATGCTTAAATGCTGTCAGAATGCAGCAAGCCATGGAGAGTGCAGACAGCATTACAATGGCAGGGGGGGGGGGTGTGCTATCAAACCATAGCAATGATATGATAGGGATTCCAGTCTATAAGAAACGACCCAAGGACAGAGGACTTCACGCAGGAAGAGGGGGGAGCAACATGGGGCAGAGACCTGGGTTCCTCCATGGTTCGGTTACGATGGTCCTCCAACTCTTTGTTGACGAAGGGCTGGAATCGGCGAATGACCCCGAATCGCTCACCAGTGCTCGCCAGGGGGAAGGTCAGCAGGGGCACGGTGCCTGTAAACGAGAGGCATCACAATCAATGGCCATTATTTACCACCACTCAAACCAACCGCCCCCTGTTGGCCACCGACAGTCACTACACTAAACGCTGAATGAACACGTTTCTTATTTAGGAGATGCTGAACCAGAGAGTTCCACTAACCGGCTAGCTAGCTACAGTCTTCTGACGCTACTCCCTAGCTATTAATGTACTTTTTGAAACCTATGAGGGGGGGTGTGGTCCCCTGCTGGACAAAAAGAGTTACTATATTAAACATTAAATAAACACATTCCTTATGATAGCCTGCTAGCTAGCTACGATCTTCTGACTACTTGCTAGTTATTTATTTTGTTTTTTAAACATCTGGGGGGGGGGTGACTTTTTGAGTGCAGCTCCAGAAATAACAAACCCACCCCAGATCATAATCACTTAGGAATATGGCTGAGGACCTAGACCTGGCCTAACGAAAAACAAAACAATTTCCAATAACCATATCTGGCATCCAACAGACTCCAAAGTCTTAGAGGATTCCAGAATTTAGAGGATAAGTAATTCCATTAGCAATTCCAGGTGTTTGGCTTTGCCAAATTTATGTTGTCACATACAAACCAACCAGTCAGAGCGATGATGTAAATCCCAACCTGATTCATGAGGACACCAGTTGAGTCTGTTGTGGTAGAGCTTCCATAATAATTCTGGCCCCCATGAAAGGCAGGCTCTGTGCTGCTTGACGGGGCGCTCCGAAGCAGGTAAGGTCCTTAGGATCCTGAAAACGTGGGTCAGAGATGTATGGTATGCATTAAGGCCACCTATGCTCCCCTTGGTCCTTCCAAGGTGGCTTAACCAGGCCCTTAGCATGACATCCTGGGCGTCTATAGAGTGTCTGACAAAAAAGTCTGTCTGGTATGCCATGGCAGCAGGGAAACGCAGGGGTAGCGAGCATCTCTGGACTGTGCCCAGACGATGCTGGTTCATCCATGTCCTCTGGAAGACCAGTGGCCCAGTCCTCCACTCAGTAGGGGCAACCACCTCCACCCCCACCACACAGGGGCGTGAGCACAGGTAGCGAACAGACAGGCTGTAACCATCAATCACCACATTGGGTTCGTTTTCGAACTTCACAAAGTCGTCCCCTTGCCAAATTTGGCTTCTGGGTGGCAGAGATGGTGTTATGCATGACGTGTTCTTGCTTTGAACCTTGAGGAAAGCACACAGTGTTTCAGAAAGGAAAAAAATATATATTAAAAAAAAAAAAACATGCGTCTCACTGAAGCCTATATTTATATTTCACAGACGTGACATCTGTGGGCTAAAATTAAAAACACATTTTGCTGCGACTATAAACAGAAACAATAGTAGAGCCGTCTGGATTTAAACCAGCAACACTTCGGTTACAAGCCTGAGGTTATTTTTAGTCCAATAATACAAGCATTAATTATCGATCGCACATAATCGTTTATGTTACGGAAATTTTCACACGTTTATCCAAGAAAGAATAGCTATATAAAGGCTTCCATGACTGCTCATTGTGATTTTGTCTTTATATATTATGATTGCTATACTATTATCGTCAAAGAAAAAAATGCATTGGTATTTATAACAAATTAATGCGGTAGCCTATTTAAATAGTCAGTAGTCAATAGTGAATTGCTATTAATATACGTACTGGTGAGAAAGGTAGACCTATTGCATGAAACTTAATATTCCAGCCGAAATGATGCAATTTTATTCGTCTTACAAAAGCGCCGTGAGCAGATTATCCTTAGTGATTTGGACAGCGCAATTTTGAGGCAGTAAATGGTCTTCCATTCACACATAGGCCCCTATACAGTACTACAATTCTGAGCTGCGACTTAATGTGTATAATCATGAATGTGCGCACAGGTTTACAGATGTCCCGAAAGTGTTTGAAAAGCACGGCTGTTGCGGCAGATATGATAAAGAAGGCACATTTAGACCTTTTTTGACTTCGCGATAATAATTTAACAGATCGCTGCGGAAACAACTCACCGACCCTACAAGCAGAAGAGAAAGGGCCGCGAATCTAGCGAAGCGGAAAACTGCATCGGCTTCCAAGCGCAGGCATCCCATGGCTGATCAGCATGTCACTCGCATTTTAGTTCGGCTGACAGTGCTGAATAACTGCAAACGCAAAAAAAATGAGCGGCCATCCAGGCTTTAGTCAGCTTTCACATTCGGATAAAACATCAGGAAATCCCTCAGTTGTCTTCCTGACCAGTACCTATATTCCGGGACAGGTGCGTCACCTGGTCAGGTATTCAGCGCAGAAAGAAACGCCTACTTAGGCGTATCTAAAACCAGTATCTACACCATTTATAAAACCCAGTCACTTGATGAATCAATTTAATCCTAAATTATGAAATTCATGCGTATGATTATTGTTGGCGTTGCCATGTGGGTGTTTGCCTATATCTAGATCGCTTACACAGGAAGCGCGCACATTCACACACATCAAGACAAGTTTTGAAAAGCGGTTTCCTCGATTGGCTTCAGTGAAATCACTGACTCGACGCTTTCAAGCGTCCGTATAAAAGAAGAGCATAAAAGCGCTGAGATCATATTGCGTTGCGCTAATTAGAAACAACAGTCATGAAGGGTATATAAGATCTGGCTTTCATCATTATTTAGATATACTTGGTACCCCGAACAAAGACTAGTGAAGTTACAGGGCTTCCTCCTTCGATATAATGCAATAATGTAATTTTATTGGATTGATTTATTCTTGATAGGGAAACTTTCCAGCAGTTTAATTTAAGGGAGTTCGGGAAAGTCATATCGCGTTCTCTCAGAAGCAAACCATCTATTCCTCTTGAAGAAACATTTACCATTGTGCGCACAGCAGTGTTGGGATGGCTTTACAAGACGTGTGCGGTTTCCACAACACCCCTGCCTACCCCAGATGGAACACTCCAGCCTTCCTCTCCGTGCCAGTGGGAGATACCATATTGCACATTCAGAGGGGAATCGGAAGCAGAATTTATGATTTCGGAGCTGGAAGAAACAGTGGGAGTGCATTGGAACTCTATGTACCGGTCCCGGACTACCTCACCCAAAGCCCTATTGATTTTGGCCAGACTACTCCCAACACATTACTAAGCCACCCTCCACTTTTCCAGTCTCCTTCCCCATTGTCACCCTCCTGTCTTCCTGTCTCCATTCCTCTGCTGTCCTCGCCTGTTACCCCCAGCCCTTCTGTCCCCTTGCCTTTCCCACTGTCTCATGGCACCACCACGTTGGCCTTTGCCTTCCAGGGTGGGGCCATCGCCGCAGCCGACACCCGATCCAGCTGCGGGGGCCTCGTCGCCTGCCCTGCCTCCCACAAAGTCTTGCCCGTGCACTCGCACATGGTGGGCACCACGTCAGGCACGTCTGCTGACTGCGCGCTATGGAAACGCATCCTGGCCCGTGAGTGCCGCCTCTACCAGCTGCGTCACCACCGGCGTCTGACAGTAGGGGGCAGTGCTAAGCTGCTCTCGCACATGCTGCACCCCTTCAAGGGCACAGAGCTTTGTGTGGCAGCCACCTTGTGCGGTTGGGATGGCGATGAGGAGGAGGGCACAGAGGACAAGCCAGGTGGCAGGGATTCTTCCCTGGAACAAACTGGCCTGAGAAAAAATGGATCTAGAAATGGGAGTAGCACCTCACCAGCAGCTAGAGGTGCCCCAGGTTGGGCTCCGGGGCCCCGGCTCTGCTATGTGTGCAGCGACGGCACTCTGCTGAAGGGTGGACTCTTCTCCGTGGGCTCTGGGTCCCCCTATGCTTACTCTGTGCTGGATGCAGGGCTTTGCTGGGAGCTGAGCGTGCCAGAGGCATGCTCCCTGGCTCGGGAGGCCGTGTTCAGGGCCACGCACCGCGATGCATACTCTGGGAACTGTGTGGACCTCTTCCATATCACTGCACGCGGCTGGAGACAGAGGAAGAGGGAGGACCTGAAGGAGGAGTATTACAGGGAGAAGGAGAGAGAGAGGGAGAGGGTGGAGGAAAGAAGGAGGGAGAGGGGGAGGGTGGAGCAGAGAAAATAGGAAAAGGAGCGAGAGAGGGACAGGAGGAGGGGAGGAAAGGAACTCACTGGAAATATGAGGGATGTGAAGAATGTATAGGCCTAGTTAAACACATATTGACCGGGTAAAACAAATACCAGGATTTAGTAGGCAATGGCGGGACAAATGTGGAAGACATTTAATGAAGTATATTATTTTAATGAGTTATGGTTCAATGTCACACTTAGTGAACTCTGTAGCTGTATTCAAATGTGAGTTCCGCTTACCGAAATATTTGCATGTTTTTAATAATTTCTCTAAATGCCCTGCTGTGGTGCAACTTCATTCACATTGAAAATGCGGGACAATCTAACTCTGTACTGAATTTAATCTCATTTCCATGCTCAGAAGCCCCCATTATCATAATGAATCCGCGTTTCATCACATTTTCCTCACCTTATTCTGCGACTGCTCAGTTATTACTCATGCAAAACGGCCCCATTAATCGCAGCTGTGGGGACGATCAGCGAGTGCGCCTCGGTCCTCCACTAGGGGGAGCGCTCAGAAAAGCTTCCGCTCCGTTTCCAACGGGCTGCCCTCTTAGTTCCTGTTTGAAAAAGTCCGCTTGAGTTCGCTTTCACAGACATGGCTCTCGGTAGCATCCTGAGCGGAGAGCCTCTGGGCCTTTTCGGTTCTGATGCCGGGTCTGTTGGGGCTGATTTCGGCGTGGGTCGGACCGGGCTGGGCTTCAGCTCGGTTCCGGGCGACGGGCTCAGCTTCGCCGTAAGAGCGCCGCTGTACGCCGGTAACGATGAGGCCCCGGAGGCCAAGATCGAGTTTCTCCATGGGACTACGACTCTGGCCTTTAAAGTGAGTAGCATCATCCACCCACAGCCCTCGGGACCCCGAACCCGCACCTGAGCCACGCGTGGTGTGCTTAACTTGGTTAATTGTGCATGATAACCAGCTTGACTAGTATTTTTGCTGGGGCTGACTCTTGCAGCGTCACGGTGCCTTTGTCCTGAATGGAGGTGACACCGCGCAGCTCCCCAAGCGCTGCTCTATTTATTTGCATTAAATTCTTGTTGTTTTTATTTTTTAATGGATGCTTGGTTGCCTTATAATTCACTTGCTGTCAGTTTCTGATTACAGTGAAACGCAATTATTTTTACCACGCTAATTAAATCTTACCCTTGTATTCTTATTTTTTGCCGTTTTTCTCTTGTCTATGTTTCACCTCGCTATGATTTGTTGTTTGGGCTTCTTGTTCAGTGTAGTTCAGATTTCTACCAGATGCATCAATGAAAATGGTATTTTCTTTTAACAACGGTGACCCAGTGAGGGGACGGTAGATATTGTGTGTGACTAAGGACATGTACATATAACCTGTAGGTTCACTTTTTTAGGGTCCAGCCCTTTGGGTTAAAGTGCCAGGGCAGCGTTTAATGGCCAGTAAATGCCATGGGGAGGGCTACAAGATTCTTAATAAATATGAAATAATAAACATAGTAGGGAATTTCCAGTGATTCTTCAGGCTTCTCTCACTATTATCCATTGGATCTGATGCTAGTGTTGACGAAGCTCAACTCTTGAACTCCCCGAACAAACAAAAGCAATGTCATTGCTTCATAAATCCAGCTGTGCACTAAATGAATGACTATTAAGCACGGAGTTTATACAGTCTTTAGTGTATTTGGTGATTCATTCATCTGTAAAAATCCCATAATGAAATGGAATCAGTGCACACCCCCAGGTCAGTGTAAATATGCCAGCTGCTTCCTCAGTTTTTTTTTTTTTTTTTTAGAAAATAGGCTTTGAAAGGTGGTTATGGGATCCAATTACACAGAACCTACATTGTCATGGAGAACGTCGCCTCACCACAGATATTATATCAAGATGGGTTGTTTGTTTAACATAATGCGGTTCTTCTGCAGATGGGTCAGAGTGAGTTTTGACCTATGGATGTCTAGCTGGGGGAGGGATGTTTACAAGCAAGCAGTGAGAAATGATCTGGAAATAATGGTGTCGAAATTGTGATTAGTCACCCCCCTCCCTCACTTTGTGCAATGTTTCCGCACTTCATGCCTTAAAGCCAGCATTATGGGTTTTGGAGTTCAGTGATTTCCTGGAGGTAGCACCAAGCAGGAGATTGTCTCCAGATTGTCTGTTAATTAGTGGCGGTTTAATCCCCATAGGTCTCTGTGGTTCTGCTTACCCTTTCGGGTGAATATGGCTGTCTGGTCCACTCCAGGGAGCGGAACATGCACTAGTGTCTGATTAATGCCTCCTGGGTGGCACTGTCACAGCACGATTAGTCAGCACGGCGGATCCATGTGGGTGGAATGGCTGCATGCTTTCTCTCCTATGGTCGTGTCTCAGTGTTAAGTAAGGACTCCACTGGTTTACTGTGACTCCTATCCACTCAATGGCCTGTTTTCTGCTGTATGGTGTTTTCAGAGGTAAACCACAGAAATGCCTCCCCCAGTGGGTATTACACCTCTCCTTTCACCCCCTTCCCCCCTTAGGTCAATGTGTGACTCAGTGAGTTAGGCCTCTGTGCCTGTGATCAGAAGGTTGCCTGTTCGAATCCCATGCTTGACAGAATAATCGTGTCTCTGTTGGGCCATTGAGCAACACCCTAACCCCTCCTCCCCACCAAATGCTGCAGGGATGCCAGATAAATGGTCTGAACCTGTCTTCAGACTCTAAGCTTCATTCTCACCTGTGGAACTAAATACATTTTGAGATGTAATGTGTGCCAGCAAAGGAAGGAAACGGCAGCTGTGTTCATAAGGGTTTTCTACAGTAACTCTAAAAGTATTCTACAGACCTTTTTCAAGCTTTGCACACACATTGAAGAGTTGGACCTATTCAAATTTGAAGACAAATCTCCCCAAGATTGAAGGAAGTATGAGATGATTAGAGGCTAATCCTTATTAACAGGATCAATCTATTTGGCAACACATTTCACAGTCACAATATTTCATTCCATTGCTATGCTGATGATACTCAGATTTACCTACCCCCTGAAACCTCGTGACCACTCCTCCCTCATGAACTGATTTGCCTCCCTGAATGACAAAGTCTGCATGGTTAAAAATTTTCTTCAGCTGAATGAAAATGAAATTGATTTGGAGAGCCACATCACATTGGTTTTTCAGAGGCTGGGTCACTCTCCACCTATGTAAAACATCACGCTACTAATCTTGGTGTCATTGTTGACACCAATCTTGGATTTTATCAGCACATCAATTCTATAGTCAAATTCTATCATCTTGAACTAGCACTTCCAGAATTCCACTCTTATTAAAAAAAATAAATAAATAAATTGTATAACTTGGCAACAATTTTTTTAGTGATAGTATTATTAGCCCAGGTTCTATGTTCTGTTGAACCAGTATATCAGAATGTATTCACTGATGAGACTTCTAAGCACTTATGTCATCTGCCAAATGCCATAAATGTAAATGTGTAAGTATGTGTGTGTCTCTCTCTCTCAAAAGGAGATCAAGGTGGGATATGCAAAAACCTAAATAATTCCAATGTACCTGTACTTATGCAAATGGAAAATGTCACCCCCCCCCCCCCCACACACACAGTTCCAGCACGGCGTGATTGTGGCAGTGGACTCGCGGGCCACAGCGGGCTCCTACATTGCCTCGCAGACGGTGAAGAAGGTGATCGAGATCAACCCGTACCTACTGGGCACCATGGCAGGCGGCGCGGCCGATTGCAGCTTCTGGGAGCGGCTGCTGGCACGGCAGTGCCGTGTTTATGAGCTGCGCAACAAGGAGCGCATCTCTGTTGCGGCTGCATCCAAGCTGCTGGCCAACATGGTGTACCAGTACAAGGGCATGGGGCTCAGCATGGGCACCATGGTGTGCGGCTGGGACAAGAGGGGCCCAGGTGAGCAGCAACCCTCAGTCATGCCCGTTTACATCTTTTTAATGATTTCTCAGCTTTTAGTTGTCAGATTGTGTTTATGGATCACTAATTACGTGTGTGAGATCAACAGGATGTCCCAAGAAACAAGGGAAAGAGAGGTGTGTGTGTGCGCGTTCGTGCGTGCCTTCAGGTGTGTGCTCTTGTGTGCCCCCTACAGTGTATGTTGAGTATTGTAGTATAGTGACCCTAAAACATGGAGTTTTGCAATCATTTCTCACCTTTGCTGCCGTTTGTTTAGGAATCACTAATTACTTGTGTTAATATTTCCAGAAACAAGGGAAAGGTGTATGTTTGTGCTCATGTGCTCCCCCTGCCTGGCATGCCCGGTACTGTGGCATATGAAACTCGGTGTTGATTCCTCTCCTGTAAGTTCTGTCTCCAGCCCAGCCTGTCAGCCCTTGGCTTTTGAGGCAGACCAGCATGGTGGCATCGCTGGGGTGCCATAGAGATGACTTGCATCAGTTTTATTTGTGTCTGTGCTCGCCACAGCTGTAGTTTAACATGATGGGGTGGAAGAGGAGTCCTGATGCACGCTGATTTTTACCACGTATGGCATATCTGCGGTGAGGATCTTTACGAGGGGGGCTCTACAAGATCTGTGGCTTTTTGTGCGCTGTCCAGTACCACCGTGAGGAGGAGCCCCCCGCATGTCGTCTATTGCGGGCCGGGTGCGGTGGTACCGTAATGGGAAATTCATTCCTCCGATACTGGCTGGTTTGCCTGGGGTCAGTGATGAATGATTGGTGGGGATAGTTGAGGCGGGTACATGCTGCAATGGAGGCAATCGCAAAGCACATGGGTGGCTGGGCCAGCCAATAAGGGAGCAGGAGCGGGTGTCAACTATGCTGTGTAATAAATTAGTTAATTGATGTCTCTAAAATCAGACCCAGTTTCTGACTATTGGAATGCAGAATTATCTGACTGTCTCGGTCACGTTGGCAGCAGTTTGAATGCTGGGCGGGGGGGTGTTTTATGATGTCACAGTCAGATGGATAGCGGTCATAAAGAGGGTCATTAATGTGACTGTGGCATCTCGTGGCTAGTTGTAGAGGACGGAGCCTGACTCTGTGAGACCATGGGCAGAATCGGAATCGATGGCTTGAGATTAACAGCAAGTAGCCGTGGTGACTGGTGATATGGTGCCGTGCTCTGGAAGGGAGGCACAGAAATGTGTCCTAGTGGTGGCAACTGTCACGATCGGGGGGGGGGGGGGGCGTAGCTGTGCGATCTTGGGGGGGAAGGGGGGGGGCGAGGGAAGGAGCGAGCTTTCTGCCGGCGCTTTCTGCCACGTCTGCATCTTTTCGCAGTCCCACTGACGGCCCGGTGTGACATTTCAGGCGAAGGAGATGTCCCGCTTCCCGGCTGGGGGAGCGATTTGAACCCAAGGTTCTCCATGGCGGGGCCCATGGGCTCCGGAGGTGCTGTGCGTGAGCAGATTACTGCCAGCGTAGCACAGCTCTAAAGCCTAGCTGACAGCTTGCTGCTGACGGGGAGGGGTGCAGTGCTAGTCTGTGCTTAAATCTAGGGCGGATGGTGGTTTCTGGTATCGGGAAGCATCCTGATAGGTGGGGGTGTCCCATTAACCCCCCCACTAGATGGGGGTTAATTTCTCATTGTGTTTTAGATTTTATCGGTTATTGAGCAGCCTCCCTGTAAATTAGATTGTCGCTACACTTTCAGACATTCCGTGTAATACAGACCGAAGGCTTCTATTAAGTAAATGAAATGTAGTTATTTAGTGAATTAATCGAAATGTATAGATTGTCCTGTAATTGCTTGAGGCTTCAGCAGTGAATTATGGGAGTTGGAGTCCTTTGTTCTAATACCCCACCCTCTTTTCCCACAGGTTTGTACTACGTGGATTCGGAGGGGAACCGCGTCGGTGGGGACCTGTTTGCCGTTGGCTCGGGCTCCATGTACGCCTACGGTGTGGTGGACAGTGGCCTGCGGCCCGACCTGAGTGTGGAGGAGGCCTGCGAGCTGGGTCGGCGTGCCATCTACCAGGCTACCTATCGGGATGCCTACAGTGGAGGCGTGGTGAACCTGTACCGAGTACACAGCCAGGGCTGGGAGCGAGTGTCCCAGGATGACGTGCTGCTGCTCCACCAGCAGTACAAGGCGTTGGTTCAGGATTAGGGGGAGGAGCTTTTGGAGGGGGTGGAGCTTGGTGACTGGGAGGCATCTGAGGGGTGGGCATGTCCTCATGTGTGCTGTTTGTCTTCTGATTGGACTGGAAACACAACAGAGTGCCAAGACTTCATTACCAGCTGCTGAAACTGCTGATCTGAGGCTGGTGTGGTCTACAGGGGGGTCTCTATTGAATGTGATGTCATGGGACCAGTGCTTAAGGGACTGCCACACGATGTCCAAGGTGCCTGTGATGTGCCTTGTCACCCCCATCTCCTGTCTCTGTGGGATGTGACAGTTTGCTGCCGTAAGACGTGCTGTGGTTACTGGAGCGGCAGGTTGGGTGGGTGGGGGTGGAGGTGTGTGTTTCCCTCCCGGGCTGATGATCTGATTAATCTCCTCCCCCCCCCCCGTCTGTTTCGGCTTAATAAACATAAAGCTGGAAATGAAAAATCTGTCTTTTCTCCTGCTGCTTACAGTCTTTCTCTGTACTCATCACCTGCCCCATCGCCTGAGTCCCCCCCCACATAGGCGGTTTAATCCCAGCTCGCTTCCATCCCGCCCTGATTGGCTGATCCACTGTCCTGCCGGGCTGGAGCGCTCTGGCAGTGAAGATGCCTGTTCACTTCATCTTTCTGTTTTGAAAACTGAACATGGAGTAGAGTAATGGTGTTTCACTCCGTCGCCTTGCAAGGTGTTCTGACCCATGTGGGTGCCGCTACGTATCGGACCCGGTGCTCCGAGCCCCGTCCTACAACACTCCCCCCGCCATGCCCTTATATTCAAATAAGATCGGTAGGTCTGCTTTAAACTTAATTTTAATTGAACTACTTAATTAATGTATTTAAGTCTCTAATTCGCTCACTGCACCAGGAAAATGCTTGGGTGATTGTGTCACATGACCCCCCCTTCCCGATAGTGGTGGGCCACTAACGGTGTTAATGCAGCAGCAGCCTTGCTTTAAAGTGGAAAGAAACCTCATCACCGTTAGAGTAACACTGAAATGCTGCAGTTAATTAGTTTGGCAACGAGTTGAAGTGGTGAACAGAACACCCCCAGCCCCAGGTAGGAAAGGGCTTCTTTCTGTACCCAGCTCATCGCCGTTCTTCTGATTAAACCCCCCCTTACTTTTTGTAGAGGTATGGGGGTGTGGGGCCATTCAGTCTCATTGAGGTTTCTCCCCTCCTCTCGCCATCTACTACCACCAGCTCGCAATTTTAACATTCCCATCATGCCCCTCTGCCTCATCTCACATGAGCAGGGTTATGGGCTGCTGGGCTTTTCGAGATCCTGGAAGCTTCCCTGCCCCGTCAGAGATGACGGTGGTAAAGAAAAACTAATGGTGATGGTGGCGAGGACAGAGGAAATGGCCACGGCCTCATTCAGGGGGGGTGTGTGTGTGTGTGTGTGGGTGTGTGTGTGTGTGTGTTATCAATGCAGCCAGCAGTAAGCCGGCGGCGGTGTTCCAGATCCTCGGAGCGTGTGAATGTGCGTTTTTCCTCTCGTTTGCCCACAGCTGGGGCCCCCCCGGCGCCTGCTGGGGGCCGTCATTATTAACTCATCTCGCTTTTGTTTCCCGCGGAAGCCGGGACTTAATTACAAGGCCGGTGACCCCACCCCCCAGTCATCGTCACATGAGCCTCTCCTGCCTCAGATCCTGCTGGGGGCCGTCCAGGGAGAGATGAGATTTTGGAAACACCCCCTTCCCCTCATATGTGGACGTGAGTGCGGTGAAGCCATCGGTGAGTGACGGGGTGAACGGGAGGACTCTGCGAGACGCCCCTCCCACCTGCTGTGAGATGTCCTAACTGGAGAGGGGTGGGGTGACGCGGGACTAACAGCATGTCCCCTCTCAAGGTGACGGCGTGAGTTATCAACATGCCCTGAGCCTGCAGAGTCGTGCACCCGGCCCCCCCCCCGTTATTCCCTGTGGCAGCGGCAGCAGTTGTCACAGCCCCGGAGAGGCAGGCAATGCAGTGACAGGCCTGTCACACCATCGTCCCGGCCTTAATCTCCGCACCCCGGCACTGTGCCGTTCTGACACTCATCCCCCCCCACCCCCCCCCCCCCCCCCCCCCCCCCCCCCCACCCCCCGCCCACGCCCCACC
>JAAGVU020000078.1:18438849-18456845 GCA_011763525.2 Mormyrus iriodes | reverse complement strand
TCAATGACCCGCAGACGTGCTGAAGGGGGCTAGAACCAACACCCTTCCGATCACAGACACAAAGGCTCAGCCCACTGCCATGTCCTGGATCCTTATCCACCCACTTTAATCTCCGTAAACTACGGATTCCTCTTCGGTGCCCGGAGTCACACTCGGGATATTGGTGGCGAGCCAAGTGTTTGGAGGCCAAAGCTGGGAGCAGAGTTCTCTTCTGCTCTGACTCCCTTAGACAGAGTCAGTGTTTTACTGACACTTTAAAGGAGTTTTTTTAATAATGTCAAGCCAGAGGCTTTTTCTTTAAGATGTTTTAACTGTAACATTTTCTAGTTATTTACGACATGTTTGCATTTTTGGCTTTTCAATCTGTTCAAAATATGCTTATACTCTCGTCATTAATTAACCCCTAGTTGCTGACCTGGTGTCAAGAGTCAATATAACTGACTAATTCTCTTTTTCTCTAAGGGTGACATTTGCCCATTCTTCCATTCAGCTTTCTTCATCCTATGTGCTTCCTGTGTGATTAACCTGTGTCCCATGTTTTGAATGGTCTCCAATCATATTATCCCCCGTATGGGATAGATCTTGTACTTGTATCTCCTGTAATCCTTCTTTTGATGTGACCCCATATCTCGGCCTACTAGATTCTTTATCATTGACACCTTTGCATGTCTCCCATTCCTGTCCTCTTTCCATCATGGTGGACTTTAGATATGGTGGTGTTAGTGTATGAAAGCATCATGGCACCAATTATTAGAAGGTATAGAAGCCAGCAGTGGGCTGGACTTGCTGAAAATTTGTCAAGAATTGTTTTTAACCAATGAGAGGAAAAAAGAGTGCACAATGGGGAGGGCTGTCAAACAAGTGAGCATTTGGCGCCGCAAATCACCTTTTGGATCTGGAAGCCTACTTTCTGCCATGGCTAATTGGCGGCACCTGGAGGCGAGGCTGACGCCCACGCCGTGCACGGACGGCCCCCGTCAGTGGTGGGCAGACGGGCTTGGGATGATCTGGATCCTCAGGTTCTGAGGAACGACACAGCCCGGTTGGGTAAGGAAAAGGAACCAGATGGTTTAGCCATCTGGTGGGGGGGGAGGGAGGGAGGAAGGGGAGTGGACTGCTTTAGAGAGAGAAGACTAAACAAGCGTGAGGAATGTGTGTACGTTCGGGGGGGCGCTGATCGCACCCCCCTGAGAGCAGCCAGGGCCAGGTGTGTGCAGAGATGTGTTTAATGCGAGCTTGGCGCCAGCCCATGTCTTTGTCCTAAACCACAGGAGCATGCACACGATTGGTCTTGGACAGCCAATCACAAGAGGCAGGGGGGCGGGACCATGGAAAGGTGACAGGAAATTGGTCTCGTACACGTGTGCCAATGCCAGCCGTGTCTGATGAGTTAATTCCACTGGCAGTGTACGTCTTGGGTTATTTTTGTGGAAATGAAACGTGTTAGAGTTTTGAGAGGAATGAGATTTGGAGAGGTCGGATGAGGTGGAGAGGAGAGAGGAAATTGAATAAGATGGTGAGGGGTGGGGGGAAATGATGTAGGTGTGGGACAAAGGAATATGAAACAGGCAGATGGGTATCAGGCCCTGGATATGGGTTCAACATCTCTTCAGTGATTTACTAGTCTCACCACTACTGCCCTCTGGTGGTCTCCTACCCCCTCCTTTTTTATTTCTATCTGTTGTCCCGCCCACTTTTGAACCTCTGTTCCAGGTTCCGTTCCTTCCAAATGCCAAGCCGTCCCAATCCCTTGTGTTGTTGGTGCCAAGAGATTCATCATAATTCCAAATTAAGCGATAAGAATAGCTGTTAATGGGTACATGTTTTCCCCTAAATATTAAAACATATTATTCTGCATTTTAAAATACACCACAAAAGACACAAGTGTCTAAGTAACTGGACATGTGGATCTGTTCTACTAAAAGACTCGTTTGGGTTGCTAATGAATACTTTTCTTCATGGTATGTAATTAGTATCTGATTCCGCTGTCTAGCTGGTTGTTTGTTTCTGATGATACAAGTCACCGCCATTGTTTGCTGGTTAGGGAACACTGGTTCTGTGCTTCCATTGTATGGCCATGCTTGTTGAGGAACGGGAAAATGCCTACAGCAGAAGGATCCGTCTGGATTTTTCTGCCCAAGTGCTCGTCGTGGGGATGTTTCG
Organism: Mormyrus iriodes; assembly: GCA_011763525.2. Taxonomy (NCBI): domain Eukaryota; kingdom Metazoa; phylum Chordata; class Actinopteri; order Osteoglossiformes; family Mormyridae; genus Mormyrus; species Mormyrus iriodes. The sequence goes on along the minus strand of JAAGVU020000078.1, from coordinate 18,454,682 downwards.
GTTCAGTACAAGAGCTGAGCTGGTGTTTAATTTGGGTAAAAACGCTGCTAAATGACTCCGTTCCACCCCCCCTCCCCCGCTCGCTCCACCGAGGTGCTGCTTGCGCTGGCTAATTTTGTAGAAGCACACCATGGCAGAAAACGTGCGTGTATATTCATCAGTGCATCCTGTCCCCTAAGGGTAAGGTTTCCATCGTGCCCTTCTCCCAATCCGCCTATTTTTAATCGGTACAGTCAGCATTGCCTGGCCTAGTCTGGATTCTGTGCCGTACACCGCATTCCCATGAAATGGAAGCCTGCAAGAGCAAGTGAAATGGTAATGTTTTTAGGACGAGTTTCGCCATTCGGTCGGCTGTTCTTTTTGCTTGGAGGCTCCATGGCGAAGGGGGTAACCACAGACGTGGTCAGGTCTGCCTGTCGAACCCGGGTCTCTGCGGCTCTGAGGCTGTAGGTCCTCATGGGTGGATTTCTGTGTGGTAACGCTTGTCTCACTGCTGTGAGGTGTGTTCCTGTTGTTTTACCCCCACCGTGACTGTCTAATGACCTGAACTTGTTCTTTAATGCTCCCTGGTGGTACCTGTAGCTAAGTACTGTGGGTCACCCGTGGAAACTGCCTGAATAGCATTCCCCCCCCCACACATGGGGACAAACATCCCCGCTGGGCCCGGTGGACTGGGGCCAGACATGCAGGGCTTTGTGTAAACTCCTGTGCTGGCTCCATTCCCAGTCTGTCTCCAGTCACCTGACCTGCTGGTCAGCCCTGGTGCTAGCTGGCTGGATCACACCCAAGGCTCTTTGCTCTCGTGCCAGATGTGCATGCAGATGATGTAGAAAAACAGTGGCAGGGATTTCAGTGCTGAAGGACGCTATATCAGCATTAAACCATCCTATTGTTATTACTCTGTGATTTCTGCCTCCCTTGTAACAGCTACACAATCATCTTTCTTACCTGTTTACCACCCTTAGATGCGATTCTGTGGCATAAGAGAGATTTCAAGAAGACTGAGGAAGGCCTTATTGCTGTGGGCCAGAAAAGGATATAGGAAGTGGTATACTTGCTGGGTAGCCATGAAATGTAAATTTGTGCAAATTTTCCTCCCATGTGATTGGTTACTTTGCATCCACATGGCTTTTTCTTAATTGGTTAGTAAGTAACAGTGGAATTTGTGGGCCCCGTTGTTTGAAAGACACCCGGATGGGTGAATGGTGGGCCACCTCCGGCTTTCAGAGTACCACCCCTTGCTATCAATGAGTATCCCCATTCTGGGCTGCAGCTGAATCATCACATGTTGACCACCCCCCCATGCCATGTGTTTGCGTGAGCGTGTTCAGACTGCGTGGTCATCCGGTGACTCACGGTGACGATGGCAGCGGTGCGTACGTGTGTGTCGCTGGGCGGGCTGGGGAGTGTCGGTAATGCCTCTTAATGGCCGACGTGCCGTGTGGGAGTACTGGGTGTCTGACATGTTTCTTCCAGATTGGACAGGCGGGCGATGTGAGGCTGAGTGAGCTGGCTTTGACACGCGTCACTGTATTTGGTGACGGCTTATTAAAAATGATACGGACAGTGCTGCGTGGTCGGTTAGGCGTCAGTGTTTATGCCGTTGTCTGATCACCAGTGGCATAACACAGCAGTGACAGCTGTAATTCAGACGCAGAGAGAGAGGGGGTTATTCACCCCCACTGTGTTCCTGTTGGAACTCCCTGGGTTCCCTTCCTTGGCCTCTGCCTCACCTGGAGAGAGGAGGGAGGAAAGGGTGCCACAAAGCGGGGGGTAAGGCACCGTCTGCAGTTTAGGGGAAGGACTTTGTATTGTGGCCAGGAGGTGCTGAGGATGCCAGCATTCCTCCTGCAGAAATCTTCATCCTCCTCTCTCTCTGCACATCTCCACTTAAACACTCAGAAAGGCACATACTCGTATCCATCAAACATTTATCAGCCTGAAGCTGTCACGTAACCTTGCCATATTTACAGAAAATGTTTCCGATCCCTTACTGGCACCTGTGCTCCCACCTGTAGTGCTACTGGTGCGTTGGGGTGGGGGGATGTGGGGGGTGCAGTTTATAAACTGAAATGCTGGTTGTCTGAATAAAAATATCCCAAAATATTGCCGCTGGTGTAGCTTGCTTAGAGCACCTGGGCTTCAACCGATACTGATTAAAACCACGTGAGAAGAAGAACTGATAAAACAACTCAAATTTGTTAAGGTACATCATCCTGTCCATATTATTTTGCCCTTGCTTCACACGTGTATCTGTTGTGGAATGTGTTAAGGGCATGCTTTTAAATGGTTAAAGCAAACGCTATAATAACAGAAATGACTGTGTTCGTGATCATCAACATGATATAAATGATACGGTACTAATCGACAGCTGAGGCTGTTACCATGTGTTGGCTGGGCTTGGCGGCAAAACAAACATTTTTTAGCGAGGAAACGAGGAGGGGAGAGAGAGAGAGTGACTAGGGGAGAGAGAGGCGGCGAGGGAGACTGGGAGGATGATGGTACGTGACGAGGGATTTTAAGAGTCATTCTATTAGCGGGACGAGAGAGGAGAGAGTGGGAGCTTGTGTGAGTGGCGTACGGTGCCCTAACGCCGTCCACTGCCTATTTTCCCGCATTGACAGGTCGCTGGCTGAAGCCAGGCAAACTCCAACGCCTGTCAATAATAAGGTAAGCCTTATTAATACTCCCGGGGTGTTTTGAAATGGGCCGATCACTGGGTAAAGGTCGGGGTTTTTTTCCGGATAGGGTGAGCTTTTAGGATGGATGGGGTTTCCTTGTGTGTTTTGCGGTTGTGTACTGAGATTTTTTTTTAATGTCAGAGGATGCGCTGCGAGTGGTTTCTGGATGTGCTGTGGAGTATCTCCCCTTCCCTTACTCTTATCCCGAAAGTGTGTATCAACCTTTTATTTTTCCGCCCATTGCTTAAGTGCCGATATTGCGATCACACGGGGGCAATTTTTATAAAGCACCGTGTGGACAATGCTGTGTTGTGGTTTTAGGTAAGTGCCTATTAATGTCTAATACAAATAATCATTATTTTAACATTCGTTACGTTAGCATCAGGGCGCCTTGAAATCGGAAAGTTGTTTTCATTGAACTATCTCCACGATCGCTTTGGAATGTTGCCATTTAATTTGAAAAAATGAACAAAACTGATTTAATTATCCACGCATTCAACAGTGCGTGTCGTTTGCTTGGTCAACAGACTGTGAATGTCAAGTGTGTGTGTGTGTGAGTATGTCTGTGTGTGTATGTGAGTGAGTGTGCGATTCGTATCTAGTTTTTGGTCACGAGAGAGCGTACCATTCCTTACCTCAAGTGTCTGTGCACCTGTTATTGCGATGGTAGTTCATCTATGCGAATGAAACACAAATTCACAATCACTGATTACTGTGTGTAGCACGTCAGGGAGCAGAGATCCAGGTGGCGGGACCGGGCTCAGAGCGGGGCCAGATGGTGCTCGCACCTCTGTCTTCCACCGGGCGCCGGTCCGCCGAGGCGGAATCATTTACCCGCAGCCGGTTGCGCATCCGTCGCGGCCCGGACCCTCCGTCGCCCTGCGGTCAAAGCTCAACCACCTGGGGTTATGGATTTAACTAAGCCGGTGGGTGTAACTGGTGTGTTTTGGCCCCTACTAGGGACGGGGCGAGGAGGGGAGGCGTAGCCGGATTGTTCGTGTGTGTGACAAGTGTCACCCCCGAGGCGACACCCCCACTGGTGTGTCATGCAGGGAGTGTGCGCTGGTCCCGGTGCTCCGAAAGCGGCGGTGCGCTGCGCCCTGTGACCTGCGATGACAGGCGCTCCGCGGGGAGAATAAGTCGCAGGTAAAGCGGCACCTCGGCTGCATGAATATAAACAGACAGCCTGCAATGAAGGTGAAGACGTTACAAGTTAAAAAGGCAGCGCAAAAATCCTTTCTGAAGCTCTTCATCTCTCCTGTCCATGGACATGATGATGGCAACTTGCGTGTGGGTGTGTGTGTGTGGGAGGGTGTGTTGCATGTATAGTCTGGTATTTCTCTCTGTCTAATGCTTAAATATCTTACAAGTAGCAGAGAATCGGTTTTCAGCTTTTCACATGCGACACTGTCTTTTATTTGCATCTCCCGATAACCTGGAGCGATGTGCCGCACCTGCCTGTAAAAAGCTGTCACATGGAACGTGATTGACTGCTTCATGTTTATGCATCAGTTTATGCAATTAGGCCTAGCCGTAAAAATAAATATGTTAAAGGGACAGAAGTGAGAAGTGGGTCAATTGGTGGTGCGATTTTTTAAAACGCACTTATAAACCAGGATCCAGCTAAAAGCAGGCAGATTGACATTTATGTCGAGGAAGCCGGCTGCTGCAGACGCGATCGCAAAAGTTTGTTAAAAAGAATCATGCCCTTAGCCAGAAATGGATTCCCGGGGTCCAGTAAAGCGGGAAAGGGGGCGGGGGGTTAAACTCGATATTTTATTGCCTGGCTTTGTGTCTGGTCGGGAGCAAGCGAGTTTCAGGCTGGGGTGTGGGGTCAAACCTGTAGTTTTGTTAAGTGTTTGCGTGCCTGAAAAGAATTCAGTTGATTATATTTGGGTGCTTGAGGACTTAAAGATGACCCCACAGGTTTTGTTATCCAGTGGGTCGTCACGCCCATCAGTGCCTGGCGCTTTCTTGCTTGCATGTGATTGGTATGTTGCGAGCACATTTCCTCTCGCTTTCTCCTGTACGGTAGTGCATCTGTGAAAATGTGCTGGTGTCTGTGTTACCTGGAGAGTTTGTTCGCTTTGCGCTTAGGTGTCATGTACAATATCTGTGAGCTGCCTTATTCTGGTTTCTGTAAGGTGTATATGTGTGTGTGTGTGTGTGTGTCAACACGCGGAAAAATGGCAAAAAGCACAGCGTGAAGCTCACACAGTGACAGGCGCAAGTATGTGTGCGAGAAGTTCACAGAGCTCCAGTCCAGCCGAACGCGTCTGACAGGTGAGCGCGACAGGAGCAGGAGACGCGGCGTGAAAGGTGTTACATAGGCTGAAAGCGGCGTGAAGAGAGGAGAGGCGGCTCCGCTAAGCCGGAGGAAACAAAGACGCGTAAAAGCGTGTACGAGCGTGGAAATGGCACAGCCGTGGAAGGGCCCGCCATGCAAAACAACAGCAACAAAAAGCGAGTAAGAATTGCACCCTGGCCTCATTAATGCAGTCACATCCGAACTATGCCGGAAAATAGCTCTTTTATTAATTCACAGGAGTGTAAGTGCGGAAATTAATGCATGTGGAGATAATACATATGTTTTTCCCCCATTTATCTGTTTTGATCTTTAACATCTCTTCACCAGCGGTGGAAAATGTAATCTCTTTGCTAGAGCTGTCTGGTATAGAAATGTGCTGTTGTTGAGTACATTACCGTCATTTTGTGTGTGTGTGTGTGTGTGTCCTGTTAGTGTGTTTCTGTTTGTCAGCAAGTATGCGTCTGATATTTAGGTCAGGAGCACTGTCATCTTCGTGATGAGGGCTGCGCGCGCAGCCTGGTCTCCTGTCGCTAATATTAACGTTAATGTTCAGTAGATGTGCATTCTGGGTAATGTTTCGTTATCCTAGGGTCATAGGGCTAAAGTGTTACCCTTCGGAAAATCCACGCATAAAAATGAACACATTCTCTGACTGGACTTAATTCACGGTTTCTTGTATTGATACCTAATCTTTTAATTGCATCTAATTTATGCAAATTCATTAATTACCAAGGCGGAACAGTTAAGTTTAATGGAATAAAACCTTAATCTTTTTTTTTTTTGACCCGGACACCCGTCGCCAAAACTTTTGACAGCGGTTCAGCATTGGTTTAGACGTTATCATCTTCAGTAAACAGCACAGATAAAACGCTCGATGGCGGACGTGATTCTCCACGGATCTGTTTGCCTGTCTGAACAGATATGTCAGTGCCCTGACGGGTGTTTGATTTTGCCCTTGGACGTGTATGTGCATGGCTACGTCCGTCTCCTCCCGTGCATGTGTGTGCGCGCGCGCCCTTGTCCTTGTTCTTGCGCGTTATTGTCGATTGGGATGCTAAGCCTTAACTTACTGTGTTTACAGCGAATGTGGATTACAGCCAGGAACTATTACCATGATTCATGTTGTAATTAATTAAGGCTATCTCATAATTCTTCATTTTCTCTGCCTCATTGCATTTGATTCTAATGAAACGCTCTTTTTTTAACGCTGACATAAGACAAAACTCGCATCTTGAAAGGGTTGAAATCAAATTTCTGTTATGTGCTTTAATCGAAATTTAAAATTTTCATACATAATTAACGGTTTAGATTGAAAAGAACAAAAAAAAGAGCTAATTTCGCAAACCGCTGAGACTGTTAAAAGGAGAGAACTCCATTTTGCTTTTTCATTCAGCGACTAGCTTCTACGGAGATTATAGATTAGGACAAGGGATTGGACGGCCGAGGGTTTAAGTCCATTCAGTTGTGCGACATTTTGGACTTCGTGGAAATCTAGGCGTGGTGTGGGGGTGGTGCTGTCTAATGTGTTTTGGCCTGGTGCAGCTCACGCAGACCCGACTTTTGTCATTCTCGCCTGCGGTGTTTGACTCGCCAGGCCTGAAGTTCAACCAGGTGGAGGTCCTTGGCCAATAACACCAGCTCAGCGGAGCTAGAGCTGCAGAAGCTGGTGCAAAAAGAAACCCCCTGCCATCTGCCCCAGATTAAAATAAAAATTGTTTTTTCCCCCTCACCGTTACAGTGGTGGGGAAGCTTGTTTGTCCCAAAACATCTCACTGCTTGGTGGGATTCTACCTGTATAAGATTTGCCCTAGGGGCAGTAGTAAAAATCGGAAAGGAAGGCTCTATTTGCAGTTTTGTGATTTAGTCGAGTGTGCCCTGTGTACCTGTACTCTGCAGCCTCTGTAGCTCAGGGACATCTCCAAGCTTGATGCCACAGTGTGTCATATCCTCCTACACGCTAGGGGGTGCTGTTACTGTACCCTGGAGCGAGGTGCTTGATTCTCCAGCTTTTGCTATTTACGTGAAGATGACTGTTAACTGTGGGTAGCTAAAAGTGCTGCCCTTTAATGAAGATTACTGCTGCTTGCCACAAGGGTGGCGATAGTGGCCAATTTAATTTAGGAGAGACATACAGCTGTGAGTTCCTCATCATGTGGTATTTGCCACATTCTTTCCATTGCAATGGGATGCAATGAAGCAATTAACAGGATGCAGGCTGAACCAATCAGCGACTGACTTCCCTCTGCGATCCCACCAATCACAGAGCTGGCAGCCAGATTCCTTCCATCGTCAGAGTGACAATGGATTTCGTCCTATTGTGTGACCTTGTACGACAGAATTCCCCAATTCCAGTCCTGGTGGGCCAGTTTGTAACGCAGTTTGCAGATATCCCTGCCCAAACAGGTCTGGAATTGGGGAATTCTGTTTTAGGACGTACTGTTACACACTCATGTTACACGTACAGTGAGGTGCACGAGCTCCCTGCCCACACACAGCCCCTCGTGTGCGGATGTATGCTTTGCAGCAGTCTCGTCTGGGGAAAGGCGTTCCTGCTTGCGTGTCGAAAGCACTAACAGCTGTAGGAGCAGACTGCTCCCTCTGCAGGCCGAACGTGTTTAATCGCATTGGTTCTGCTTTTCCACCAGAGTAAATTACGTTCCTGATAGTCTCTCTATGGACTGGAAGTGTTCACGTGTGGGCTCTGATCTCGCCGTATTATATAAATTGCCCATATGCCAGTGGAATCGATACGGTCTCTCCACAGACCAAATGCATTTAGTCACGTAGTTTCAGATCTTTCTGTGCACTAACTTGTATTGTTATTGCTTTCACTGGATTGGTATATATTGAATTGTTTTAGGACTGACATCTGTAGGCTAAATTATGATACGGTATCATAATCATGCTACATTTCTGGTCCCTATAGGTTAAGTAGATTTAATCCCATGGTTGTGATCTCTTGGTGGACGATGCTCTCACTACTTGCTCTGTAATGAACAGGCTTAATCACGCTGATAAGGGTCTCACTCCCTATGCCATGTGACTGTATTGTTTAATCTCTGGCTACTGCTCACATGGGTCTCCGGTGACTTACCATGCTGATGGGAGCACCTTCCCCATGGGGAGGGAGCAGGCGTGCTGGCACACAGACAGGCATGCGGAGACAGCTGAGGATGTATACTGCAGGCGGCTGCTGTTTTGGTCACGTCGTAACCAGTGTGCATGACGATTCATTGCCGGAGCTAATGATGACAGCCGTCGTCACACCAGACAACCCGTGTTACTAGTGTGAAGCAAGTATGAGGGTGAGAGAGAGTGAGGCCATGGGCAAGTAGCAGAGCAAAGCAGAGAGTGAGACAAGGGATGGATGCATGCATGTATGGGTGGATGGATGGATGGATCATAAGGCAGAATGTGTGACATACAGATGCAGCGAACAATGAATGAAATGCTTGAGGTGGAGGTGGCTAAATTGTCCGTGTGTGTGGTTGTGTATTTCTGCAGTATCCTGTACACTAGAGTTTATCTGACGTTGTACCCTGTGTCAGATTTCATTGGCCGTTTATGATTTTCTGGTATTTTTGTTATCACTGTGACTGGTTTATCACTTTGAAATGGTATTTTCTTCACCAAATGATCACTAGCACCCCACTGTTGCCCTGCAGGCTCTGCCCCCTCCAACATAGAGCCCCCTAGTGCTCCCCCCAGTCCAAGAGCTCCTTACTGTCACACCTGTAACCTGCCACGAATAAAAGCTTCGCTGAGCACCAGTATAATATACAGAATGCTCTCCATGACACAATCCGGCTGTTTTATTTGGCAGCAAATTAAGAAATTTGGCAGGAAGGAGAGTAATTCTCTCCAAAATACAGAGCTGTCAGCCATTCAGATGTATTTAAACGTATTAATATAATTAACATTAAAACCCAGCAAGGGGTGGGTGAACAGCAGTTGAGTTGGGGGAGGGGGTGTCCCTCACTAACAGACCAGCTCTCGTCTTCTCACACAATACGCTCCTTGCCTCCTCTACCCCCTTATCCCTCTCTCCCTCGTTCACTGTCCATCCCCTCCTGCTCCATCCATCTCGCGTTCACATCTGCTTGCTCCCGGCCCGATTCTTTCTTCGTCTCCCTGTTTCCGTCGCTCCGTGGATTCCCCAAACTGCTTCGCTTGCCGATTTCAATTCAGCCCATATCCGTTTGAAGCCATTCGATTCAATTCCGTCTAGTGCAATTCAATTAAAAGCAATTGAATTCAATTAAGTTCCATTTATTTAGCTCCATGGGTGCTATAGCTAAACTGCGATGTATTTTTGGCATGTCTGTACTATAGGAGATAGCAAATACTGGTGGAAAACAGTGACATGTTTGTAGTAAGTAAGCCGGTAGTAAATAAATGAAATGCACGTCACTATTTTCGTTTATCATGGGCTGTTTGTGAAGCAGTGGCAGGTGATGATGTATGATGCTACTAATTCCCAGCTTTTGCTTTTATCCCTGTAAGAAAGCTAAACCGCCTGTCTGCATTTCAGTTTGTGGATCTGCTCTGTTTTACCTCTTTTCCACTAATGCCGGTGCCGGTGCTAGCAGGAAGCTGGATTTCAGGTGGTTCTGAAGTGACATGGCCTGAGAACCGGCCTGCATTCCCAGTAGTTAAAAACGTCATGCATGACAGATGATGATTACGCCCATGACAACGGGCATGTAACTATTTTGTGTTCATTTTATTTTATTTTTTTCTACAGGGAATGTTTAGGCTAATGCTAACTTATGTACTGGTTCTTAAGTTAGCATTAGTTGAAACATTATTTTTTTTTGTTACGAAACATTTGCTACCTTTGTCAGTCTTTGTGCTCTACCTGTGCTGCTCATCTCTGTGCGTTGGCTGCGACTCTCATTCTCAGAGGCACGTTAACATGCTCAGAGGCCCCTGGGCTTTTTGAGTTGTCAGCAGGGTTGGACGGGCATTAAAAATCAGCCCTGGACATTGGGGTCCCCCATGGTAAATCCTGTAGACCAATGGGGATTTTGGCAGCCCACATACTCACCCATCGGCTCTCTGGGAAAATGCTCTGTATACCAGCTGGCTGTAAAATATTTTCTTCGGTGGTGTAGTTGTCAATTGGGGTGGGGAGGTTAAGTTATTCTTTAAACAAGGTAGGTTGAGGTCACATTTTAGTCGAGACCACTGGTCTTTCTCTGTGATCTATGGCTTTTCCACACCTCATTGATCTGTTTGGCCACGGTGCACCAACTCTTTCTGCATGGATCTTTGAATCTTTAAATCCTTGTCTTAATATGTCAGCGCAGCCCGCCGGTGTGGATGTCTCTACTGCTGATTCTTTGTGGGCAGATTTATTTTCTCTCTAATATAATTTGCTCTGTCCTGAGGATGTGTCCTGCAGGGGGCAATTAGAAGAGATTATGCTGTGCACCGGCTGTTTGCGGGCTCTGTGTCCTGGGTGGCGTGCCCTCACAAATCAATGATTCACATCCATACAGGCGGGAGCTGCTGCCTCAATTTCTCTTCAAAATTTCACTTCTTTTCACACCGTCTGGTCTGTCTTATTTCTGCTTGATGCCGCTGTGAGTGAATTAAAGTTTAAGTCACTGGATCGGTGTTATTTTACCCCCTCTCACGCACCACCTGTTTTCTTTCTACTGGTTTTGGTTTGATTTGTGCCCTTCGACTCATCTGATCTCTACTGTCATACAGCATGTGGGTCAAAGGTTAAGGGGCAGATGGGGAATGCTCCTCATACTGGAAGCCCGGCTGCACTGACTGGAGGAATCTCGCTGTCAATCTTCCTAACCCCCGACATGTCCCTAGGGGGCGCCGGTGAGGCTGAGCTGAGGAATCCTGGAATGATACCTGTTGCGTCTCAAGACCTGAGATGTCTAGAAAGCTTGGCTTGGCCTTTGTTATGCCACTGGCCAAGCTGTCTGGGAACCTGATTGCAGTGGTGATTAAACAGTGCCCCCTGCTGATGTTTTACCAAGGGGTCACTGAGGCTCCCTCTAAAGCACACTTCAGGGAGCAAGCAGGTGTGTCTTTAGGTCATTTGCAGGGTCTCTAGAGGCACATTCAGCAGTGCTTCCCACTCTGACATGTGACAGCTCACTACACGCAGCCCCCTTTTTCCGGGACCTTCCGTTCCTCCCATCAGACTGACATCTCATCTATGCCACTTTGAGCAAACCCATGTGGCTACTGGTATATTTCTACTTCTTTAAATCTCTCTTTTAGCCAGGGGCGATTCTGGGATGTTTAAAGGTGGGAGTGCATAAGAGGGGCCAACTTCATCATTAGCTGCTGCTAATTTTTTGAATCTGTGAGTGACAGGGGAGGGGGCACTACAGGACCAGTCAGCTATCAGCTGGAGCCAGTGTTTCTCTGGTCCTGCCCCCTGTATATGCCTCTGCAGTCTCCCCAGAGTTCTCTGCTTTCTGTCCCCGTTGCCGGCGAGGTGACGGTAACGAACGGTAATGGCATCGTCCCATGTACAACGGGATGGGATGCTTTGTAATGGAGTTAGGGTGCTCTTTATTGATACTGGCTGGGCGTCTTCGGGACACGTTTAAGACATCGATCAGCCTCTCTTCCCAGCCAGACGTGCCAGCTTGTATCATTAAATTCCCCATCTTGTCGCGAAAAGGCCCGATTAGCATAAATCTCCTTGTCTTATTTTTTCCTCAGTTTCTCTCCTTCCTGTCAGACGGAGGCTTTCAAAGGTGTATATCACCCATGTTTGCGTGAGGTAAACTTGACGAGTCTGGAGGCTGTCCTGCCCACTTGGGATATGGGGTGGGAAGGTGCTGGTACATAATTTACAGCCTGGAGGGGCGAGATCCCTCACCTTCTGCTGTGATCAGTTGATGGTTGACAGGAAATGCTTCCCAGGTGGGTGGGAACATTCTCTCAGTAACCAGCAGAACCCAAACCCCCACACTCCATTGCCATGGGTTTGGTGTGAAATAACATTAAATCCACTCCACTTTCTCTCCATCACTCTCTCTCTTTCTCCCTCTCTTTATCTCTCCCTCTCTGTTTCATTGTCGATCGGCTTCGCTGGCATTGGAATTGCTGAGAACGAGCCAAAGAACACGAATACTATAATCCGCAATGTCTTAACAAAGACAAAGAATAGCTATTGTATTCAGGATGATCATTATTATGGTTCTTGATATTATGAACATAAGAAGAGAATAAGCTGTGTTTGTCATTCAGTGAGATTTTTTCCTGTTGCGGTCATTTTCCGACAGAAAATACTTGAATATGTGGGTGGTGCTGGATCTTTGTGGTGTCTTTGTTTATTAAGGGTTGATCCATTTTCGGTGAAACTGTGCCTCTGTCTGTAGAGTCAGATGGAACTCGACTTGGCTTTGAAGTTCTGTGAATTCTGGAATATGGTTTTGTTTCTGATGTGTTAGAAGTGGTGCATGTGTTTGTGTGTGTGTGTGGTTATGTATATACTGATGTATGTACATGGTTTAAAATAAAGTTCCCACAATGTGATAAAAATACTTATGGGGGCATTTTTTTTGATCCCCTACAGGGGAAGCTCAATTTTATAAAAATATGTGAATGCAATCAAAAAACTAAAATTGTCAAATTTTGTATTTTGTTTGATTTACTTATGATTCTGGTACGGGCTGGATATGGGTTAAGGTTGTTATAGTTAGGATTAGGGTTATGCTCATATAAGTTACTGGAGCGTCTCAACAGTTGATATAGTTACCTAATCTGTGTGTGTGTGTGTGTGTGTGTGTGTGCGCTCTCTCTGCTGGAGTTACTGTGTGTCTGTGTGTATTAGAGAAGTGAGGCCAGCTGGTGGAAATTCGCTCACTATTAAAATCATGCTGGTTTTGGCAGGAAATGGAGTAATTATTGTCAAAATACAGGGCTGTCGACTACTCAGGTATATTGAAATATTTTACTATAATGAACATTAAAAACACCAGCATTAATGGCTTTGAAATCATTCTAACGTCTTTAATGTTTCTAAAGCGAGGTGAACTGGAAAAATTCAAAAGGATTTGCCTGCATACATATTAGGAAACGAATAATAATTATTAATAATAATAATAGTAATAATAAATAATGACACCTGAGTGTTTCCTGCACTGGGCTTCCAGCTTCCTGGGACTCAATGTTGGGGAAGTGATTATGGAAGATGAATAGACGGGCATTAATAATAATAAAAATGCTAAATAATAATCCATCATCATAGCCAGACCATTACACTGCATTCATTCATCCATCATCGCTTTAGTATGTGTTCCATTCTTATCTTTCTGTTCCTGTTATACTTCCACTCTGGGTTTCTCTGCCCATCCAGTGTGGGGCGCTAGCATGGCACGGCAGCATCCCTCCCGTCCTCAGGGGGTGGGTACGGGGGTGTGCAGCAGTGTCGAGGAGTGACGGTGGTTCAGAGCAGCTATGAATTACGGTGCGCATTGCATCGATATCCTGCCGCCTCTGACGGATAATCGCGGTGGCCGCATTATTCGTCGCTAATCGCAGGCTTGCTGGTAATGATGATTGATAAATTTGGCCCGTCATGCCATTCCTGTCAGCCGACGCTGGGCTAACGTGCAGTTTTCACAGCAACCCTCCCTCCCACTGCGACAGCTCCTGGGATTCGGAGAAAGAATATAAGTATAATCAAAAATAAGAAATGTGTCAAGCTCACTACCTCTTTCCTGTTCTTCGATTTCTCCCCTTCGTGACTGCACACGGCGACGGGGACTGGTTTACTTTTTTGGCTGACACACACATACACATACACAGACACACACATACATGCGCACACACGTAGACTCTAAGACTCAGCCTCAGAGATGTCCTGCAGGCTTTTTTAAATACAAAGAAAGGCCACATCTTTATCAGTGGAGCGGTCGGCCACGCCAAGCATTTAGATTGAAGCTCTGATTTAGAATTCAGGCCTGTGTTGCACACCTCTTCTTGCAGAGTGATAACATCAGCGAATCAAGATCTCCATCTCCTGCTATCTCTCGGCATCTCCCTTTTCATGAAGCTCCTTTCATTCCCGCCCTCCCTTTCAGTCCGATCCCTCCATTCTGCTCTCTCTTTTGGCCTTTCTCTCTCTCTCTCTCTCTCTCTCTCTCTCTCTCGCGCACCTGCATTCGGTTCTTGTGTCCAGAGGGGTGGTTGTAACAGGTGGTACAGTCTTCCCTGTCCAAAACAGGTTTGATGTCAGCTGAGGTCAGGGTGGAGCTGTGAGTGGTGGGGAGAGTGGTCACAAGACAAGGGTTGCAGGGCCTTGAGAATCAGAGAGAAAAGCTGTGAGTGATGGAGGGTGGGGCCATGAGAATGGGAGGGCGAAGCATAAAAGACCAGGCGATAGACTGTGGGGCCATTTGGGGTGACCAGCTTACCAACAGCAGGTCTAAAGAGGTTGATTTACTGATTACACCTCTGGTCAGTCATGCCATTAAGAGCACAGACCTGTGTCAACATGGGCACGTTCATCCAAGGCAGCTAGACAATGGGAAGGCAGGTGTGCAGATGCCCTCTGGTGGTGGTTATGGACTGCGTCTTCAGCCTAATTGGATTCATTTCAGTGTTTGTGCCTGATTCTAAACAATCTGCAGGGTTTACAGTTCCTCAATTACCCTCAAAAAAGATCATGCGCAAACAAACAAGGGCACAGCGGCGCCTCACCAGACACAAATCACAAATCTTTCCTGCAGCCTCATTTTTCTGTCATTGTTACATCAGGAGTTTGCCGCGTTATCCGCCAGTCCATGGGAGGTTTTTCCGCTTGGGGACCTTGTATCCAGACGCTCGTGTCAGGCAGGGAGGATGTCCATGGGGGAGCATGTCTCTGATGCTCTATCCACCTATAGACCAAAAGGCATGTCAAACAACCTTAAGAGAGAGACTGATCTATAGTGACAAACTGTCCATGAACGTGCAACTGATAGTCAAACGAACTTAAATTGTGCTCAGTCATGTGACTCCTGACCAGATCAGCGGCTGAGCAGGACCTCACTGTCATGTGACATGCCCCAGCCAGCTCTCTAACTGGTCGGTGATCTCTCTCACCTCGGGCGTCATATCCGCGACCCGATCGGACCAGGGTGAGTGACCCGTGCTGGACTCGGCGTGGTTTGAACTTAAATCCCCAGCTCAGTCAATTTAGTGACCGACGTTTGTCTAGGAAGCTAGTTAAGTTGACTGATGTGGAACGTTCTGGAAGGGTCTGTTTTTTTTGTTTTTTTTTTTACCTCTGGGGAAAATAAACAAACAGTATAAGCGGTGCAGGGAAGGGTGCCGCTTGCTAATTTCACACATTTGGACTGTTGCTGGTTCAGCCCTTTCAGCGGCTGACAGCGGCGCAGATTTGAACAGTAAACAGTGGGGTGTTAACGGGGGGAGTAAAATAATGGAGATATGTGGAGTGGTGGTAAAGCCTGTCACCTTCAGACGCGAGTACGGAGATGCTGTTTACCAGCATTCTGACTGGCAGTGGGGTGACGGGCACCGGCTTTATGGGATGGCAGAGCCAGGAGCAGCTCTGTGGGCCAGATGAAACGTGTCCCTGTGTTTGTGTGCGCTTGTTTTAGGTCACACTACATGTAAGCATGCACTCCGTGTCCTTGGTCACCTCCCGACACAAACACACTCACCAGTGGCACCGCCCTCCCCAGATGCTGGGAAACACGCCTGACATGCTAATGACCCCCGGCGGCTCTGCTCCACCCTCCCCCCCCCCCCCCCCCCAGATTTGCTCTTTACCCCCCAGCAGCCCGACAGTCATTTGGCCGGGGAGCCCCCGGGGCAGCAAAAAGCGGGGGGGGGGGGGGGGGGGGGCTCACAGA
>JAAGVU020000078.1:18427753-18438749 GCA_011763525.2 Mormyrus iriodes | reverse complement strand
CCCCGACACAAACCCCCTCCCCGGTGGCGCCGCCCCCCCCCGAGGCTGGGAAACACGCCTGACATGCTAATGCCCCCCGGCGGCTCTGCTCCCCCCCCCCCCCCCCCCCCCCCTCAGATTTGCTCTTTACGCCTCAGCAGCCGGACAGTCATTTGGCCGGGGAGCCACTGTGACAGCAACAAGCGGGGGGGGGGGGGCAGAGTGACTCACAGGACATAAGTGAGACACTGAAAGATGGGGGGGTGGCGATGGGGAAGGAAACGAATGGGGGCTTTGTGTGTGACTGCTTCACTGAATGGAGGAATTAGCACATTTCATGGGTATTTAGTGAGTCAATTGCTTTGTCCTGTTAATGAATGAATGAATGAAATTTTGGATTTGAGGTTTTCTGAAGAGGTTCTCTTCTAATGAATGCATGAATGAATGGATGGATTAAATAATGAATAAGATTTTAGTTTTGAGATTTTTCTCTTTGGATGAAAGAACAAATGAGTTGAAATGAAAAATTGGGATATTTTGAGATGTGTTCTGTTGCCTCTATTTAGATGGATGGATGGATGAATAGCATATTTCTGTGTGCTTCCGCGTATGTCTTGCATTAAGGGTCAGCCTTACCGTGTGCCATTTTCACAAACGAAGAGTTGTTTTCCCTTTTTCCCCATAGGTGAAGCCATACCCCGTGTGCTGTTTACGTGAATGTTAATTGTCCACGTTTCCTGTTTAAGTGAATAAACCAGGTGCTGGATATGTTTACTAATTAGGCAAACGTATTATGGCGGCTATGCGCTGTTTGCTGTCTAGCTGAGTGAATTGAAGGGTTCATTGTGTGAAATTGCATTTTCCTTTATCGTGGCGGAGAGAGAGCACGCTTTGTTAGGGAGATAAATTCCCGATCCGCGTTTATCCTTGTATGGCACTTTGTGTGTCTCATGTAGACAAATTAATGACCGCTCTCCTGCTGTTTAGTGAAATTAGTGTGTTGTAATGTGCGATTCAGGTGAATAAAGGGCTGTTTGAATGTGATATTCGCGTGAAGGATAGGGAGACGTTTATAAATATTCTTGAGCTGAGTGCTGGAGAGAGGCAGCTTAAATGTGCTGCTCAGGTGAATGGATGAACAGTGTCTTTGAAAGCGACATACAGGTGAATGGATGAGGCTTTTAAAAATGCTGCATGGCCAGATAAAAGTATGTGTGTGTCTTTTAAAAAATATTTTACATGATTTATTGAAAGTGAGTCACTGTTTAAGTGGCGGGGAAAGCAAGGTGGTCCTTTTCTGAAAAATGAATGGAATCGATGGTGACGTGAGAGGACTGGAATAGTGTGGCCTCTGTGTGTTTCTAAAGAGCTTGTGCCGTGTCCCTTTGATGGGGCGGGAGCAGGTGTGGAGGGTGGTGGGGATTTCTGATGAGCTGATGTCAGTACCTAGCTGGGCCTCGCATAACGAGGGGGATATGGGGTGGTCCTGCAAAGTCGCTTTATTTGTTTTTCTTTTGTTGTTTTTGCTTCTCGAAACCTCATCTGTCTGCTCATCCCAGCACCTGCTGGGGGGGGCAGAGGTGGAGCTGCCGATGCCAGTGGGTTTTATGGGTCGCTGCGACGTGGGGAGCTGAGGTGGCTGAGTTATGGAGCTGGTGATTTCCGCAGGGCTTTGATACGACTCGCTGCAAGGCTGCCTCCGGGGGGTGGGGAGATGCCCACTGCTGGTTCCTGGCAGTTACTTCCGTTGCTGTCAATGTTTGTTCTTCCGCAACCCTCATCCCCCCTCCCCATAATGCCCTGCCCTGTTTTGTCCTTATTCACATCTTTAAACATGGAGCTCCCTGGTGTATGCTCATGTCCTACAGCTGACCTCAAGAGGCGGGTGGTATTTGAGAGGGAAGGAGATAGAGAGGATCGTTAAAGGGGTGATGGAAGGAGGGAGGGAGGGAGGAAGTCAGAGAAGGCAATGGGACAGGTAAAAAGATGGAGAGGATCTTTAAGGGAGGGAGGGGTGAGAGTGGAAAAAAAAAAAGAAAGTGAAGGCATTGGGACGGTGAAGAGATGGAGAGGATCTTTAAGGAACAACAAAAGATAGAAGGTGATTGAACAGGTAAGAAGATGGAATGACCTTTAAGGGGTGATGAAGGAATAAATAAATGAAAGGAAAAAAGGTGGACAGCAGAGGATGCAGGTGAAAAGATGGAGGTGATGTTGCAAAGGTGATGGAGCAGGATGGGAGATGGAGAGGGTGGCTGTGAAAGGAGGAGAGATGCAGAAGAAGCAGAGGGGTGAGGAGGAGGAGGATGGAAAAATGGGAGCTGGGATGACAGGGCTTGGGAAATGAAGATGGACAGAGTGATGAATTGGCAGCCTATAGGAAGCGGTATGGGAGGATGGAGAGATAGAGAAGCGGGTAAAAGTCTGAGAGGGAAAAAACAGCATCAACCCTGCAGACCAGATACAAGGATACAAGGCAGGTGGAAGCCTGTAAATTTAACCAGGAATTATTATCCTCCTGTATGGTGGTGGGGGGGGAGTAGCATAAGACTAAATCAACTCGTGATGAAAATATAAAAACAGTTTCAGGGTCCCAGAGGACTAGTAACATGCAAGATGCAATTAAGAAGATGAATGTAAGTTTTTAGTCTTTGTTGCCTCACTGGTAAACATTACACTCTAGACCAATTAGCCATGGTAACGAGTGAGAGGGGGTATATTTTATTAGGTATTCACCCCCCCCCCAGTTGCTTTGGTAAGTAATGGGTTTTGAAGTGAAATGGCAGAAGTTTTAATTGTTTTCAGGAGCCGAGTTCACGGGATGTTAATTATTCAGACAGGTCCTTTAAAGTGCGGCCTGATCGGATTTTTTTTAATTAAAGAGCCGGCTTTGTTAGGAAGAGGAAGAAAGCATTTCCGTTTGATTCCCTCTCTCTGTCTTTCTCCCTTCATCTCTCTTTCCTGCCTGTGTCAGTTTTTTTTCCTTTCAGCTTTCGAGTTGCAGTGGATTATGGAGACTCTCCGGAATCTATTATAAAAGGCAAAGCCGTAGACGGCGAGCTTTAACTGGTGTTTCTAACAGCGTTCCGGACATTGAATTAGAAGCTCAGCAGCAGCACTTGGGTTTAATTTAGTGGCTTTTATTGGCATGACGGATATATGTTAATGTCACTAAGTAACCTTTGTAATGCAGCCGAGTGTTCCCGGCAGGGTGAACAGTGTTATCGAAACGTGATTTAAGTTGTGCGGAAGATTTTTGTATCCCCAGCCATTGTAACAGACTCGTACCAGATCTCTCTCACCCCCCCCCCCCCCACCCCTTTTAAATGTCTTGCTCAAGGGGGATTGGTTAAATATGGGCGGCATATGAGGGGTCATAATTCTTACAGAGGGGCCAACCAATGACATGGTGAGTGGTAGGGGAAGCGGGCATTCTGTGGGCCAATCAGCTTTCAGCTGAGGCCAGTGGCCCTGTGCCCCGCCCCTGGTACAATAGAGTCTCCGCTTGTTGGAATTTAACCTACAGCTCCCTGGCTCCAGATGCAGTTCCTTCATCCTAAATCCTTAAAGCACACCTCTGTTCCTTTATAGTCTTTCGTCTTTTCTACTTCTTTCCATCTCTCTTTTTATTCTCCATCACACTTAGTTTATATTTGCTCACTCATTCGCAGTAACAGACCCCCCACCTTCTGATTATTATGATTTTTCTTTTTCTTTCTTTCATTCTTTCTTTCTTGTCCCTACAGTGTTCTGTCCCAGTCGATTCTCCCTCTAACATCCCTCCTCTCTCGGTCTCTCTCTCTCTCTCTCTCTCTCTCTCCTGTCTTTCTTGTCTCTTCTTTCCCCATCACCCCTTAACAATCCTCTCCACCTGTCCAGTCACCTTCACTCCCCTCCCCACCGGTCTCATCTCCTCCGATTGCTGAAATCAAGACGTGCCATTTTTTCTGTACATGATTAGCAAGCGCCCAGACGCTCGGTGGGTGCGACTCCAATGGGATTAAGTGCACGGTAATTAAGTGCTGCAGCAGGGCGGCCCTCTGGGCGTTCCGTGTAGCGGAGGAGGCTGTCGAGGCTGCTGAGGTAGGATCCGAGGCGCTCCGACACCACTGTCTGCATTCCGTCACCGCAGCGAGATGGTCGGGGGAATGCAGACGTGTCCGTGGGCGTATGTAAGTCCCGCAGAGCTGCGTCTGGTAGACGAAAAAGCACTAATTAGACACCAGCTGGGGAACCAGCTTTTGGTCACCCAGCTTCAAAATGGAGCTCCTGGGTGCCAGCAGGACGCCTGCCAGCGTCACGTCTGCGTCTGCAGCTCCCACGGCAGGTGCCCATGGATGTGAAGCATGCGGATTCTCTGTGGTTTGGGAGTGCTTCTGTAGAACTTCTATCTAGTCAGTTTAATTTGGCTGAAGATCTTACCCTCATCCAGGTCAGGAGTAGGTGAAATTCCCCCACTGCTTCTTGCTCTCCTTCACTCACAGACATAGCCAAAATGGCTCCTTGGTGTTATTAGGGTTTTAAACCTTTGTTAAGCAGACAAAATCCCATTTGTCAGGGGCGTGGTATCTGCTCCCCGCCCCCGACCCCCCGCTTGTGACCCATACACCTTCGTTTCCAAAGAGTGGCTCCTTTGCGATTCCCAGCCATACAGAGGACCTCCCACGGCGAGCCGTCACGCCTGCTAATGTGCTTAATCCCAGTGAGAGGAGGCCTGTCACTCGTTGCATGTGGGTGTGCTGTTCCAGCCTCCCCTGCATTCCACATAAAACCCTCTGCTGGAGGGCACAGATACACTGGCTCCCAGTGATCAGATGGAGTTCTCAGATGGCCTAATGCAGACTTTATTAATTTTGGGTGTAAGGATCAGGGGTCAAAGGTGAAAGCATTCCTTGCTGACATGGCGCTCTTTTTAAACCCGCCCTTCTCCACTACATGTTTCTTCTCCTCCACGTTCGTTAGATCTTTCCTTCCTAATCTCCTCTCATTCCCTTTTGCTTTGATTCAGCGCCGTTTAATTTTTATTATTATGTTTTTCTGTCTCCCTCAGTCATTATTCTGCAGCCTTGGGCAAAAGCCTGCCAACCTGGTTTGCTTTGGTATCCGCAGGTTCGGTTCTTTCACAGGTCTGTATTGCGAGCCCAGCGATGGAAGATTGATGACACCAAGCCAGAAAACTAATTCCGATTTTCCTCTGTGCCTGAAGAATAAGGGAGATTAGAGAGATAGCGTGCGGCAGAGACGCGCTGGCCGGAGATGTGTCCAGATCTAATGTGGCTTTTCCTGCGTGCCACAGAGATACTTTTACATACGGAGACTGAGAGCACGGAAAATCCCTACTTTTCTCTCCATGTGATGTGGCTTCTATATGATCTTCGGGTGTGTGTGTGTTTTTATGTCAGTGGTGATTCTAGGATTTTTTTTTAAGTCGGGCGGCGTATGAGGGGCCGTAATTTATTAACCAATGATTTGTCTTTAACTGGTGAGTGACAGGGGAGGGGGCCGATCAACCAATCAGCTGGGCCCAGTGCTCCTGTATAGATCCTTGGTCTATATGATTTTCCACGTGCCCCCTGTGGATACCAAGCCCCCCGCCACCATGCTGTTTAATATCACATCAGGGCTGTGGGTCATGCACTCTGAGCCATGCACAGTCCCAAGCTGCCGCTGTTGTGTTTGTTTACACACCACTCCCCCACCCTGGAAGGCTGGGGTTTAGACCCCAGGAAGAAGCCAACTGTTTGGCCCGTGAGAAACATCCAGATCCAGAAATTCACGCCATGAAAAATATTGGCGAAATAGAGGCTTAGAAACTGAACGTTACTTTGGGTAGAAAAAAAGACCTGACAGCTATGCAACTGAGAACAGAAAAGGTGGGAGGTGGTGGAATGGTACAAGCACCGTCTGTGATCATGTGATCCAGGCGCTCGCGGGGATCACCATGGAAATGGCAAGGAAGCCCTTTTTCCTTCGCTCATGAACCGCCCCACCCTCGTTGTGACGTTTTTGAGGCTGGAGCGACGCTCACTGCACACAGGTGCCGATTAATGTACCACGTCCCCCCCCCCCCCCCCCGCCAAAGCACATGCACACGCACACATGCACAGAGGACACAGGCCGGCTCTGAGTAACTTGCCTCGGCCTGCCGCAGACACCCACATCCCATCTGGCTTGAAAATCTGGAGGCTGGGCGCATGCACACGCACATGCGTGCGAATAATCCCACGCGTACGTAAAAAGCACACACGCAGAGATTCACACATACAAACGTACACCGATAAAGACCCTTTCGGGCAGCATGCGCATGGGTGCAAAGATGTATACGATCGCAGACCGGCGTGCGATTGAGCCTGTGTTGTAATTGGTACAAATTTCTCAGATCCGCAACATATCTCAGAGCCCTTGGCATAACAATCAGAAATCTATAGCAGGCATGATTTCGCATGGCATGCCTACAAGGAAGATATGGACAGTCTGCAGAAGGAGGGATATTATTCCAAGCAAAGACCTTGATGCCTTGTACTGATTCAGCAGAGTTGGGCACGAGGTTATCGTGCCAGTTGGTTGGCCAGTGGGCTTTCAGGTAGCAAGATGCTCTAAAGTGCTGCGTAGGTTAACCAAAGACCAGGAGAAGGAAAGCGGTACCCATGGGGCAGATGGGCATCAGGAAAATGTTATTTTCGGTCAGGGGGTAGGGGTACACGAAGTGGATGAAGGGGTTATTGTGGTATTTAAGAGGGTCAGGGGTAAACAAAGGGTTTATAAGGGGTAAATGAGGGCTGGGGTATATGTGGGCAGGGGAAGAGGGGGCATGAAGGTGGTGGGAGTCTAGGTGGGGTATAAATGGGGCAGATGGGTGTGTGTGGGTGGAGGCAGGCCCCCGGGGCGGTTCTGTGGGGGCTGGTAATGTGCCCACGGGGAAGCACCCGGCAGGGCCGCCGCCAGCCCCCTTCCCAGTCTCCGCGCTGTCTGCCAGCTGCCCCCCCCAGTCCCCCTGTGCCTGCTTTATACTCATTGTGTCTTTACATCCTTTATATCTGTTCTTTAACTCCCCCGTTTTTTCCTCTTGCCGCTGCGCCTTTTCTCCCAGCTTTTGTGGTTTGTCTGTGTGTGTGTGTGTGTGTGTGTGTGTGTGTGTGTGTGTGTGTGTGTGTGTGTGTGTGTGTTTTCATATATATATAAAAACACAACATTTATATTTATTTATATATATTTTATATTTTTATATATATATATACACACACATTATTTCTCCTCTATCTTTCCGGTCTGAGTCGCCTGCCACCCGTCTGCCTCCGTTCTGCTCGTTCAGCTTATGCTTGCCCCCCCCCCTCCTTAAGCTGTGAGGATGGCCCCAGGCAGGATGGTCCACTGAGCTGAAGGGGGGTGGGGGGCTTGTTAGGAATGATAGTGACTTTATTTATGGCCACCATCTGGGGGGTACAGAGAGTAGCTTGGGTTGTGGGGGTGAAGCCCCTATCCCTTCAGTCCTGGCATCGCATCACATCCTGCTCAGCCACCTTTATCCCACTGGCTTCGGTGTAATTAGTGACCTCACGCAGGGTCAATACAAATCTGCCTTTATGATTTAGAATAAAGCTGCGCAATGTACCGGTTGCTTTGGGACATTGTTTTATGGAAGGAATTTTTTCTGGGCATCTGCTGCCAGCCTGATGCATTCTGGGACTTTCCGGCCGTTCGTCCTCATGTGGCATTTCAGGAAGCCCGGGGGAGCTCCACTCAGGGGGGTCGTCATGTAAATGACTGTGATTTAAAAATTGCAGTGTGTGTGTGTGTGTGTGTGTGTGTGTGTGTGTGTGTGTGTTTGTTTGTTTGTATGTGTGAATGTGTAAGGTACAGGGTCAGAGGGGGCTTGGATAGCTTGGCAGATTCAGGGGCCCCAGCACTGTATTGGGCCCTCTATATGGTGCTGGGCTCAAAAAATTACTGTCATGGGCCGTCTTGGGGAAATCGACCCACTTCTCGCAAAGTCTACCAGTCAGTAAATTCTCTCTATTGTGCGACCCATATTTCTTCAGATTGAATGTGCAAACTCAAATGGGGGGCCCCAGGTGACATTTTGTCAGGGGACTCAAAATTTCTAGCTACACTCTTGTATCTGTGTATGTGTGTGTATGTGTGTGTGTGAGTGTGTGTGTGGTCCAGGTATACCTTACACTGTGGAGACCAAATGTCCCCACAATGTGATAAAACCTATTATTTTGACATTGTGGCGACCATTTTTTTGGTCCCCACAAGGGGAAACTCAATAGTATAAAAATCTGTGACTGCAGTCAAAAAACTAAAAAAGTCTTGTATTTTGTTTGGTTACTTATGGTTAAAGTTAGGGTTGGGTAGGGGTTATGATTGTCATTGTGGGGATTCGGGTTTTTCATTTCCCATAGAAATGAATGGTCGGTCCCCACAAAGATGAGTGTGTGTGTGTTTGTGTGTGTGTGTGTGTGTGTGTGTGTGTGTATTTCTATTTGGAAACCTGTCTATGTGCTTGTTTGAGTGTGTGGGTGTTTCTGCATCTGTGTGTGAGGCAGAGAGACAGGAATTTTTATTTGCTTTTGCCTCTCTGTGTTTCTGTGTGCGTGTGTTTCAGTGTACCCTTTGTGCTTTGAAGGAGCAGAACCCCTTGACTTGCCTCCTTGTCAGTATCCTCGTGATTCGCTCAGAAGGCCTTCTATGTGTATTTTTTCCAGAAGCGCACACTCTTTTCAGGTAGGGTCTGTAGTGTCCGTCCTGGTTGCTGCTTTTATTAGTGTCTGTCTGTACGTGTGACCATGTGAATTAATGATGTGGGCTCCGTCAGGCTGAGATCTTCAGGCGTTGTTGTTGCTGTGACAGGAACATGGTTTAGGGCCCGGTTATGTCTCACGGTCCTGCACTGCCGCTTGACCCCGACCATCTGGCTATCTAATGTGTATCCGTGTCACCGCGCTGTTTATGGGGTCGTTTGCTGTGTAACTCTGTGTGTGTCCCCGCATCACTGTGTGTGCGTGTTCCTCTGTGTTCAGCTTCCCCCTTTTGTTAGATGCTCCCCGGTGACATTATGGTCTCCTAGCAGCATTCCGGAATCATCAAGGAGACGAATCAAGTCAAGCCCGGTCTGACAGTGACGATGGAGATCAGACGAGATGAGGTGTTCTATCTTAACAGACGTCTTTAAAGAGATTGTCTGCATGCGTATGTGCGGAGGAGAAATCATTTCCAGGCAATGTGTCCATGAACATGGTAACATGGGGAAAAATGACTTTTAAGAAACTTTCTTAGCAGAACTTTCTGTCATTAATGGACTTTTCTTACTTTCGACGGTCAGAGTTGAAGCAAAGTGAGTACCTGAGTGTGTGTGTTGCTGCATATCTGTGTGTGGGCCCATGTGTTTCAATGTGGGGCATGAACGACAGAGTAGTAGAAGAAAGGAGGGGAAAGGGGGGAGAAGACAGGGGTGCCAGGACGAATGACAATTAGGACCCCTTTTGGTATAAGATGCAGGCTTCTTCCCCCTGCTGCCCGCTCCCAGATCGATGGTGGACATCAGTCGCTAATGCTAACTATCCCGAATTGGTTTACGTCCGGACAAGGACAACAGCCGCTAATTAAAACTTCCATCAGATGAAATTATCCCCCGCTGCCCGAATGCAGGCTTGGACCGTGCCGGGCCTTTCCAGAATGTGGCTGAGCTGCTGGGGTTCATCATTGAGTCCACATGGAAGGGGCTCATTTTCTCATTTTTCTGATGCTTTTATCCAAAGTAGCTCACAATAGAGGGAAGGGTTACAATTTCATATGTGCTCCCTGGGATTTGACCCCACAACCTTTGCATTGATGGTATGGTGCTCTGCTTTATTGAGCTACAGGAGCTCAGAATAAGGTGCAATTAACAAGACAGGTCCAGTTCCTGCAGCGATCGGGCTTACACCGCATTCCAAATTATTATGCAAATTGTATTTAAGTGTCATAAAGATTTAAATATTTTGTTTTTCAGTTAAACTCATGGATGGTATTGTGTCTCAGGGCTCTTTGGATCACTGAAATCAATCTCGGACACCTGTGATAATTAATTTGCCAGGTGAGCCCAATTAAAGGAAAAACTACTAAAGAAGGATGTTCCACATTATTAAGCAGACCACCATTTTCAAGCAATACGGGAAAGAAAAAGGATCTCTCTGCTGCCGAAAAGCGTGAAATAGTTGAATGCCTTGGACAAGGTATGAAAACCTTATATATTTCATGAAAACTTGAGCGTGATCATTGTACTGTTAAGAGATTTGTGGCTGATTCACAGCACACACGGGTTTGTGCAGATAAAGGCACAATGAGGTTTCTGCTAGACAAATGTATCGGATTAAGAGAGCAGCTGATAAAATGCCATTATAAAGCAGGAAACGGGTATTTGAAGCTGCCGGTGCCTCTGGAGTCCCACGAACGTCATGGTGTAGGATCCTCCAGAGGTTTGCAGTTATGCAAAAACCTTCTATTCGGCCACCCCTAACCAATGCTCACAAGCAGAAACAGGTGCAGTGGGCCCAGAAAAACATGAAGACTAATTTTCAAATGGTCTTGTTCACTGATGAGTGCCGTGCAACCCTGGATGATCCAGATGGATGGAGTGGTGGATGGTTTGTGGACGGCCACCATGTCCCAACAAGGCTGTGACGTCAGCAAGGAGGTGGCGGAGTCATGTTTTGAGCCAGAATCATGGGGAGAGAGCTGGTCGGCCCCTTTAGGGTCCCTGAAGGTGTGAAAATGACCTCTAAAAAGTATGTGGAGTTTCTGACTGACCACTTTCTTCCATGGTACAAAAAGAAGAACCGTGCTTTCCATAACAAAATCATCTTTATGCATGACAATGCACCATCTCATGCTGCAAGGAATACCTCTGCATCATTGACTGCTATAGGCATAAAAGGAGAGGGTTAGGGTTAGCTGATAACTCATGGTGTGGCCCCCATCCTCCCCTGACCTCAATCCTATTGAGAACCTTTGGAGCATCCTCAAGCACAAGATC
>JAAGVU020000078.1:18411351-18427653 GCA_011763525.2 Mormyrus iriodes | reverse complement strand
TTTCAGTTCTTTAAAACCTATAAAATGTTTTGAAACTCTGTTGTGCATAATAATTTGGAACAGTGCATTTTAAGTTTATTTTTGAAAAAAATACTGTTAATCTTTGGGAGGTTTGTTCAGTAACATTCAAATTATACTCTAATGGTTGATAATTTTCAAGTAATGCTGACTGTCATTTGCTTCGACTATTTATTTAGGAAAATCAGAAAAATATCATCTGCATAATCATTTGGAACGCGGTGTAAGTGCCTTTCACAATGATTGAATCACTCTGCTAATCCTGGGATTAGAACCAATGACCTTCTGATCACACAAAGACCTCTTATGTGATATTTTCTCGTTCAGCCCCAACCTGTTAGCATGCCCCCTGATGGCTTACGGTGGTTTCTATGGCCTGGTGGCAGATTGAGTGGTTTGCATTGAGTGTTGAGCCTAAGACTCCGAAAGAGTCGCTTATAAAGACGTTGTTGCCACAAATCAATATCGGCTGCCTGCAGATACAGGGAGACTGAGTTTTAGGGAATGTTTCAGCAGGTGATCCCTGCATGGGTTTGCGAGTGTCTCTGGGTGCTTTTGTGTTCGTGTGCATCTGCAGGAACCTGAAGGTGCTTCTATGAAGGTAGATGTTTGGGTGCTTTGTGCGTATGAGGCAGAGAGCGCAGGTGACACATAGAGAAAAGCAAAGCAATGAAATAACAGCATGCGATGCTCCCCGACCGCTAATAGGGAAGCAATGGCATGCACTGAGTCACCTGGATCAATAGCTGTCAGGACCCCTGCAGAGCGCCAGCCTGTCATTGCCAGTGACAAGGGGCTGTCAGGGGATCCTGCCTGATTGAAATGTGACATTTAGTGTCACAGATCTCGTCCTCCCTAGCTGACTCTACAAGACACCATCGTTGCCTATTTGTAGACAAAATTCACAAATCACACTCCTGGAGAACTTTGCACAAATATCCACACAGAAAATTTGCACGCAATAAATCTCAACATTGAACATTTCTGTGTCACGAGGCTCTGATCATATGACTCTCTCTACTCATTGCTTACTTCTCCTTGATAGACCCTTTTGTTGCAAAAACAGGGTACAGAGCATGTGCTGTATGACTGCATGGGAGCAGTATGCATGCGTTCGGACACTCTGCAGTCACCATCGTGCATATTACCTAACCCAGATGTTTACCAATGATGTAGCTTAACCCCCGCAGAAGTCAAAAACTGTTAAAAATTTCCAATGAAAGAAATATATAATTAAGGCCATCTATGCAGCGTGGTATTGTATTCTACTTAAATCTGTATAGGGACGACACTTCCTCTGCCATCTTAAACTTTTCAGAGCAAGTAGCATTCTTTGTCTCTGGTTTTAGGATAGCGAAGCGTCCATCGGTTGCGCACTTTGGAATTTCGCAGAATGTAGTATGTCATCTGGGTACCATTCACTTACTGCCTCGTCCGTACTGAGGATTCGGACATACTGCTCCCGTCATTATATTCATACTATATTTCACCTACTACATAGTAAACAAGAATGTGGTTTCAGGCACATCCATGTTTTCGTCAAAGGACGATGAAAGCCTCCAATCGCCAGTTTAGAAACCTGCCTCATGCTGACCCTCTCTGCACAATGCTTAACCATGCTGAGGTGACTAGTTCTGTGGGCTTGTAGGGTCTGGAGAAAAGGCATGATTTTGAATGAGCCGCCCTGATCGATAGCTGTCAAGCCTGTGTGATTGATGGACTGTCAACATGGCTCAACGAGGGACAGGTTTAGCTACCCAGGAGGACCAAGTGAAAGGATAGTATGGGTGGAGAGAGTATGAAAAGAAAAAAAAATCAAAGTCAATCTATTAAGAAAATACCCACGATGCCACACCAGTATTTCTGTTGTTTTGAATCCTTTACACCACAAGCCAATGCTTTTAAACTTGAGAAACAAGTGGCCTTGTGTTTACAAAGGCAGAATGCAGGTTTTGGGCAGCTGAGAAGTAGGAGATCTAACAAGTCACCAAGATTGCAACGTTGCTCAGATATCTCTGATTGCAGGATGAACATGAAAGTAGGCTAGACTTTATGAAGAGAAACTAGATAACAGGAGTTATGATTGAGCTAATCTCCCTTGCTTGTTCTAGCTTTGCTGCGGTTGTTTCAAGCTTAGCATGTTTTATTAAGCGCTTGCCCCCTTGTGTTCATGTGGCCCAGCATTCATTGAATACACTCTGGCCGTTTTTGCCTGCCTGTGGTGAGAGAATGTGGGCTTGTTAAATCATCAGGTCCATCTGCTTGTTTGGAAGGGTGGTGATAGAGCCTGCTTCATCTCTGCTTCACTTTTTAATGAGGCTGACTGCAATAATGACTTTCTTTTTCTCATTGCAGGATTGATCTCCTCACCTGGGAAACTCATTCGGTTCTACGTTGAGAGAAAAGGCCAGAGGGAAGGTGTGGTTTGGCTTTTAGCTCTGCGAGTGGAACAGTATGGCATTGTGTGGAGGAAGATACCAAAAGGAAGACTAGGAGGGAAGGATGAAGGAAACAAGAGAAGCATTCTTCGTGCCAGAGTATCATTCTTGTAGTGTCTTGTAGCGCCCTCCCCTGTCATGTCTGCCAAAATCTATCTATTCCTGGCCACCCTCTGCATGTGGGAGGGACTTGGGGGTGGGGCCTTTCTCACCAAGGTTCTGAAGGGAAGGGGCTTAGGGGCCCATGGACCAATGACAGTCGAGAAGATGCCTGCCCACCAATGGGATCCAAGCTTTAAGAACGACGTCCTTCTGCCAGTGGAGGTCAATGACTCGATTGATCATACATCCCATACAGAATTAAGTGGCTCCAAAGAAGCAGCCCAAAACAGTTCAGTGTCTGTATCGCCCGGCACAGGAAGCCGTCGTGATTTGAATTTAACAGTTTCCGTGCCACTCGGAAAAAGCCAAACTGCCCTGGATTCAAGAAAGGTCAGAAATGCCTCTAAGAGTGTCAACTCCATCAAGTCAGGTTGGTTTGATTATAAGGCTTATGCTCTCCACCGTAAACTAGACCACATGTCTCCCTACAATGAAACCAGATTCAAATCCCTCTTCAAATCCATTGTAAGCTCAGACCCAGCTGTCTTTACGTTAGAGCCTCAGGAAAGGAGGCTTCATATGGATCATAACAGAAGATTAAACCTGACCGAGAAACCGGCAATTAAGCCACATCCCGATCGAGAGGTAATTGCACCACTGCAGCGAGAGGTGGCGTGGGAGCAGGGCGCTAGGGATAAAATGGGCTGGAGTGTGAATGGGAAGCAGGATCCGAATCGGAACGATGGGCAAAAGTCGGCTATTAGGGAGCCGCAACAGCTCAGAAGGATGAGGGTAGCAGATGTGGATGTTCCCGAAGTGGGCAATGGAAGCACAGTGATGGATTCGAGCCAGAATAAGAGGTCACATAAGAGTGTTCACGCTAACAGCAGTACAGGAAGCAGCATTACTCAGCAGAGCCAGAGCCCAGATCTTTTCATGAGCAGAGAGAATTTAGGGTCTACCACTGGTTCTCCATCACCTGTGCCCAGTGAAGGGAGCCCTCACACAAGCGTTGGAAGGACAATGGAAGACAGCACTTCTTTGGTTCGACAAAACGAGCCGGGAGATGAGATGGATTCTATAACAGAAGCAGTTCTGGAGAAAGAACATTTGGCCTCGTTTGGAAAGGATCAACCAGTCATGAATATTCCGGAATCCTCCAAGGACAGCATAGATCCCAGGAGCAGCAACTTGCGTGAAGATAACAGCCACCTGCTTAGACTCCAGCCCAACATGGCTCCAGATGTGGGACCCGATGGTGGCACCCGCCTTGAAATGGGAGGACAGTCCTCTCCAGATTCCCTTCACGGGGGCCGGGGTCTGGTTTTCCAGGAGGCTGAAGATGGGCGAGGGCAGGGAGGCGAGGGGACCCGCTCTCGTAGCAGGCGGAGCTGGATCTGGAACCAGTTTTTCGTCATCGAGGAGTACAGCGGTCCAGAACCGGTGCTGATTGGGAGGGTGAGTGACTTCTCGGCCTGAGTGATCAGAACACGATTACATGCCCGGCTAATGGAGGTACAAAGTCCACAATGTGGTATGTAGTCCTCATATTCATCCTCCTCCAGAGAAGTCCATTGGGAAACACAGACAATCTGTTAATTATTGGTCTCTCGGGTCTTGCCAATTAATGATCTAGTAATTGAAACCACAAATCCCACTCTGCATGTTGGGGTACCATATTGTTTTGGCTCATTCAGGGCATACTAAACAAAACACACAAATTTGTATTTGCGTTCATTAAGGCGAATCAGTCATTTAGCTTCCTAATTGTTTTGGGATTAAGTGAGGTTTAAGTAATCAGAGTTGTAGAATGCTGAATTAATCACAATTTGTGCTTGTTATTATAAAGGCCCAGAGAGAAATGCTTATTTATATTTTTGTGTAGCGTTCCTGGGAGTGTAGACATTCCTCCAAAACAGAATTGATGAGGAGCTCGTATGGATTAAAAGGGAGCATCTCACTGGATGCAGAGGCGGTGAAGTGCAATACTCTGAGAGCGGAATCATCCTTTGGAGTTTGACGTGGCGGGTAACAGCGGAATTTAAACGCAGTTAAGCTGCGCGCTGTCACAATGTCATCGCGTGATGCGAGTGTGCCTGGGGGGGCTCCATCGCATCTTCTGCGATGTGGGTGTTTGTTTTCTTTCAATCTCAAATCGCAGGGCAGCGCCTGAGGAACGAAAGCCGAGTGATGTGTGTCAGATCGAGCAAATGGGGATGTTAATGTTGGGTTCTTCAGGAATCGGGGCAGCTGCAGATATATCTGGAGTGATCAGAAGAAACATCTCAGGGTGTATTGGCTGGCACTCAGAATTAGGGCACAGGATATCTCTGTGCATATCAAATTATCACCTTCTGGAACATACCAGATCTTTTTGCCCCGCCCCCACCTGAGATCACACCCTGGCACTTGTCTGAGTGCTGAATACATCCTTGTAAACGTTTAATCTGCTACCTGGTGCATGGAGAAGCGGGTTGCCGAGGAGACCGAGGAGTATATTGCTGTGGAGACGGTGAGGTCAGGGCCGCTAGGATTGGCCGAAGCCCCGGCCAAGTGATCGAAGGTACGCGCCCATTTCTGCAGAGCAGCTGTCAGACAGGCCACGTGTCTCTCTGTCCATCAGGGAACTCTTAGCGGTTTATCGTTAAATACCTCAACACATCAGGCCAGCCTGAGGCCCAGCTATTCCTTCCAAAGCCTCTCTGCACGTACCCGGAGAGGCAGTAACTTTTAAACAAATGTTTTACTTTTTTTAAAAAACCTCAGTAGTCTGTTGAACTGGCACAGCATCTGCTTTGTCTTCAGAAGCGTTTCTCAGCTGTCAGTGGAGGAATTCATGGTTCACTGATATTTACTAATCTGGAGAACAAGTGAGGTCCTCCTGGTGCATGTTGTGTCTTACGTGGCACCTCCGAGGTAATTCCCTCAAAGCTTATCCAAACCTAGATGTTAATCTCCCGGAAAAAAAAGGATTTCATTAGACCTTCAAAGCAGGCAGACTGTTACTCATTAGTGTGGACCTGCTTCTTGGGCTTATCGGCGTCTCCGCTTAAGTAGGCCCAATCCCTGGCCGGAACATGAATATTTATGAGCCAGACGGGCCCTCGGATGCCTCTTCCGATCTGAATGATTAGCGGTTACAAATATTCTGAAACAATCCTGATTATATCCAAGCCCAAAATGAGCGGCGATCT
Organism: Mormyrus iriodes; assembly: GCA_011763525.2. Classification (NCBI taxonomy): domain Eukaryota; kingdom Metazoa; phylum Chordata; class Actinopteri; order Osteoglossiformes; family Mormyridae; genus Mormyrus; species Mormyrus iriodes. The sequence continues at coordinate 18,421,901 of JAAGVU020000078.1, read as the reverse complement.
CGTAAGCGCTAAATATTCATCAACACCTGCTTCCGCCATAACTCTCGGCTTTGCATATGGAGGAATGTGTCTCCGTGATGAAAACTCACGTGTCCTGTTGTCCTTCGTGAAGGACCTTTTGTTACAGCATCTCCCATTATGGCCACCCAGCCAGTTAACATTTGGTATTTTGACAGTGCAGGGGTAGGGGCTGCTTTTAAAACAATTTGTCAGGTGCCGTTGTTGTTTTTTATTGTTATTTTTTTTTTGTAGGCCTGTTAGAGTGTCCGAATGAAGACAACGTGAGCTAGCCACTGACCGTAGCTAATGTTCAGGTGGTAACCTAAGCGTTTCCATGGTGTCTTTGCTGTTACCGTGGCTCCCAGCAACAGGCCCTGAATTTCAATGCGCTGGAGACACTGGCTCTTAAGAGTATATACACACTGTCATCCCGAGCAGAGGAGGAACCCAGAATATTTGATGGGATTATTATTTAAATTGGCTTCATTACCAGTAATTGGTTGCAGAATTTAATAAGACAGAATTTCCACATAGGTGAGTTACTCATTTGTACTAATACTTAATTGTTGTACTATGTCTCGATCAACTTGTTAGGTAACAGTCAGTCACCTAGGGTGCCATCTGCTTTGGGGGCGCTGACTTAGCCAGCCAATTTCACTTTATCTCAGACAGGGGGCGCTGATGGTGAAGCTTGCCTAGGGCACCATATAATCTTCGAAAGGAAGATACTGATGGTACTCAGACACACACACACACGGACATTTAGCGGAAAAAACCAAGAAAGTATTGAAAAAGGAGGTGGGGGGAAAGGATGCAGGTATGAGGAGGTGAATAAGGCGAAATGGCAGGAAAAAATGAAATATAAGTGAAGAGAAAAACAAAGGAATGATAAGAGACCCACAAAGGAAGATAAAGGAGATGGAGATGCCAATAACCACGGGGGGGGGGGGGCACCAGCTGGAAACGTCCTTTGTAATCATCTCGAAATGTTTACTTTCTGCTTTTTTCCCCACTCACTCATTTTTTTATTTAGTTTTTTTCGTCTATGGATTTTATCTTCACAGAGAAGAGCATTTAGGCTTGAGGCGGCTGCGCAGCGGGAACTAGGAGGCAATTAAAAGGGGCGGCGGGGGGAGAGTGGGGCGTGGAGGAATGAGAGGGGGGTTCAGACGGAGGAGTGTGTGGTACAATTGCCCCTGTGCACTGGGAGGAGGGTGCAGGTCTTGGCCCCTAAAGGGCAGAGTTTGTTAGCGAGGTTGATTTGTTTTTACGTACCTGAGAGGTGAGGCTGGGGGTCGGGAAGCGTGTGGGGATCATGCGGATGGCTGGTTTGGTGAGGCTGGGGGTCGGGAAGCGTGTGGGGATCATGCGGATGGTCGGTTGGGTGAGGTTGGGGGTTGGGAAGCGTGTGGGGATCCTGCGGATGGTCGGTTGGGTGGGGTTGGGGGTTGACCAGCGTGTGGGGATCCTGCGGATGGTCGGTTGGGTGCTCTACCTGCTTGTCTGTGCAGACAGGAGTGAGCAAGGGAGCAGAAGAGGAGGAGGGAGGAAGAGAGAGATAGAGAGGTGAAGGGGGCAGCAAGCCATTAAATACTGTTTTATTACCACCGGCCCCCCACACCTCCATTCCTCAGCAACAGAGGAGGGTTAGAAGAAGGTTCTGCCATTCTGTGGCGCCAAAATTTATGGTGGGACAAGGAGGGGGAGAAGTGAGGAGGAGACAACGAGCCGGAGGGGACATCGAGGACCCAAAGGACATTGCCCAGGGGGCTTGGTGTCTGAGGTGTGCGGAGCTGCTGGCCCATTAGTGCCCCCCCCCCCCCCCACATGCACACGGGGGCGATTGGGACAGGACTAAACAGATCAGCAGACATCATGATGGAATGGGCAGTAGTACTGAGGGTTTACTCTGCATAGCCATGGCTGATGGGGTTGGGTGGAGGAGGAGGGGTGCAGAAACTGGACAGTGCAGCCCAGTGGGGCGACATGTGGCATTAGCATGCCCTCAACACACAGTATCAACATGTGATATCAACACAGGGTATTAATATCAATATGGGGTATTAACACACGGCACCAATACACAATATTAACATGCGGTATTAATTCTTTAGTCTCATACCGAATCAGCCCCTGTCTAGCTGCTCACACAGGATTAACCCTCAGTGTGCCTGTCTGTCATGCTGAATCAGCCCCTTCTCTGCCTGTATGTTGTGCTGATACCCCTCAGTGTGCCAGTCTGGGCTTCCACCGGCCCTTCAGCCATTCTGATGGCTGGGCGGGGGATATGATGTTATGTGAGTTGTCTTGAAATTTAATTGTTGAATTGGCATTGCCCTCTCTCCCCACCCTCGGCTAACAGTGTTTTCACTCTCTTTTTTTATCACGTTTGTTTTCCGGAGCAAATTGTTGTAATTATGCCCATGTCTCTCTCGCCTCTCTTTCCTATCTCCATTTCTCTAATCAGTTCAATTCATTTAGTGTTACTGGCGCGGGAAACAAACGCGCCCGCTGCCAGCGCTGACAGACGACACATGACGTTCGAAACAAAAGGCAAATTTCAATTTCAAGCCGGTTTGCTGGCGGGATTTAAGGCCAAGGTGGCGCTGGGGCCGTCGACAATGAGCCTGGGATAAACATGCAGGACAAACACTGCGGACCAGATAGCAGCAGTATTTAGCTAGTCTATCTCACCCCTTTGAATCCATTCTGATTTGTTTTTACAGCTGGCAGTTGTCATGTTATGGAAAATTTTAGAGAAAAAAGTCTAACAGAAACTGTCAGGAGTAAGAACGGTCACCTTGTGTCTCGTCATGCTGGGTTGTGGGCGTGTCCCATTGAGGCCCCCCGGGAAGCCACACCCACACGCTGCTATTTAAACAGCCTGTCTGCTGGGGAAATGAATAGCCTGCAGTAATGAAAGAAAAGGCTGCTTATATATATATATATATATATATACACACACACATACACATACACACACACACACACACACACATAGACGAGAGAGAGTGATGTCTTCTTTTGGCAGAATTTTAGGGGAAAGTTTCTTGGTACATATATAATCCCTTGCTGAGTATATTTCACACTGGCGCTTTCCGCTGTGTCAGGATTTTGGAAATCCTAATTCACTCCCCTTTCAGGCAGGAGGGCACAAGAGTCTTTGGACAGCTTGCAGTTCTGCTGTCTGAATTATGTTCCTGTCCTGAATCACTTCGCCAAAATACGTCTGCTGTGCTACTCAGGGCCAGAAGGGGACGTAGCAGTTAAGAGTATGGGCTTGTAACCTGAAACTCACTAGTCCTAGGGTATGTCATGCTATGGTACTGACCCTAAATTGGTCCAGTTGTAGGTGATCCTAGGATTTTTTAAGATGGGTGGCATACGATGGGCCATAAGTCTTACAAAGGGGCCAATCTGATAATTATATGTTTTACATTTATTGGTGATCAGTCCAGTAATTATTATAGTCATATTGTATAGCTACTGCTTGGGTTCAAAGTGACTTTGAGTTTCATAGCTAAACAGCTTTGAAAGAGGGAGAAAGGAAGCAGACGGGACCTCTATAGGAAGTGCGGGATACAGCGTGGCTGCTACAAGCAGCGCCACACTCCTGCCTGTGTGTCCCGGGGCTCACTGTCTCACCTGCCACTATTACTTAGGTGGTGGCCAGCGGGAGCGGCACACAGGGCAAAGATGGATGGCCGCTCTGTCCCAGCCCTAACCGTGGGCATGGCGGTGGTCCACTTTCTTTTACCGACTTGCTGATGATGGGCTGAGCTACTTGGTTTTATATATATTTTGGTTAATTGCTATCTACTTTGAAAACCTGCTGCTCGCTCCTAGGGCCGGCTTTCAATCCTGGCACCGTGCCAAGTGATCAAATGTTCATCGCTGATTGTCATAACAGGCCTGGTTGTAGGCTCTGTGATTATCTGGCCAAGACTGCCGCTTCGATCATTTGATTAGCCTGATGTTAAATTCTGCGATTATCTTATCTTGCCTAGCAGGGCATTCGGATGTGTAGCTGTGATCTGTCACGTGATTGTTCAGACATGATTGTGATCTGTGATCGGCTTGGCAGACCTGGAAGTAAACTTGATGATCATCCCTCCAGGCCTGGTCGCAGACTCTATAATTAGCTTGGCAGGCCAAAATAATTGAGTATGGAGAGAACGCACGCGGTTTTTGTTTATTTAACCGCGCGGCTTTGGCTGCTTCGCGCCCCTCAGGCTATGGTGCTCTGTGAAGTATTGAGCTGTCAGTAGCGTGCAGGCCCGGCCCCTTACCATGCAGACAAAGCCATTCGTCACTCGGTGGCATGTTTTTGAAACATGGGTAAATTCGGGTTGTCTTGTGGAGGCACTCATTCTCAGTGTCCTCTTCTGTTTGTTTTTTTCGCTCCTGGGTATGGTGGGAACCGAAAGGAGATCGAATAAAATAAGAGAAAGTCGGCAGACATGGAAAACAGGAGGACTTTATTGATCTCGAGGAGTGGCTGCTTAACGTCCGTCACCTGTAAGTGGGCTTTGAGACGCGGTGGTGGTGAAAAGCTAGAATAAGACCCATCAGCATGGAAGTAAGTCGAAGCACAGTCTATATCATCCCCACAGAGTGTAGGCTAAAAACAGTGGGTCCCCACACTGCTGGATAAAGGGCAGTGCTGGGCTGTTTTCCCCCACTTATATCAGCACTGATAAATTGTGCTCCTCTGCTCCCGTCATTTACTTTAAACGCTTCTGTCAAGCCGCTCGCTGGGCCCGCAAGCTGCAAGTTCCCAGTCAATATCGGGCACAGTCTGGAGGCTCGTTCATTTGCCAAGATGCCGCTGCGATCCCTGCCGTTATAGATACCTCTTCCTCTTAGTAATTCTCTGCTGCCTCTTTCCAGGGTCTGCTTCAGGGAATTGACCCCCCCCCCATATTGGCAAATTGTGTTTTTTTTTTTTTTTTTGCCTTGAAATTTATTTTCCGTAATTTACTTCCTCCCCCTCGCAGTTATCGTAGTCGTTTTGCGATGGGATGTCTGTGAAAACACAATATTTAAGTATAGGTTGACTGAGTGACAGATGCATTTACGGGAATGAACTCTCTTTTACCTTTCCCTGTCCCCCCCTGGCCCCCCTCCAGCTGCGCACGGACATGGACAGGGGTGATGGGCGCACCAAGTACATGCTGCGGGGTGAGGGGGCCGGTTCGGTGTTTGTGATCGATGAAAAAACTGGCAACATCCATGTCACCAAGCCCCTGGATCGGGAGGAGAAGGACGAGTACCGGCTGGTCGCCACGGCGACAGACCGCCAGACAGAACGTGCCCTGGAGCCTTCCTCCCAGTTCATCATCCGTGTGCAGGACATCAACGACAACCCACCCATCTTCCAGGACGGGGCCTACAGCGCCACCATACCCGAGATGGCCAACATAGGTAAATACCACATGCAAAAATACAGCATCTTTTATTTCAGGTGAAAAAATGGACCTTACAGATTTTCTACATATCCCATGAGTGCCTTGCCCGTATGCTCCAGGTGGCGGCGCTGCAGGCACCTTGTGTATGCTGTACACCTGCTTTGCTATGGTGTGCTTCTCTTCCACCCACACCCTGCCACTCCTGCCTCACACCATCGAGCATGGAGTGGCAGTAATGATCACTGCCGGCCACAGTAATCCTCTCCTGTCCTCTCCTCCTCCTGCCCTCCTGTCATCCTCTAGTCCCTTTCTCTCTATACCCGGCTCTTTCTCTCTGTCTCCCTCATTTTTTTATTTCCCTCTGTTCCTCTCCATTTTCCCAATATTCTTGTCTTCCTCTCTCTGTCCCTCCGCACACTTTTTCAACATGTCCCTTCCACTTTCCCTTCTCTTTCTCTCTTGTCCATTCACCTTGTTCTGTTTCTCTCAATTCCTCTCTTCTCTCTCTCTCTCTCTCAGCCATTTCAGTATTCCGCTGTTTAGTTTTTCCATAACAGACTCTTTCATTGAAGGTGACTCACTCATATTACGAAATATATATATTTTTAAATTTCTTATTTATTTCGTTCTCCCCCACCCCCCACCATGTTTATTGAAGAAAGTCATATTAAATGATTTGCTCGAGGCAGCTCTTTCCATCACGGTGCACATCTGGCCTCACCAGTACACACGTGGAGCCACCGATGCACATCTGGGTTGATTGGGGCTTGGATTCACCTGATGTGCCTCTGGACCTGCTACTGTAGCCCCCACTCCTGGTATCAAAGAGATGTCACTGAGTGCCTTGCCTGCTCTTGAAAGTTAGGGCTGCTTTTCAGAATGGCCTGTACTTTAAAAAGAAAAAAAAAGGGACAGCTTTGAACTTAAGTTACCCCATCCCCTGTGCCAAGCCATTGCTCTTGGTAACGAGGTGATGTAGGGGACCGGGGAGTGGATTACATCTTTGAGCAATTAATTTGTCTGGACGACGCCAGAATGTTTAATCGCCACCCAGAGCCGCTCCCTGTTTTCTGCCAAATTTACATACTCATACATCAAGGAATAAATGCACTTAATTCTCTGAGATTCACTTTAGATGTAATATTAGGCTATGAAGTAATAACCGCCACACCGATGTTACTGCCACGAAGTCTGTAAAGCTTTTTATAGCTGTCATTTTTTGGTGACATATTAAGAGACTGTGTTTTTGCTTCGGTAACGTGACTTTCCATTCGAAATAATGATCCACATGGTGCAGGAATCCACCCACATGTGTGAGGTTTGTTTTCATCCCAGATTCAATTCCCAGATGGGGTGTTAGTACCAGATCACAGACAGCGACACACAGGGTAACTTCCACACGCAGTTTAAATACTTCGTATTATTACATAATCGCATCAGCATGGTTAAACCTTGGGGTTAAGATATTCAGACGCAATACTAATTCAAATTCAGTTTGAATTCAATTTGAATTCTATTCCTTGCACAGCCTACTCGCAGACTACAGAATGACAAATTTCACAACAGTACTGTTCAATAAAAACAATAGCTATATAAAAATAGTATAGCAGTGCATCTCCAGACTCAAACTCCCCCCTTTCGTGCTCCCTCTACCTCAAGTCTTTTTCTCTTCTTCTCTTTCTGTGACACGGCCAATGCTTTGATGTGAGAAACGGCAACAGCTGGTCCACCAACCCACTGTCCCGTCTGAGATGCCAAGAAGTGGCTCATGGGAAATGTAGTTCCCATTTTCACTGATTATCTTTTTTTTTTTGGTTATTTGTTTTTGGCAGTTTTCAGGCTTGTACCCTTTGATTCATTGGGAAAGCTTGATTTGTTTGGAAAGAATGGAAGCAAAGAGGGTGTTTAGCAGGACTGCCCGTTAACTGGGGATGGATGTGAGGATGGGGAATGATGAGGGGATATCAGGGAAAGAGAGAAAAGAAGGGTGTAGAAGTTAAAATGTGTATATATACATGTATACCAGACGAAGAAACGCACTGACCAGCATGCTGAGATGCACAAGAATGGAGTGAAGCAGATGGAGCATGCTCACAGAGGGTGGGAAAAGGAGGTATGGGTAGACGTGAGAAGAATGAGAAAGAAAGGAGGATGACTGGAGTGGGAGTAAGAGAGGGGTGATCAAGGTTCCTGGTCACAGCTGATAGACCCAAAGTGGGCAGGAGTGCGATCTGGTAATGGTATGATGTAGAGGGAGTCAGTGTTGCCATTGGATACGGTGTGTCTCTTACCGCAGTTGCCATGGCTCGAACCTGCAGCTGCTGGCTCACTGGGGGTGGTTGTATGAATGCTACGCTGCCCATGGCTAGCCTTGTGCAACTCGCCTTTGCTTTCTCATTCTTAGCCTGCCCCCCATCGACAGGCTCCCTCATACTCCATGGCGCCCCCAGCTGTTTTTTTTTCCCGAAATGGCATCCAGTTCTCTTGGTGCTGTAAAAATAGCATATTTATAAGTTATTCTAAAAGAAGCAAAACTTTGGCAGATGGGGTGAGTTTGGAAGAGCAGTTATTTCTCTGCGCGTGAGTAGAGATGCCACATGCCGGGATACGCGGCCTATCGGCCTGACAACGGCGGGGACACGGCCCCTCCCTCCTTCCTGGATGGCTTCATCAGCCTTTTGGCGCCGTCTCCGTGCAGTTTGACATACCTGGAGCTACCCTGCTAGGCCTGCATGGCAGCATCTAATACACGGCTTGCTGGGAAGGATGCATTGTCTGGTTTCCTGAAGGGGGGCAGGTGGGCGACGGCCCAGTTCATAACACATAAACCGCCAAACTGACAGTACTCACTTCACTGTGCTCCATTCTGGCTCTACATTAACCCGGTTCTGCTCTGTACCGCCGCCAGAACGGATTTCGTTTATCAGCAGGATGTGCCGCAAACCCCTTGCAGGTGACTGCTTTGTCAGGCGCTCGCCCCCGGTGCACTGCAGGATCCAGCTACGAATCTCGAGATCTCCTTAGTGCAAATGAAGGGTCGTTAAACTTATGGGCGGAATTTAAAAACCCGCAGCTCAGTAATGCTTTTAAGTTGTCATGACTGAACAATTTTACAGATCCCAGTACGTAATTAGTCATCAGTCACGACAATGTGGTTGAAAAAAAAAACATACAAATGCAAAGTTAACTATGCGGCAAATTCTAACATAATTTAGTTATGTGGTAGACAGTCTCCGACGTGTGTGTCTACCTCCAGTTATCTTTACCGTGCTGTTTATGTTCTGCTAGGCTCTAGCTCACGGCTGCAGGAGTGTAATCCAAACACAGATCTAAATGAGAGCAAACAGGCATGGCGCGCGACTGGGTGATGAACGAGGAAGCTGAACGTGACTGTTCCGATGCCGCGGCAGCTGCCGGCAGGAATTGTGCCACTTTGCCATACCGCTGTCAGGTAGCTCTGCCCACATCATTTTCCCGTCTTACCCAGACTTACGATTAATGACTCACTGTTCACTTTCCAGTGCTAAGCAAAAGTTTGATTATTTAAGGCGTTTCACTGAATGACACTTCCATTTTAGCATTACATAGAAGTCACCTGTAATGTTAATGGACTTTTTGGTCAGTCAGTGTGACCGTCCCTGACCTCGTTGGACATGTTCATCGTCTTTTTGATCGTGTCCCTTCCCACCTCCGCCAGGTACCTGTGTCATTTAGTTGACTGTCACTCATCTGGCAGAGCAGGAAACCAATCACAGCCCCCTCCTTCCCGTACTGTGAAGGTAGGGGCGTGTACAGATGTGGGGCCTCAGGGCCAGCTGAAAGCTGATTGGCACCCAGAGTGCCCCCTCCCCTATCACTCACCGATTCCAAACATATTGGCTAATAATGAGGTTCCTCTCTATATGAAATATGGCCCCTCTAATGTCCGCCACCTTAAATAGACCATACAGAATCGCCCCTGTGAGGGGGGGGTGGGGTGTGAATGGTGGGTGCATCCTCTTTCCTTGAGTACTTTGTAGTTTAAACCTTGGGTTGTATAAAATGTTCTCAGCTGAAAGCTTTACAATAGGAAAATATATTAAAATAATAATAGCTGTAAGCCTTCTTAAAATGAAGTTTATCTGATAGATTTTTTAGCATATTTAGGTTGTAACTTTTTGTGATATGTGAAGATGTTCATATGAATAACATATAACTGAAAGTGTATTATAAAAGATAAACGGCAGTATTGAAATACAACGGAAGGTTTTTAATAATGCATGAATAGCAGGTTTGCTGGAATCTCCCTCGCTTGGCATTTCTTGCGTGTGGAAAGCCTGAATGGTTTGATAAGTGCCCTCGTTTGTCCTGCTGTGGTCGCTTGCAATGAGTAACAGAACAAACAAGTAAGCAAACAAATGAAGACGAGCAGCCCTTGTAAGGCACGCAGTCCACACAGATCTATTTATTGGACTGACGAGCTAAGCCAGCTTGTATAGTAAAAAATGCAATTACCAGCCACACCAGAGTGATTTATGGACACAGTGAATGTTTTCTAATAATAAATGAATTGTGTTGTTTAGCTGTGCGTTTAAACTGTATTTTTGTACAAGTGAGGTTGGTGTTACTCTGCTAGGACTGGTCACTCCCTTTGTCATTTTAAGTCAAACTATTTGGATTCTAATATTGTTATAGAGTGTTCAAGGTGTCAATCAAATACTAATTAACATCCATACTTAGTGAACAGGGGCCCCAGAGGCAGAGAAGGGCTCTACAATATGCATGGGAATCTATTTCAGTTTCAGCTATGATCAGCTTTTGCAGATCATGTATCAATACTTGTATACGTACAGATGTCTTTAAATGACAAGTATATCTGGAATACCGCTCATTTTTCAGGTTTTATTTCAGGGTGGGGAGGAGCATTAAAAGGTTGAATGTGGGGTCAGACAGTGTGCTGAATTCACGCTCTCATCACTGCAACCTGCTGTTTTTCAGGTACATCCATCATCCAGGTGACGGCAACAGACGCAGATGACCCAACCTACGGAAACAGTGCCAGGCTGGTGTACACACTCACACAGGGCCAGGAGTACTTCTCTGTGGACCCACAAACTGGTCAGGCTTCGCCTCTTTCGCTATCCATATATGACCCTCTGATCA
>JAAGVU020000078.1:18398619-18411251 GCA_011763525.2 Mormyrus iriodes | reverse complement strand
GACTCTGCCTCTTTATCTGTATATGACACTCTGGTCAGGCTCTACCTTTCTCTATCTATATATGACCCTCTGATCAGACTCTGCCTCTTTATCTGTATATGACACTCTGGTCAGGCTCTACCTTTCTCTATCTATATATGACCCTCTGATCAGGCTCCGCCTGTTTATCTGTATATGACCCTCTGCTCTGTCTCTTCTTCTATCTGTATTTGACTTTCTGGTGTAATTCAGTTCCTCTTCTTTTATTTTCCTCACTAAACACCCTCTTATCAGGCATACGTCTTCCTCTGTCTGTATATGATCCTCTGATCAGGCTCCGCCTCTTCATCTAGCTGTATACCACCCATTCATATAATAAAACTGGTTCAACCTGCAGATCAATTAAAATTCAGTGCATGTTTTGTTAAATTAAGCACACGAGCGCTCATGTTTGCCAAAGCAAAACAGCACGCCAGATTGATTTCATCTGGTAGTGTGCTTGTTTGCGTTATCAGGGCTGATATTGCTGTTCTTTATGTGTGTGACTGCACGCTGCCCCCTTTCCAACCCCTGCAGGCATTCTCCGTACGGCTGTGCCCGACATGGACCGTGAGACCCAGGACCAGTACCTGGTAGTGCTGCAGGCTAAAGACATGGGGGGTCACCTGGGTGGGCTGTCAGGGACGACCACGGTGACCGTGCGGCTGAGTGATGTCAATGACAACCCTCCCCGCTTCACTCAGAGTGAGTGGTGCTTCAGCTGCTGCTCTGGGGGGTGTTTCACAAAACAGGATTTCTTGCTTAACTGAATAACTTGTTGGGTTTAAGGTAGTCTGGGCTATATCAACTTTATCTCTTTTCAGGTACATTTTACTCAGACTACCTTAAAATCATACAAGTTATTTGGCTAAGCAAGAAATCCTGCTTTGTGGAACACCCCCCCGCTTTCTGTGATGTTATATTATGTATGTTTTGGCTGAAGCTTTTGTATAGATGACTTAAACAATATCCGTTTGGCTGAAGTTTTCATGTAATTAATTTACTATTGGTCAAGTTGGCTGAAGCTTTAGTATAATTGATGTGCGAAGGGTTCAGTTGGCTGAAGCTTTACTATATGTGATTTATATAGCATCTAGTTGGCTGAAGTTTTATATAAGTGACCTACCAAGGGTCCAGTTGGCTGAAACTCTTATTTGTCTTACAGAGGATGCAGTTGGCTGAAGCTTATGTAATGGTGACTGATATAGCATCCAATTGGCTAAAGCTTTTCTATAACTGATGTGCAAAGGGTCCAGTTGGCTGAAGCTTTTATATAGGTGACAAATGCACTGTCTATTCAGCCAGAAGTTTTATATTGGCAACTTATGTAGCATCCAATTGACTAAAACGAGCATGCATGGTAATAAATGGACACTCAGAGACGTACCCCCGGCTTACTGACAAGCAGGAAGATGGACTGTTTGAAGGACAGCCATGCAGGCCAGCAGGAAGCATCTCCTAACACCATAGAGAGATGACAGGAAGAGGGTCAAGCTGCCTTTGGTCAGGAATATTGTTCATTCATTTCCTTGGAGACCGATAGAGGAGTAATCTTGCATGGATGATTATCTAATTTGTTTTATGAGACAGAGAAAGAGGGAGAGAGAGAAGAAAAGTGAGTGAGTATGATAAGCAGTAATATGTCCTTCAGGAGAGTGTGTGAAGGAGGCCGAGGACAGAGGAGAGAAGACTGAGGGACGAGAGGGACGTAGGGAGGTCTTGAGTTTCTGTGAATAGGGTTTGCTAAAACATTTGGTGAAAACGTCACAACAAAAGTGAGCGCCTTATTTCTGTGGCTTCCTGCTTTAAAAGACATTAAACGTGAAGTAATATTTTGCCACATTTATCAGTTTTCAACAGTTTTTCACTGTTGTTGGGGTTGTGAATTATTAAACTCCCTCAAAATGAGAGAGAAGGAGAACTCTCCTGCAGACAAAAATACAATTATCTGTGTGTGTGCATTTCAGCATGCTGGTCAGTGTGTTTCTGCATTCTGTGTGTGTGTGTGTGTGTGTGTGTGTGTGTGTGTGTGTGTGCGTGCGTGCGCGTGTGTGCGCGTGTGTGCGCGTGTGTGCGCGTGTGTGCGCGTGTGTGTGTGTGTGTGTGTGTGTGTGTGTGTGTGTGTGTGCACCCAGATTTCCCCAAAATATGATAAAAACCTGTCACTTTTTGCCTTCTGGGGACATTTTTGCAGTCCCCACATGGATAACCTAATTTATATAAATATCTGTGACTGCAATCAAAAAACTAAAAAAGCCAAAATCTTGAATTTTGTTTGGTTACTCATGGTTAAGGTTAGGGCTGGGTAGGGGTTAAGTTTTGTTATAGTTGAGATTAGGGTTTTGGCCCTAGAAATGAATGGAGAGGCCTCATAAAGATATGAGTACAGGTCTGTATATGTTTGTGTGTGTGTGTGTGAGCGAGAGAGAGAGAGAGAGACTGTGCACATGTGTGAGAGATGTGTATCTGTTTATCTGCATGTTGCATCTGTGTGTGTGTACATACTTCAGGAGGAGATCTCTGTGTGATTGAAATGAGATTCTTTCTTCTGATGAGATTAAGCCGCAGGGAATTTGATCTGAAACGTGAAGGAGAGTGAAAGTGGAACCTCTCGGTTTGTACACACGCGCACACACACATACACACACGTACAGAGTCAAATAGACCCGACCTCATTTCATCTCAAGCCGAGGAGGAAAAGGCAGCAGCAGCAGATGCCAGCAGTACCTACTCCCTCTGTCATCCTCTCCCCACCCCTTCGTTTGTCTTTCTAGGCCTGTCGCCCGCCGCTGCCTGATCTGGCCCTCTGTCACATGGAGCCGTCATTCCAAATGAACCGGCCAATCGCACGCGACAGGGGACAGAGGTAGCGGGTGAGGCGGCTGTTGCCTGCTGACAGCAAGCCGTATCAGCCGTGACTTTATTGTCTGCTGGCTGGCTCCGCTGTCCATTCGCGAGCTGTTGGGTAATAGTCGCTAGACACCCACTCAGGCACACGCACACACGTGTGTTTAGCGACTGCTGAGAGCCAGAGGCCCCCGTGGATCAGTCCATCTGCTGAACAGTCCCTCCATCTTTACAATGATGTCAGGCAGCGTCACCGTGCCCCCTGTCCTCACTCCATGGCAGCCCCCCAGCTGACATCCTCCTCAGCATCCTGTGAACGGCCACCACCTCAGAGTGAGGTCATATCAAGAAATACCCAGATACCATATCCGTGTTTAGAGTCATACTTACACCTCCTGGATCATGAATACTCAGATACCAGGACATAATTGTAGGTATTCCTGTCTGCAGATGTAGTAAAGATCAGGTGGTCCACTAAATTGTGGGGAGGACAGCATGCGGCTCAGTGATTTAGGTACATGTGATGAGAAGGTCGCTGGTTCAAATCCCATGGTCTGCAGAGTGATGTCATTGCTGGGCCCTTGAGTAAGGCCCTTTATCCCCAGTCTTCCAGGAGCTGTATGACCCTGTGTTCTCGATTGTACATTGCTAAATTAAATAAAATATAAATGGATGGGTTTGCAATGACACACTGTGATTTGGATACACAGTGAACAGCATCAGTTAAGCAACCCAGATATTAACCACATTTAAACAATTTAAACATTTGAACAGATGGCTACTTATATATACACAACGAGTGTCAAATACTAGGGCAAGTAACCTCTCTAACAGGTTTTAAAATTACTGTGGACCACCAGTCGCATGTAAGATCTGTTTTTTAAAAAAAAGGATTTGAAGAGGAACAGGGAATTAGAGAGCTGGTGTGTCTATGAGTCAGTTATCTCGTCAGCTTCCTGTGGGAAATGCAAAATGTCAGTTGGTCCCGCTGTGATTCAGTTTGACTTCGCGGATCGGCGTGTGTCTCTGTGTATCTCTCTCTAATTCCGTTTGTCTGTACAAGGACACCTTGGAGGTCTAACAAACGAACATACTGAAACAGCTGCACGGATACTTGGAGGTAGATAAAATGGACTTTACTGATCCCGGGGGAAATTCTGGTGTGCAGACGAGCATGCATATACAGTAGTGCAAAACAAGACACAGTGCAAAGACAGTGCATGGAGTGCAAAACAAGTAAAAACAGTGCAAACAAACTGAAAAAGTACACAGTATACCCTAAAAAAGAATATTAAGGAAATAAATAAAGGGAATGTGTTTAATAGGTGCAATGATATATGCACATAAGAACAGACAGCACTGGACTTTCACTACAGCAAAGATGGGGTGCTCCTGATGTGTTAAGGATGGGGGTGGTACATTGGGGGTGGCATGTGTTGGCACAGACTGAGACTGGTTACTCACGCCGCAAAGACTCAGATCTTTATACACATTTATATGCAGACAACCACAGACACATACATGCATACAGACAGATTGCCACATGCCAGGGGCATATACAGGAGTGGGGCCACGGGGGCAGTGGCATGAGCTCAAGGCTGATTGGCTCCCGGAGTGCCCCCTCCCTTGTCAATGGCTAATAATACAGTTGGCCCATGTGTATGAATTATGAGTAGATGCCTATTCCTGGGGATGGCTTTCTCTTTCCAGCAGGCCGTGATGTGGCTGGGGAGCTGGCAGTACACATATCCTTAAAATAAGGGTGAATCGGAAGTGTTTAGTTCACACAGTTCAACAGACTGATAGGGAGTGAAACAGCCATGGGGGAGATGAGGATGTTCCAGCCGCCTCAGGCCTGAGCTGGGGAAGAAACCCAAGAGGACTGTGCCCTGCATATCAGTCAAATCTCAGGGGCCGTCTCCAAAGCACCGCTCCTTGTACATCACAGAAGACTGAAGGACACTCTTCAAGGTTCAGTGTTTGTGATGGGAAGGCCTAGGGGATCGTCACCAAAGTATGGTGTCTTGGTCTGTCGTGCATTTACAATAAGATAAAAGTGACGAAGAGTGCAGTGTGATTTTGTACTTTTATTTGGCAATAGACTGGTTAGTTAGCACCTTGGGTTTGCATTAGATGGGTGATGCTTCTGGTTAGTTATCACCCTGGCTTTGCAGTAGACGGGTGACACTTCTGGTTAGTTGTTACCCTGGGTTTGCAGTAGATGGGTGACGCTTCGGGTTAGTTAACACCCTGGCTTTGCAATAGATCAGTTCTCTGGTTGACTCACATGGTGGCTCTCTGTAGATGCATGAAGCCCCCACAGTAATGAGCAGCATTACAGGAGATAATGTCCATGGAGACACTGATATGGGATCCATTTAAAAGAATTAGCAACAATGTCTTGTTTTATCCTGTTTCCCCTTCATGGCTAGTAATGCTTCATCCAGAACGCCTGCCAGTTTCTACCTCAGAAGACAATAAAATGAAGCCATAAACATCCCCGTTGTATAAAATGTTTCCCTTCAACCTCTCTCACGTCACTTCATAGTCTAATTTGGAGAAACCAAAAATTATGATGATAAGGCCATGTCAGGAAGTAATTATGATACAACAAGATGCACATTAAAAATGGTACGGGACGCAATGTTTCGCCAGTGCACTTGAACCAGAAACACTCCATATTAAGTAAACACACCAACAGAATATGGAAACATGACCAGAATATCACCCAAGTAAAGAGTGAGCATTTGGCTCACTACATGGATGGGTGAAAGTTCTCCCAGGTTGCCTCATATACCTTTTGTTGCCTAGATGCCTTACTTGGTAGATGTGTTTGCTTGTTTCCTTTTCCATTTCTACAGGTTCCCTACTTTAAGGGCTGACACCATCCTAGGCAAATTCCTGAGGGAGTTTCTCCGTTTCCAGGCTGTATGGCTTATATATAATACAGAGAGACTGTAATTTTCTTGTTGACGAGATACAATGGATGTACAAATGACCTGTAGATCATTTCATCATTTTTTCTTCTTGGACATATGAGGCGGTAGGGCTTCTAGCAAGTTATGTGTTCATCTTGAGTGTTGAGGAAGCGTGCTCAACAGTCCTGACTTTGAGATCTCAACAGATTAGCACTCTTTCCTGGGCCTGGAAAAGGCAAATCCTCTTTTCTGGAAGAGAGGATAGGTCTTAATAAAAGTAAGGTAGCTCTGGTTTAAAACGTACTTTTATTTTGTATCCGACCGTGAAGCTCGGCCGTCTTGATGAATTCTACCGAGTTGCATAGCGCAGACTTCCGCTAAATTATCCTCCCTGGAATCTTGTCATGGGTAAGTGCGGATGCAGCTGGCTTTATAGAGGGTAAAATCAGAGGCCTGTCACCCGTGGAGCACTGAGGGATCTCATCTATCGCCATGCCTCCAGCACTTTTATGTGGCACAACTTTAACACTGTTTGCAAAATCGAGTTTTATATGTCGCTGGAAATAAAAAAGCGTGGACGTTAGACCCCGGGTATTCCACAGTGCAGTGCATAGAGGCATCATTTAAAGAATATACAGTACCGTTTCATGTATCACCTTGGGGGGGGGGGGATGTACTGTGATGGTCTTAGCATAGCTGGATGGTGACATGGGTGATGCTGTATTGATCTGCTGCTAGTAGGTCAAACAAGCAATGCTACATTCAACAAGGAGCTTCAATATCCAGCTCAGCCTGCCAGCAAGGGCTGCCACTCAAACTATCTCCTTGAGGGTGGACTGGGCTCATCAGGACTCTCCTCAATTTAATACAATATGTTTCTAGGATTTTTGTAAGTTGGGGGCATAAAAAAGGGGCACAATTCATATAGAGGGGCCAACCTTATCATTAGCCAATGATATGTTTTGAATTGGTGAGTGACAGGGGAGCGGGCCAGTTTGCTCTAAGCCTGTGTTCCCGCCCCCTTGACCCCACCACTGTTTGCAGCCCTGACAAGGACAGCTGACCGTATCTCACTCTACGTCTTGCAAAGCAGCCTCACAGGCCACAGTTGCCCGGGACTCCCTTGCTGAATCCACCTTGTAAAGACATCAAATCATTAAATGCTGAGCATGGCCTTTAAAGAGGCCTTTGCTGTAAGCGGCTGCTGTTATCGGCTCTGGCCCTGTAGTGTTGCTGCTGTAACCCTGGAGCACCTGAGATTAATTCTAATCGCGGCAGGCGATTAGATCCCTAGGGCAGACTTGGAGCCTGAGCGGCCGCGGTTCATACTGCCGACATCCGGATGAGGGTTGGGCAGCTCGGGGGAGAAACAGTGAAGGAAAGCACAATTATACATAAATAATAAAGCATACACACACACACACACACACACACACACATAAATAAATAAAGCCAGTACCCCTCCAGCTGCCCTATGCTATATTTCCAAGCTTGACATCAGTTTATTGTCATTAATCTCATTCAGTGACACAGGGTGAACACACATCCACACGCAGGGCTGGCCCAACAATTTTCAGGGCCCTGTACAAAATGTGATTAACGTAGTTGTCATTTGCCATCTTCCTTCCCATTTTGAGAGGCTGATCATATAGGGGGGCCCCCTTGTGGCCACTGGGCCCTAGGCAGCCACTTAGTTTGCTGATACGTTGGCCAGCCCTGGACAACACACGGGAGAGGTGGCCACAGAGAGTTAGGGTTTATCAAGTGAATGATACTAAAGCAGGGTTGGGGCCACAGGGGCACTGACCCCAACTGGAAGCTGATTGGCCCCCCCTGTTCTGTGATTCAAAACACATCATTGGCTGATGATAAGGTTAGCCACTCTGTATGAATTATGGCCCCTCTTATGCCCGTCCCTTATGGCCGCCGGGCCCTAAGCAGCCACTTAGCTCATTTACACCTTGGGCTGGCCCTCGTCACACTCATCCTTAGGCCTTTGTGACTGAATGAGGGGGAAATATGAATTTGGTTCAGCTGCGTTTCAGCCGATGGCAGTGTCTTCCTTACATTCACTATCCCGCTCTTCCTCCTTCCTCCCCCCCCCACACCCGTGGTAATCCCTCTTCCCGGGCGGCGCTTGGCCTCATCTCCCTGCCACATTTGAATGTGCAGATTTCATGCCTGTGTTCATCACATACAGGCTTTTAGCGAGCTCGGCACTTTTCCGGAACATTCCTCCACGTCTCCCTTTTCGCTGCTTAAACAAATTAAGCCCCTCCCAAAACGCAAACATGGACCCCAATATCCTTTGTGTTTATTCCTCTACTCTGCACTTATCTCTCTTTTGCTCTCACTTAATGACCTATTCAGTCAAAGGGGGGCACCACTGAGGCAGAGGTCCAGGAGCAGAACTGACAAGACCTTGAGGGTCAGGGTTAGGTGGGGGAGTGTGCCTGTGAGGGTGGATGTGATAAGTCTGCCTTTGAGCAGGCGCTCCTCTAGACTGATCTCACACACCTCCCCGAATGAAAGGAATCGATTCATTGTTCACTATCACTCTGTACTGCCCCGAAATCTAAATAGACATAGAGAAGAAGAGAGTGCGACCAGAAAAAAACAAGCAAATAAGTAAACATAGGGATCCGAGCTGAGTCCTGCTTTTGATTTCAAAGCACACGCTTTCATTTATTTTTGTATAAGAAAATGCCGCCGTCACTTACCGTGCTCCCAGTAGATGTGCGAGCCAATCACGGCAAACCATGGGGGGTGGGGTGGAGGCAGGGGGCCAATCAGCCGGCTGCAAATGACTGCGTTTGTAAAATTGATTCTGTTATCTTGAAGGTGAGGGGGAAGGTGACGGATTTAGAGGTGCCGATGAGAGCGGTTCTCTTTTTTTTTTTTGTTTTGAAGGTCTGAATCTTCGCTGGCATGAAGACCTTGACTGTGTAGAACTTATAGGATGTGTCTCCTCTTTTAATGAGGGGACCTACAGGTCTCCTGCTTATTTAGAGATCCCCGTAGGAAAGAAACCAAAACCACAGGCACAATTGTTTTTTTAAACACACACCCCCCCCCCCCCCCAATGCCTGTACGTCCACACAGACTCGCCGGTGAGGGTGTTTGTGTGCCGGTGGTGGTGATCCTGTGATTTTGATGCATTATTAAACTCCATTGCTTTGGGTTATTATTTTTTGGATGTTAATGCTCATTGTCCCTTTGAAGTTTTTTTTTCTTTATAGGAGCGCCCCTGAATACAATAAATTATTAAGTCTGTATAACAAATGGGTTTTTAATAATGAGGCTTTACTGCACTTTGATGAGGAAATAAGCTGGGTAGAATGTTCTGGGGCCTGGGTGTATGCACTACATGCACTAAACTTGGGCCATACCTGGTTATTAATTAATTACTAGGTGGCAAAGAATTTGGCTGGTTAAGATATTAATTAGACATCAGTATAAATTCAACACAGTATTTATTTTATATACTTAAACCTCCAGGGGCAATATGTGGCTGAGGATTAATATTATGAAATTATCAAAGTAATATTATTAAATAATTTATGCCACTACTCGAAGTACAGACCTGCAATTTTAATTAGCAACAATAATCAGCGTTCTCACTGGGAATGGGACAGTTATTTGCAGTAAATTAATCAATTATGAACGCAAATGACAATAACATACATAAACTTCTTATTATGCTAACACGTTTTTGTGTTGGTGTGTAGAAGAAAAATCCTGCTCCTGTGAGCCCAAGCCATCTCCTAGGCCTTTTTTAAAATAAAAAGCAAACCTCTGTTATATTTACTTTCTGAACTAAGATCTAGTGTCGTGCTAACTTTGCCTGTGTGTCATGCTGCGAAAACTCAGAATCTCTCTCCATCCCCAAGGGGTTGAGGGGGGTGCAAAGACAGCCGAGCGGGAGGGAGCGTTTTCCATGAGCTTGCCTTATGTTCTCATAAGATAAACCCTTCCAGAGCCAGACAACCAGCGCCCAGTCAATTAGCCAAAGAGTGTGTCACCATGGAGACCAATCAGCAGAGATATTCACCTGGGGCGGTGTGAATAACCCATCTTATTTTCCCCAGTCCCCGCTTGATGTCGAACGCAGCTGGACCGATACGGAGGTCTCAGTATTGATGACAAGCCTTGCTCTGACACCAGCTGCCAATTCGCTGTGGCCTGCTTTTGTGCCCTACAGACTGTAGACAGATGGTATCAGGGGCTGAGTTCAAGTTCCAAAAAAGGCCTACTTCAGCTTGTTTATTTATTCATGGATATTCACCTTGTTAATGGGAAATTAATGTCATGCAGACATATGTGAGGGAAAAATGAACAAGAGGGAAAAGAAATGAATTAAAAAAAAATCTCTGGGCTTGCTAGCTACTCAAACTACCCATCCTGAAAAGAATCTTTGATTAACCTTTAACTTTTGCTCAGCCATTTCTCAAGCCAGCTGACAATGCAGTATTTGATCAGCACTTCGGAGGATGTTTGCTATAGGAAAACGTGCTTCTGGTTTGACATCTGTGTCTCCCCCTCACAGCTTCCTGGTCTTTCTCGGTGTCTGAGCTGGCCCTGCCCGGGGCAGAAGTGGGCCGACTCTCAGCGACTGATCCAGACCTAGGGGAGAACGCCAAGCTGGAGTTCAGCATCCTCGACTCGGAGGGGGGCGACACCTTCAACATCACGGGGCTGGAGAGTGAAGCCATTATCACCCTGAACAAGGTGTGGGAGGGGACAAAGACACATACATTGTATCTCTGATAGCCCCACTGTGCCATGTTGTGTGTGTGTGTGTGTGTGTGTGTGTGTGTGTGTGTGTGTGTACGTACGTACTCATACCTCTATATCTTCCTTGACGCACGGACATATGGCACATGTAAGAACATGGACATGGATGGATGGATGGATGGATGGATGGACAGACTATTAATCCCAAAGGAAACTCCACAGAAACGGACATGCATATGGAAGCTTGGGCAGGGGAATTTAAACACACAGGGTCACTGGAGGGCAGGAAGGGTGGGGCTCTTTTCCCAAACAGTAAACTAGGGGGTGCTAGAGGAACAAAGACATAAGCGCTATATGTCACATACACAGTTATACTTTGCAGTGTACGCTTTGCAGTGAAATGCTTGGTCCCCCGACTCAAAGACTGGTAACAAGGAGCATAAGCTTAAAAAAGATAAAGGAGGATGATAAACATTTAACAGAGACAGTAAAAAAGATTAGCTGTAAAATGACAGGTGGTATTCACATATGTATAATTTAGTGTAGAGAAGGTGTACTTATCAAGCTGGACATACAGTATATACCGTATATAGGGTGTTGTGGGAAAGACATTGCCCGCTGCTGTGGCTGTGCATTCCTAACATGTTTGTTAAACATCTGATTTTGGGGGCTTTGATCTCTCTCCGACTGCATTTGTAAAGTGAGCAGAACACTTTAAAGGCTCGCTTCCCGGGCCATCTCTTCCAGCAAAGGATTATGGGTCATACAATTACTGTAGAATTAAAGCAACTGACTTATCTGTGGGGGAGCCCCAGATAACGGTCTCATACGCCACAGTGTTCGGTGGAGCAGATGTCTGTAGAGATAGTGGTGGTGCAGTGGCCCAGGAGGTGGCACTGTTGCCTCACACCTCCAGGGTGGGGGATTTGAATCCTGCCTCTGATCAAAGTTTGTAGAGTTTGTTTGTTTTCCCATGCAGTCCATAGATATTCGATTAGGTTAATCGGCATGTCTTATTTGCCCATAATGTATTATTGTGTGTGTGTGTGTGAGTGATGGCCTGGCATCTCATCCCAGCCTTGTGCCTGTGATTGGCTCCAGTCAGCCTGTGTGATCCTGACCTGACCAGTAGAACACATGGGGGGGCATAGACATGTCTGTTTGCTTTTGAAAAATCCAGAAAAACCCTTTCTTTCTTAAAAAGATATAATTCGAGGTTTTATTAATAAAATTTCCATTTTTAATTTGCATAAAATTATTTGTAGGTCATTTTAGCATGACTGTTCATCACTGCATTACATCACTTAATGACAGTGGCCCCCAGTCCACGGACAGATGGTCTCTGGTTACAACAGTATATGGAGACTGGGGTAGATTCTTCATAATTCCATGGGGTGCCCGAGTATTTGAACATTCCCTTCTCTTGGTTGACGATCATTGAATTAATTGGCCACTAGAGGGTGGCATTCAGCCTTCCTCAGACATAGAATGTCAGCGCGTAGCCGCCCTGATTCATGCTAATGTCACGAGGGGTCTTGCATGACACGGTGCCGAAATGTCATCGCTGATTGAAATATCAGTAAGCCTTGTTCTTTTTTTTGTCAAACACACCTAATCTGCTTAAATGCACATGAAGGCGCTCAGTGGTGAACCGTAAAGTGCACATTTTGCTTAACCCTGGGCTCCTGAATCCAGAGGAACCATTTCTTCCCTCATATTAAATTTAGTTTTATAATAAATCTGCTTCCCGGTCTCTTCTCAAACCCCATTTGTACAGCCAGCTAGCAGCTTTGATCAGAGATGTGTCCACAAGGGTTTGCCTGCGAGGCCTCAGGTCACATGTCTGCCCCCCCCCCCCCCCCCCCACAGGCCGGTGTTATTTATAAACCTTTTCTTTAATTTATCAAACAGTCCATTTAAGGGGAAATCAACCATGACCCGTGTCCGATTTATGAGTCTGACCAGTGACCTCCTGGGCAGGATTCCAGAGTGAATCGATCTGTGTGTGTGTGTGTGTGTGTGTGTGTGTGTGTGTGAGATGGGGATAGAGTGTGATTACAGTGGAGAGCTAATGTCAGGCTATCATCATATATATATACACACATACACATATAT
>JAAGVU020000078.1:18382677-18396264 GCA_011763525.2 Mormyrus iriodes | reverse complement strand
TATACACACACATATATTTTATATATATAATATTTATATATTTGTGTGTCTGTGTGTCTGTAGCCTACTTTATATATGACCCAAGTCACCATCTTGAATTCGAAAATACTCCATTGCTAAGACTGTAAGCCAGTCATTAGTTCAGAAATTGCCCGCTACTAAACTGAGAATGGGTACAATGGGTGTTTCCTGGAGATCCCCACTGGCCCATTTGTTTTCAGCTAAACCCACAGGCCAGTCTTTATGTACAAACATGTAAGACAAACGTGTAATACCTGTGGTTTAAGTGGGTGGTTTAACGGAGAGTGTATGTATGTATGTTTGTTTATTCTGCCATTGTTCCAATAATTTAACTTAATGTACCTTCTGGTATTAAGCTGCGTTATAGATAAAACCCGACTTGTTTACCGATTATTAAAAACAGGTCTGCTTACCATCCAGTTTAGGCAGACTAAACAGAACTTTAAAGTATTTCTGACATCTGTGGCAAACTGACATTCAATATTCAGAGTGTGGTTGTTAACCTTATTCATTTCGCCTTGAAACACCCTGTTTTTGTTTTAACAAAATATGGAAATTATAGAACTGCTTCAAGTAACCTTTGTTGTAAAAGTTGAAGCCGAATTCTTTAAAGAGAATAAATGCAGTGTTTTGTTACTGAAACATTTACATTTTTTAGTGTATTTTAATCGGAATTAAGAATTGATCAGAACTGGAATTGATGAGCAGAATCAGAGTCAGATTTGGAATCAATAAAATGTAAATGGTACCCAGTCGCATTGGTGTGTGTATGTGTGTGTGTGTGTGTGTATGTGATGGGGATAGAGTGTGATTACAGTGGAGAGCTAATGTCAGGCTATCATCATAACGGGACGATTCTGCACAGGATGTCATCTACCTGTGTCCGCTCTGGAAGAACTCTCGCTCTCGCTTGGCCCTTTGTTGACAATAAAACAAACTTTGGTGTTTGTTTAAAAAAAGCACCAATAAACTTAATGATTTTTTCTCTTAAGGCACTAATTCACCCTGTGGCTTTTTCCTTTAAAATATAACATCACAATATTATTTCTGTAAATTATATATCACCAAAACATTTATCAGCAAGACAGTTAAGATGGGAAAAATATGAATGTGTTGCGTTGCATGTCGATTTAAGTGGTGCATTTAAATTTTGTGCTGGTGCTCCTAAAATTTTCAGTAAGGGACATCAGTGCTACTATACATCTATATATAGACTCACAAACGGACGAGAGTTTGCTCCACCCCATTAACCTGCAGCTTCTTTCCTACTCACCCTCGCAAACATGAGCACACATGCTGATGTCACATGTGCAAAGCCATGCTTGATCAACACGGGGATCTTACCTGGGGCACAGAGATGCCCTGCATTCCTTTGCTGACCTGTGATGCCATAGTGGGACAGAATGATCTGATCACCACTGGGAGTGAGTGTGTATTATGAGCAAAACCTGTTAGTTGTATATTTTGGTTTTTAGCAGTGTGTGGTTCAGCGGGATAGGGTACCATGCCTTTGATCAGATGGTTGCAGGTTCAAATCCAAGGGTCGGCAGAGAGTCAGACTGTTTAATTCCAGGAACTCTCTGACCCTGCCTTCTCAGCTGTATGCCACTTTGGATAAAAGCGTTTGCTGAATTTAGAAAAACATGAATACTTGTCGTAAAGCAAGCAAGGTTTTTCTTTCCAGTTCATGCAGGAATATTGATTATGAAATTGAATTGAAAAGAGAGGTTTTAGCAGGACAAAGACAGGGTGCTCTTTGCAAGAGAGAGTAGACTATAAGTAAAGAGAGCGGGATGTGTTAATTTGTGCTCCGGTGCCAGAAAATTTAGAAAATTTACTTGGGCATTACTGTTAATTAGGTCGATAAAATTCACACACATTCCACTGAAGCAGTATTGGATTGATATCGGGTTAATTAACTGTAAGAGAGTGACAAGTTTCTTTTAGTGAGGGAGGAGGGAGTTATGGTTGTGAGGCAGAGACAGAAATGAGCTCCTTCAGCGGGATGATGGGCAGATCACGGGGATGTTGAGAGTGATGTGGAGGCTTTGAGTGACTGGAAAGCTTGTGCCTCAGGTCTTGGACAAGGCTGTTGATGTCCATCATGAATAAGAAGCAGAGGTGAGATGCTGGTGGCACGCTATAGGAAGCAGACATGAAATAGCTGTCCGTATACCATAACAAGGTCTCCAACAGCTGGCAAGCCACTTTACGTCCTTTATACCATCCCACGCCTTCACTTTACAGCTACTGAAATTCTTGCTTTTTATTATTTTCATTTTACTGATTTAGTATTATTATTATTGTTACTTGTATTTTATTTATTACTGTTTCACACAATACTGTGGCTTTGGCTGTCAAAGAAAATGCTTAAATGTTAAAAATCTGTGTAGTAAGTTTGTATTTGCTCAGAAAAGAAACAATCTAACGTTATAACAGTGGAGATCGGTGTTTAACGTAAACGAGACGGATAAGTAGGGATTGTGTGAGAGGGACAAGTGTATCGATTGTTAACGAGAGTTGAGTGTGGATTATGCAAGGTGAGAGTTGATCGTAAAGGAGGTGAGCCCCGATTGTAAGGGAGATTGATGAGCCCAGGTCACACTTGGCCTCAGAAGCCAAGACAGGACGAGATGTAATGGGCAATCACAAGTGAGTACGGGTGTGACGATGGATGAAATGAGGTGGCCCAGTGCACCATCCAGGCCGCCGCCTCGGCCCAGGGAGAGTGGATGATGAGTGTGTGTCTGCAGGGTGTGTGTCTCCTCTATCCTGCTCGACTTGTCGTCAGTGGGTGCTGCTCACCCCCACCCCTCTCCTTGAGGATGGAATGGGCTCATCAGGACTTTCCTCCTTTTAGTTCAGGGCTGATTGTAGGATTTTTTTTAAGGTGAGGGGCTGTAATTAATACAGAAGGGCCAACATTATCATTATCCAATGATATGTTTTGAATCAGATTGACAGGGTAATGGGCCAATCAACATTCAGCTAGGGAAAGTACCCCTGTGGCCACGCCCATGGATGCCCCCGCTTTAGTGTCATTTGCTTGCCCAGGATGACAAACATAAACCCTCCGTGGCCACCTCTTCAAGGTATCAGTGAACTACCCTGCTGCCTAGGGCCCAGAAGCCACAAGGGGGCCCCCTATTTGATCATCTACGTTATCCAATTTTGCTTAGGGTCCTGAAAAGGGCGGGGGCCAGCCCCAGCACAGTCTGTTCATGTGCATGCCTGTTTCATCGCCATTGTCCCTTTTCATTCCATTAGACCCTTTTCGCACAATCATGTACCAATCTGTGACCCTGTCTATAAGGCCTGGGGCATCATTCTCATGCGTTTTATTTATTGATTTTGCACACTGGCCCCCCCAGGCGGTGGACTACGAAAGCCGGCGGTCATACTCCTTCTCAGTAGAGGTGCTGAACCCCCTGGTGGACCCCCGCTTTCTGAGACGGGGCCCCTTTAAGGATCGGGCTGCCGTGAGGGTGCAGGTGCTGGATGCCGATGAGCCACCCCGCTTTGCGCGGCCCGCCTACCTGCTGGATGTGTACGAGAACTGTCCTCCACCATGCCCTGCGGGCCGTGTGGATGCTGTGGACCCCGACACTGGCCTCAGCAGTAGCATCAGGTGACCAAGCTGAATTTAGCTATTACTCAGTGAAGCTGTTTGCTTTGCCTCCATCAGTTTTAACTCCATTCTTTGTCATAAGAAAAGTGGTATTAACCGATTTTCCATGTTAAAGTCCTAGCATTCAGCGCATTCTGTTGGTGGATATCTCCTCTAACACTCCTCAGTATTCATCTTCCTCAGATACTCCATAGACCCCCAGACTGACCCGGAGACACTGTTCCGCATTGCCCCTGACAGCGGCCTCATCACCACGGCGACAGAGTTGGACCGCGAGTACAATCAGTGGCACAACATCACTGTCATCGCTACACAGAGAGGTCAGAGGTTACGATGTCATTCTTCCCACAACAGCAAGCCATACCCCTAAATATTAATGGCTGCCTTTCAAATCAAATTTAGACCGCAGATCAAATGCCCTTTAATGGAAAACATGGATGGTCTGCTGAATGTCGAAATGATGTTCTTGTGTGGTTATGCTGATGTTGCAGCCACTCGTTGGAGCACTATGTGATCAAAATGGGATTAGGTGTAGTCACGATAACTTTGTGGTGTGTTCCGGACCGTTCCCAGACAATCCCACTCAGGTGACCAGGGTGGTGGTTGCCATAGAAACCCTGGACATGAATGACAATGCTCCCGAGTTGGACAGACAGTACAGCACCGTGTTGTGTGACTCCACTGCCGTGGGCGAGGTCAGCACTCCTCCCTGTCTATCACTTCTTCACTACTGACCACCAATGTCACGATATTTGTGTCTCTGTACTTAAGTTACTCCTCCTGTCCCTCTGTCTGTCTGACTGTCAGTTTTCCTTTTCTGTCAGTCTCTGCATGGCAATCTCTGTCCCTTCATGTCCGTTTCAATTTAGGTCTGTGCCTTTCTTAGATTCTCATCCTCTGTGTGTGTGTGTGTCCAGTATGTTATCATAACTGCATAGCTGACTGACACACACTTATTTAGTAGCTTATAGTGGCTTACATTTTTGTGCTCAGGGACCATAATTCCTTCCTCTGAGGATGCGAAACAGCAGTCAGGTTAGGTTTCTACAAACAAGTCCCATTAATTCTCAGTATTGCTTAAGGGTGTACTCACACTTGGCCCGGTTGCCTTGTACCATGTCCGAGCACGATTGTTCACTGCTCCCACTCCCCAAATTTTCCTCCGCGATTGCTCGGCAATATGGCAGAAGCGAGACAGCGCATAGTGGATGAAGGTGAAAATAAAGAACGAAACCAATCAATTGTGTGTGTCATGACTGCCGGCTGCGCGGCGAGGCATGATGCCGGGCGAAAAGAGGCAGCGGCAGACAGTAGCTGGGGAACCGTGAGGGGACTTTATTTGCTGGACACAGACTTGGCAACGACATGCAGTGACATCGACAAACACTACAACAAACTACAATAACCGACAAGGGAGCATTGGACTGGGGAGCTTTTATACAAGGAAACATGGAGGAGTAAACGAGGGGCACACGAGGTAACTATGACAATTAATAGGCGCGACTAAACGGCAGCCCCGCCTGCGGGAAACATCGGGGAAAAAGACCGGTAGGGCGGGCTGGACATCACAGTGTGGAAGCACTTCATATTTAAAGTGAATGAAAAGGCGGTCGTACGTCAGTACTACAAAGCAGAACTTAAGTTTCACCACAGGTCGACTGCAACGCAAATACCTTCTTCAAAATCTTAAATAAGATTTCCGGGTTTGAAGGAGTCAATAATGCGAGGATAGCCATAGATATGTGCCATTTAGTAGACTAGCTCGTTGCAGTCATCTATTTGACTTTAAATCATTTTGTTTAATTTACTTTCTAACTTACTTTCCTCTGTGTCAAACTAATCGCTGCCGCTAAAATAAATGTCGTTTAGCCGCATCATCTTACATAATACTGTACATGTAAACAATTTAATATTAATAATTTTTGTGAACATATTGTTTTTTGTACGGTTTAACGATATTTAAGTTTTTGCGATATTTGAAAAGTTGAAAACTTACTGTATAGCCAACAAGAACTTATCTATCAAGTCTGGCCTGTCAAATAAGTTGGTGATATTGTCGACGTTAGTTGTGCCAAAAGATGCAAAGCAGTGCCGACAAATCACTTGCCTTTGCTCAGTACCATTTTTATCACATACAAAGTATTTATAAAGCGTAAGGCGAATGTCTTTTCCTTACCAGTTCTACTTCGCTTTTCTCCTCTTTGCTCCTTTTGTTTAATTTCTCACGAACGCTCCGCACGGTCTCAGAGTGACTCAAATAGTAAGGAGTAGAATTATTATGGTTGTCTCAGAGAGCGCATGCAGAGCTCATGCAAAAGCGGTACACTTTAGACTGGTTTTTAAACATATACTAGATAATTATAAAAGGGAACCATCGTTAGAATTGCAAAGCTTGCTAAATTTTCTTTCCTTTGATTGACCAAAAACGTTTTAACGCAGCGTACTGATGGTTTGAACCCGAAGACTATTGCAGTCCTTGCGAAGTCACAATTTAATGTGCATAAAATGCCATGTCAGTGTTAACATCGCACACTGGCAAGCCTGTTAGGGCGGCACAGTGGTGCAGTGGGTAGCGCTGTCGCTGCACGCCTCTGCCTTGTGCGTGTTGCGTGTTTACCCCGCGTGGGCGTGGCTTTTTCACGGTCTTCGGTTTCCCTCCACTGTCCAGAAACACGCAACTTTAAACAGAGTGCCTAAACTGACCGTACGTGTGACCCTGCAATGGTTGGTTGCTTCCTTCCTCATGCTAAATGCAATGTATATACTATATAATATTATATATTAAATTTTATTTTATTATTACGATTACTCGATGAATCGTCAGATTAACTGGATAGATTACTCGATTAGAGATATAATCGATAGTGACAGCCCTAAACTGGACTTAAGGGGTCAAACGAGCTCAGACAAAGTACAGTTTGGCTAGTATACACCCTGTGACTCCCCTGACTGTGCATTCAACTCCCACACTCACAATTATGTTCTGTAGTAAGGGCATTGCTGCCATGATGACGCTGATCGTGGTTCCTCGCGTAGGTGGTCCAGGAGCTGCGCGCTGTCGATAAGGACCAAGGAGGGAATGACTCTACGGTGCACTTCAGCATCGCTCCCGAGTCAAGGGCAGCGCAGAACTTCTGCATCACAGAGACAGGAGGTGGGAATCTCTACCCCTCTCACTATGCCTCCCTTCATTCCACCCTCTCTCATTCTGCCTCTTTTCACTCTACCCTCTCTCTCTACTTCCCTTCATTCCATCCTCTCTCATTCTGCCTCCCTTCACTTCACCCTCTCTCATTCTGCCTCCATTCTCTCCACCCTCTCTCACTCTGGCTCCGTTTAGTCCACCCTCTCTCACTCTGCCTCCCTGCATTCCAACGTCTCACTCTGGCTCCCTTTACTCCATCCTCTCTCACTCTGGCTTCCTTCACTCCACCCTCTCTCTCTCTGGCTTCCTTCACTCCACCCTCTCTTACTCTGCCTCCTTTCATTCCACCCTCCCTCACTCTGCCTCCTTTCACTCCACCTTCTCTCACTCTGGCTCCCTTCACTCCGCCCTCTCACTCTGCCTCCCTTCACTCCGCCCTCTCACTCTGCCTCCCTTCACTCCACCCTCTCACTCTGCCTCCCTTCACTCCACCCTATCTCACTCCACCATCTTTTACTGCCTCCCTTCATTCCACCCTTTCACTCTGCCTCCCTTCACTCCACCCTCTTGCTCTGCCTCCCTTCATTCCACCCTCTCTCACTTTGCCTCCTCACTTCGGCCTGTCCTCGCTCCGCCCCCTCACTCCCCTGCCCTCGCTTTGCCCCTCTCCCTCAGTGTACAGTCACAGGCAGACTGCAGTAGGCAGTAATGGATCAGTCTGATTAATGTCATGATAAATTTAATCGCTTGTCACTGCAGCACAGTGATGATAATAAGCCGGCTCAGTCTTCTCAGAGTCATCATCATTTCATCATCTGTCCTTCTGTACCCCCCTCCAGCTCCTGCCTCCTTCACTCTCTTCATTCTGTCTCCTTCCTTCTCCTCTTTGGCTCAGGCCCCACAGCCAAGGTGCTGCTGCTCTCCCCCCTGAAGGCCCTGCCGCGCTCCCCAGCCTCCTCCATCACCCTGCAGGTGCCCGTGGTCCTGCGGGACAGCGGCTCTGGCCTCAGCAGCACCGGCACGCTCACTGTCTCTGTGTGCCCCTGCTTGCGGGGCGTCTGCCTGCCCATGCCCTCTGCCTCCCCCTCCCCAGGGCTCAGCACCGCGGCCCTACTAGCCATCTTGGCCTGCGTCGCCACATTGCTGGGTGAGGGAGACCACATACACATACATAGACCCACACACACACACGCATGCATGACTGGCAGGAGTGTGTGTAAATATATTCTGAGTATTTATATACCAGCCTAAAGCAATTGACAGGTCAAATAATAATAATAATAATAATGATGATGATTAATGCATTAAACAACAGACACAGAGCATCAACACAAGCAGATAATTAGTCAGAATGATAACAGATATTTGCGTGTATCTGTGATTATAACGTGTATATTAAACCTATGTCTGTGTATATAATATGTTTATCACCCCCTTCCTTCTCTCTCTGTCTCCCGGCTTCTCTGTCTCCCCCTTCCCTCCCTTTCTCTCCGGTTTCCCTTTTCACACCTCTCTTGTCCCCTTCCTTCCCTCCCTCTCTCTCCACTTTCTTCTCTTTCTTTCTCCTCCGCTTCCCTCTCTGCACCTATCTCTCTTCCCCTTTCCCTCTCTCCCCCACTTCCACATCTACACCTCACCCTCTCTCGCCCCCTAGCTGTCAGCGTGCTGTCACTCTCGTTGCGCCGTCAGAAGCGTGACTCTCTCTCGCCGCTGGAGGAAGACGATGTGCGTGAGAACATCATCACTTATGACGACGAGGGGGGTGGTGAAGCCGACACCGCTGCCTTTGACATTGCCGCGCTGCAGACCGCCCCCCAGAGTGGCCGGCGTGGATACCGCACGCTAGACAGCAAGAACATGTGAGGGCCTGTAGAGGGTACTATATGGTAAACAGGTGAGACCCTGTTTATGTCTCTAACTGTGAGCATGTGGTTCTGAAATACTCCTCCTCTCCATAGACGCTATTCCCAGCAGAATCAGGACCGATCCCAAGCCGGTAACTGGGCCCAGAACGCTGGTCCGGAGGCTCAGTACCGGGGCTCAGAAGCCCCATCATATGGGCCACTGCGCTACAGCTGCCACACGCTGCCAGTGCTACGGGTTGGTCGCTGTCTGGGCTTCCCAACTTCACACAGCTCAGTCCCAGACAAGTCGGGCCCTGCAGGGGGCGCCATAGAGTCCGAGGCGGGGAGCGGGGACTCCGACAGTGGCTCCACACAGACTGGCGAGCCGAAGGACAGCAGTGACCTTGGCAGTGACGGCGAGAGGAATCGAGACCGGGTAGGAGAATCGGCCTGCTGTGTATGTCTGTGCCAGTGATAAGTAATTTAGTTTTTTTTTCTTCATATTTTTTTCAATTTTCCTTTGAAATGCAGTTTAGCTTTACTTTTCAATGTGTTTTCATTAGTTTTTATTCATTGTTATTTAAAAGATATATATCTGTTTAGTTTTTATGTATTTTCTTTGAAGTTTTAGTAATTTTATTTCTAGGGATAGACTGAAAGTTGTAGGGCTATTTTATGTCTGATCTTTTTAGAATCCTACATGAATACACAGTGCACATTAAGTACTGAAAATGGGTAAAACATGTTCCTAGTGTTTTTAGAGGATAAACAAATCATTACTATAGCTAAATAGTACTAAAAACAGTAACATATAATATGACATTTGTATTTTACTTCAGCTTCGGAAGCAATGTTTATAGTGTTTGTTTAGTGGTGATTTTTAATTTTATTATCTTTTTTTTTTACTAAAAAATGTACGAAAATGTTTTATGTTTTGTTGTTAACGAAAACCCTTGCCCTTACTGACTGGCTCCTTGTCCTCCTGATCCAGCCTTCTTCTCTGCCTATGGATCCCACGCTTCCCTCACGGGCCGGACACTCCCCAAAGCGGACCGGCGTGGCTGTCACAGAGCCAGCCGACACCGAGTCCAACCACAGTGTTTGTGACACTCAGGCCGCAGGCGGCATCACGCGCAGTTACGGGGAAGACCGACAGGGTGAGGCATTGAGCCCAGCAGAGGGCACACTGCACCTGGAGGTGGAAGGCAATTTTTTGGTGCAAAGGTCTGAGATGGAAGGAGGAATACCAGTGAACAGGACTGCATGCAGTCTGTATCAGGAGGGGCTAGGCTTCATTGCGGACTGGCACAATCGGGCGGGCATTGGGGCATTCACCTTAGAGCGCAGGGATATGATTCCCCAGATTCTGCCCTTCACGGGGCAATTGGGGTACATTGAGGGGCGGGGTCTGAGGGTAGAGGCGGATGGTGGGGGGCAGGGCTCCTTGGCCCTAAAGGTAGGGGAGTTTTTGAGGGTTCGCCTGGCTCAAGTGACCTTTGACCCCTCGGTGCCCCCTTATGACTCGGTACAGGTGTACGGGTTTGAAGGCACAGGGTCCCTGGCCGGGTCGCTGAGCTCCCTGGAGAGCGAGGGGGAGGAGAGCTGGGGTGTCCAAGGGGTTTGGGGCACCCAGTTCCAGAGGCTGGTGGAACTTATCCAAGAGAGACGACTAGAGAAGGAGCGAGAGGAGGGGCGGCAGAGGGCAGAGGGGGCCGAGAAGGAGGCGTGGGTGATGGATGAGGAGGATGACGGAGGGGAGAAGCTAAGGGAAGAATGAGGGAGGGGGAGATGGAGAGGCAGGGAGGGAGGGAGAGAGAAAGGGATGCCAAGAGAAGAGGCATTGCTATGGTAATTGAAGAAGAAATACAGTGTGGCATACAGAGGACAGGAGTAACAGTACGTGATGAAGAGAGAGAGCGAGGGAGCAAGGCAGCAGAGAGCAGGAAGGAGGGAGAGGTGGCCCCATAGCAGTAGGGAAGGGGGAGTGCCACCGTCTCACATGTGGGGGCCTGGACTCGAACCCACATGGAGTCACAAACAGGGTCGAAAACAAACACACACATGAATATCAATGTATGTACAGTGACATACACACACACGCTAAGATTCACAGCATATGGAGAGGCAGACCTTCCTACGCGAGTCACAGATGGCCACACGGAGTGATGGAGGATGAGCGGGCTGATGTGCCAGAGGAGACTAGGGGTGCCGAAGGGCCAGAGGGACGGAGAGGAGGCGGACGGATAGAAGAAAAGACCCGTCGCTTTCAGCTCTGCTCCATAACGGACGAGTGAATAATTCAACTCGCAGCTTCATTCCACGCCGGGCCCGACAAAACGATTCATTCCTGAAAAATTGATTCATCTCTCTCGAACCCCACGCCATCAGAAAATAGACTTTGTGAAAAATTGAAACGATTAGCGATGTATTAATGCATTACCCAGTGCCCCCCAGAGGTGTATCTGCCAACTGAAACATGTTGATAAGCAGAGATCAGATACCACTTAATATCCACTGCGATTTGGTCGCGGTGGTCTCACCTCAGAAGCTCCCAGCATGCTTTTCACTGATGCACCAAGCATTCTTGACCCATTTAGTCACATCTCGGTGGAAAAAAAAGAATTATTATTTTAATCAGTGCTTTTAATGTGTTTTTATCAACACTGAGCCCCCTCCCTGTGGTGCCGGCTCTATGCCATGATGGATGGGGGCTGGCTTTCCAGCCCTACCCCTCCAGCTCAGATTACATGGCCCACCGCAGTTAGTGGTTTAACTTGCTGACAGCTGCGTTACCTCCTGCATTTGTTTATCCTACTAAAATGTTAACATCTTACCCCAGCACTGCGGACAAGGGCTGGACTGGGATTAAAAATTAGCCCTGGACTTCGGGGTCATGATAGATTTTATTGACTGGAGGGGTCCCCACGATGAATTTTTCCACCTCAGAAACATTTTTGTCTAAAGCAGTGTTTCTCAACTCAGTCCCTGGGAACCCCCAGGACATTCCCAGCACATTCACTTACATTTAACATATATCGCAGATACATGAGGTGCCTGAGATATGTATGAAACGTACAAAGCAAATAGCACATTACAAACATTCATGCTGCCTAGGAGTCAACTAGGCATAAGTGTAGCAAGGCTACAAGTGTAAGCAGTATTGGAAGAGAAACTACAGAACAACTTATAACTAAGAATGAACCTAATAAGGCTATACAAGGGCCAGAAGTGCAACATAAGAACATTCAGGGAACATGAAGCAGCATTGTTTGTAGAGGTGTTCCTGGTGCAGATGGGTCTTGAGGCATTTCGTGGAGGAGGAGAGGGAGTCTGACCACCAGACGTGGTTCAGCTGCTTCCACCACCAGAGAACCTCACAAGAGGACCATCTGGATTAACATTTCTCATGTGGTGGAGGAAGCTTTAAGTCTTCTTGATTGTTTGGTTTGTTCTTATTTATTTGGTTCATTCTTGATTATTTGGTACAGACGTGCTGGGAAGGAACTAAAATGTGGACTGTCTGGGGGTCCCAGAGGACTGGGTTGAGAAGCACTGGTTTAAAGCCCCTTCGCCTCTCCAGGGTCTTTCTCCTGAATCCCCCCCACCCCACCACTTGATGTTGTCCTGAAAGGATGTTAGTTCACTAAGCTATGCCTGGATCTTTCCCAAAACACCATTCAACCCCCATTGGCTCACCAGCGCCACCTTTCTGGGACATGGATGAGTTGGATCTGTCAATTAGGGGTGTGGCTTAATTTTCGCAGCATCAGTACAAACCCTGCCCACCCCCACCCCTCCACGTTCCCCAAATGCGCTGGCTGGTGATCTGCTGTGCTGTACAGAATCTCACAATGATGGTGATGTTAACAGTGATAACACTGTATGTGTACACATGTCAAATGTAAATATCTCTTATCGCCATGGCACTCATAATGGTTAATGATGCTATCATGCTCAGAAAAGTATAGGTTAAACCAGAGAGGTACAATGGGACCAATGATGAGTGTTTCAGTTGAACTGAACTTGATTTGAATGGACTGGAGTCATTTAATGGATTTAACCTGACATGTTAGCTACTACCCCCATATGGAAATAATTGGATTCAGCTTAACAAGCTGGACTCCAGCTACTGGGACAGGGGTCAGACCAGGACCAGATTCAAACTGAGCCCCAGTGGTACTGTTACTGGGCTGGAGCCAGTGAAACCATGTGCGGACATTTCTATGGAAACCGCAGAGAGGGCGGGCTCTCTGGTGAGAAACAGAAGCTTCCCACATGCATGGATCTATAATACAGTGCCAATATGAAGGACAAAGACCTGGCATGGACCTAAGAAGATAGTTCTGCGTGACATCCACACTTACTCTTCAAAGTCCTGACATCAACACAGACTCATTTTCAATTTTAATTTTGTAAATTTTAATAAAGCGGATACTTTTGGAGACGAGTCCACAGCATTATGCGTTTCATTGAATCTGATTGAGCCCTTCCTCCTGTCCATCATTTTGTGGGCAGAAGCTCCTGAAGCATGAAGCACATGGCAGAATAATTTTCAGCAACAGAGAACAGGGCCTGACAAGCACACGCATCCATCCGCTGACCATAAAGTCAACACAAGTGTGTCACAATGACCTCTAGTTTCCCTGCCTCTGTCACCAACAAGCCTTTGTCTTACCTTGATCGCTTGGAGGACATTTCATTTGTAGTTATATTCTTTTATTTGACTGACAGTTTTTTAAAAATGTCATTCATCTATCCAAATTTCTGACAACCAGCAAAGAACGGTAGAAGGCATTATGGGAAGTTAGGGTGATGCACACACCAATGCCACCAGATGGCGGTAAAAATCGAATGACCAAAATAAGGGAATCCATTACATATACACTCACCTAAAGGATTATTAGGAACACCATACTAATACGGTGTTTGACCCCCTTTCGCCTTCAGAA
>JAAGVU020000078.1:18364799-18375548 GCA_011763525.2 Mormyrus iriodes | reverse complement strand
CTGCTCTGTTTCTGTTCCCCAGTTGGTCATTGTGAAAGCTGTGTTAGGTGTCTTAGGTTGTTGATGGTATTAGTTTGTTGATATGTTTGCCTTGTCTCCTAGTCCGTTTCCTAGCCCCTGTTGTAGAGTAACTGCCCCTGCCCTGTTCTGTTTTGACCCCTCGTGGTCCCTTTGTTTTCTTGTTTCTCCTGAGCTTTCAGTTTTCCCCCAATAAACCCCTTTGTGTCTTATAGCCGCCAGTGGATCGTTTCATTTCCCTTTGTTCTTGTTGGCACCATACCGTGCTCCCACCATAACAACATCGGGACAATGCATCTAGTTAACAGACACGGCCTCCTGCTGTGAGCGTAAACTGTCACAACACTTAATACCGTCCTGCTAAGAGTTTTTATTATAATGGACATCTGTCAGAAGACAGGATCTCCTTAAGTTTTTCTTCATTAACACGACCCTGATGTGTTTAGGTAATAGGATACTAGAGCTATACTTTCAAATACTTTCAAAGAACTTAAAGAACTGAAAAAAACTTGAAGTTTTATACTACCATAAAATAGGGTATCTGTACGGATTTAAAATATCACGTTAACAAAAAGCATGACTAGTCTTTTTTTATTCATTAAAAAGACTGTGTCAGCAGCCTTTGATGTCTCTGACAAGCGGACACAGCACCTAGTGTTCGCAAATGGGCAATGCATGGGAATCAGGTGCTCGCAAAATGGGGGAAGGCGTGGGAATTAGGGATTCCTGTCAATCATTCCTAACTCCACAACCAATCAACATCGTGGAATGATCGCACATGGACCTGTCAATCATCTTCCTGCTACGTCATCAATATCATATCATACACTTAGCCACGCCCATAGTGCCAAATAACCTCTCTCTTGAAGTAGACAAGCGAACACAGTGTTAAAGTGATACATACCCCAGCAGAACATACATATAGTAGATGCATGCATATCTGGCTACAGATGTTAATCCTACAGTAGCATGTGGGGGCTTTGATTACAGATTGTTTCCTCAGTAAAGGATACACATGCTGAGTATGCTTATCACATCTACCATGTGGGGCTACAGAATGCCCCCCTAACAGTCTTGTGGACCCATCCTTAAATACAAGCCCAGGCAATGGGTTTTCTTTGAAGATGATGTTACATCAGGCTCAGACCATATAGTGGTCACTGTTATTTGGGGAGAGGACAAGATGGGTTTATGGTCAGGGGAGCAGAGAGCGACAGGGAGAGGGCAAGATGGGTTTATGGTCAGTGAGTCCACGAGAGTCTGCCTGTAAGCTCTTTCTCATTCATAGATAGGTGGTCTGATGGCCTTCACCCAGCCTCATCAGAACTGAGTTGACAGTTCCGTCCTGGGTAAGACACAGCACAGGCTCAGAGGAGTCCAGGGCCACAGAGTCCTCTGGGGCCAGCAGCCTTACACAAGTAATAATTTCATTGTACTAATTACTTATTGCAACATTTTGCTATAATCATATTCTGATAGAAGGTGGGGGTCACAGGACCTGCTCTAGTGTTGATTCCTACCTTCCTATTCTCAACTTTCACTACTTTCGGAGATAAGGTACTATGAATGGAGGTGCTGGATCATACAGGACACTTTATAATATACATACTACATCAGATAATTAATCCAGAGTAGCGATGTCACTATCGATTATTTAAATAATCGAGTAATATACCGATTAATATGACGATTCATCGAGGAATTATATTATATTATAATATTATATTATATTATATACATTGCATTTGGCGTGAGGCAGGAACCAACCAACCACTGCATTGTCACACATACGGTCAGTTTAGGCACTCCATTTAAATGCTGCATGTTTCTGGACACTGCAGGGAAACCGAAGACCGTCAAAAAGCCACGCCCACACGGGGTACACACGCAAACTCCAAACGCACAAGGCAGAGGCGTGCAGCGACAGCCCTACCCACTGCACCACTGTGCCGCCCTAACAGGCTTGCGCAACGTGCGATGTTAATATTGACATGGCATTTTGTGCACATTCAGTTGTGACATCGCAAGGACGGCAGTAGTCTTCGGGTTCAAACCATCAGTACGCTGCGTTAAAACGTTTTAAAAACATTTTTGGTCAAAGGAAAGAAAATTCAACAAGTTTTGCTATTCTAATGATGGCTGCCTTTTATAATCATCTAGTACAAGTTTAAAAACCAGTCTAAAGTGCACCACTTTTGCATGC
The DNA here is from genome assembly GCA_011763525.2 of Mormyrus iriodes. Taxonomy (NCBI): domain Eukaryota; kingdom Metazoa; phylum Chordata; class Actinopteri; order Osteoglossiformes; family Mormyridae; genus Mormyrus; species Mormyrus iriodes. Next base: position 18,373,327 of record JAAGVU020000078.1, on the reverse strand, counting down.
GCTCTGCATGCGCTCTCTGAGACAATCATAATAATTCTCCTCCTTACTATCTGAGTAACTCTGAGACCGTGCGGCGCGTTCGTGAGAAATTAAACAAAAGGAGCAAAGAGGAGAAAAGCGAAGTAGAACTGGTAAGGAAAAGACATTCGCCTTCCGCTGTATGGGATTTTTTTGTATTTGAAAGAAACGGTATTGAACAAAGGCAAATGATTTGTCGGCACTGTTTTGTATCTGTTGGCACAACTAACGTCGACAATATCACCAACTTATCTGACAGACTCTGATAGGTAAGTTCTCGTGGGCTATACAGTAAGTTTTCAACTTTTTAAATATCGCAAAAACTTAAACATCGTTCGACATTACCAAAACACAATTTGTTTTATTCATGAACTCCAAATACAGTGTTTACCCAGTCTGTTCTTCTCAGTTTGACCTCAGTCCAAAACCACACCTACTGCAGCCTGTGAAGCCGGAAATTCTTCCCACTCACGGACAAAGACGACTGTGAGAAAAAACGAAATTGAATCCTATCAGTGTTCATGGTGAAATGGCGGAAGCCTGTGTGGAAATGAATCAGAATGAGTTCAGCTGTCCAATATGTCTAGATATTCTAAAGGATCCAGTGACTATTCCCTGTGGACACAATTACTGTACGAGCTGTATTAAGAGTTGCTGGGATCAGCAGAATCATGTTGGAGTTTACAGCTGCCCCCAGTGCAGAAGAAAATTCAGACATAGACCTGTTCTGGGCAGAAACACCATGCTGGCTGAAGTGGTGGAGAAACTGAAGACTGGACTACAAGCAACTAGTCCTGCTGACCATTATGCTGGACCTGAAGATGTGGAGTGTGACGTCTGTACTGGGAGAAAACACAAAGCTGCCAAGTCCTGCCTGGTGTGTCTGGCCTCTTACTGTGAAACCTGCCTCCAGCCTCACTATGAGTCTCCAGTTTTTAAGAAGCACAAGCTGACGGATGCCACTGGACATCTGCAGGACAAGGTCTGTTCCCACCATGACAGACTTCAGGAAATCTACTGCCGTACCGACCAGCAGTGTGTCTGTTATTTATGTATGATGGATGAACACAGAGGCCATGATACAGTCTCAGCTGCTGCAGGAAGGGCAGAGATACAGGTAAGATGAGGAACTCTGTTATAAAAATTATATGGTATTTTTTAAACAAAATACAACGTGACAATGTAATTATTTCTGACTCTCTGAGTGTTAGTATATATGCTTTGAAGACAGAAATTAATCCTGTTTAGATAAAATGAAAGCAGAAAGAAAATTAAAGAGCCCCAGAAGAGAAAAAAAATGGTTAGAGAAAAAAAGATGGAATTTAGTGATATGTCACAATTGTTTTCCGTTACTAATACTAACGACACAGTGTTCTTTTAATGTACAAAACATAGAATTGGACTAATAAGCATAAACCTAAATGATACAGACATGTCCAGTAAAGTGTGTTTTAGGGGTCAGTTTCTTATTTCTTTTTCTTCCAACCATTGATTTTCCCCCCCTCCATGTCCCTTTCAGGGCTCTGTAGAAAATGCACAAAACAGGGTTGCTGAAAATTTCATACAACTGATTGAGGAAAAATTTGAAGCAATGCATTTTATTGTTTTTTTTCCCCTATCTGTAGACACAAATTGGTGAAAAACAGAGGGAATTTCAGCAGAGAATTGAGATGAGGGAGAAGGAGCTACAGGAGCTGAGAGAGGCTGTGGACTCAATCACAGTGAGTAAGAGGCAGAGGAGAAGATAACAGCTGACTTGTAAGAGTCACTGGAGGCTTGAATTGAGGCCCTTCTGTAGCTGTGTGACTCAAGTACTTTAATGCTTAATTAGTTAATGTCACTGTGGGGTATTATGAGTCAGGGTGACACCAGACAGGAGTGCTGAGCTACAGTATTTCTCAACTGGCCCTTATTCCTTCTAAGAAAAGGCACTAAAACTGAGACCCAATACTGACAACCAAACTGCCCCAGACGGCCTGCAGTTTCTTCCAAATTCATGCAGCTTACAGTGCATGAAATTAATGAGTGATCATTTCCAATCAGTGCTGGCTGGGTTTCAGTATGTGAGGCATCCAGCATGGTGATGCTCCAAACCCCAGCCCTCTGCTGTTTTTATACCTCCTGTAAGTTCACATCACTATTGTACAATGAGGCTCTCTGGAGTCTCAAAAGGGGCCAATTGTAATTTACTATCCTCTGTTCACTGTGTCACAAACAGAGCTCAGCACAGTCAGCAGTGGAGAACAGTGAAAGGATCTTCACTGAGATGATCCGCTCCATTGAGAGGACGCGCTCTGAGGTGACAGAGCTGATCAGAGATCAGGAGAAGGCTGCAGTGAGTCACACTGAAGGACACATGCAGAGACTGGAGCAGGAGATTGATGAACTGAAGAGGAGACACTCTGAGCTGGAGCAGCTTTCACACACAGAGGATCACATCCATTTCCTCCAGGTAACAGAATAGTTAATTTGGCAATATGAGAACTAGAGATTCAAAGGGATGTCCCTGTTCAATTGTATTTATTCAATTAGTTTTTATTTGCCAGAAATTAATGTTCCTTTTAATTTGGTTACAAGGCACTTTTGTTTCGATTGAGCTATCTAATCAGACTGTGTGTCTGTAGAAGTTCCAGGGTGTTCCTGTCCTCCCTGAAGCTGGATTTGGACCCAAAATCTCAGTCAATTCATGCTTCTATTTTGGAAATGTGAAGAAGGTCGTTTCTGATCTGAAGGATCAACTGGAGAATGTTTACAAAGGAAAAACAGCAGAGATCAATGATGCAGGTTATTAATGATATCCATTTTTAAAGTTCATTCATAATAATATAGGCTTTACATAGAAAGTATGTAACAAAATTACTCTCAGTTTTGTCTGAACAAGAGAAATTATTTTAATATATGGAAAAAATATTTGTTCATGTTAAAATAGACTTTTAGGAGAGAGTATGTACAGTCACCCTTGTATTTGTGTGATCATGTTTAATAGTGTTTTTCTCTAGGAATAAATCTTGAATAAGCTCAAAATTAAACAGCAAATCTGGATAGCACAAATCCTATTTATTTTAAATTAACTGATTTAAAAAATTAAAAAAACAATCCACAAACCTTGATAATTTTGTATTATGTTAAACTTAGAAAGATATGCAGTTTGTTAAAATGCCTGTTATTGTCCAACATAAAAACAACAACAATAATATTATTATTATTATTATTATTATTATTATTATTAATACCCTACTGCTGTTGTCTCCACAGTGATTGAAGTTCATTTCCCACAAGTAAATTTCTTTTACTCACATCCCCATTTCTCTCTGTCTCTTTCTAGTTACTAAAGGTGTAATCCTACCAGTATTAGTGCCCAGGACCAGAGCAAAATTCTTACAATGTGAGTCTGTTCAAACACACACAGACACATACGCACACATACAGAACATTTGTATTCATTTCTTTTTGGGAACTCTCTCTTCATTTCTCTGGGTATAACCCTAATCCCAACTATGACAATCATAACCGCTACCCAGCTCTAACCTTAACCATAAGTAACCAAACAAAATTTTATTGAATAAAATGATTTTATTCAATTGAAAATTAATTGAATAACAATGTCTTGGGGCAGTGTGTGGCTTAGTGGGTTAAGCCACTGTGCCTGTGATTGGAAGGTCACTGGTTTGAGCCCCAGTCTTAACAGAATAGCCACATGTCTGTGGACCCCAAGCTTGCTCACACCTGTAAGTGTGTCTCATGGAGAGCAAGATGGGGTAGGTGAAAAGAAAATTACCAGATAGCGATTGATAAAATACTGCTTTTTTATTTTAAAGTAAACATATTCTTCTCCTATTTAAATAACTTTCTGTTATTTTTGATTTCCAGAATAGTATTATATCTACATAACTGGTGCAATAAGTAGAATTATAATTCAAATGAACTTTATTGATCCCAGAGAGAAAGTGTTGAAATAAAACAAACATGGCCATCAGCAGTTTAACTGGGAAAAACCTCCTTGCTATATGACACCATACAAAAGAGAAACATCTTGAAAGGAAAAAGCACAAATTAGCTTGTGTAAAAATCATATCAAATATCACCAAAGAGTGCACACTCTTGTTTAATGTAAGAAGCAAAAACCAAAACATCACCTTCTGATCTTCTCCTCCATCAGATTCCTGTCGGCTCACTCTGGACCCCAACACAGCAAACAGAAACCTCCATCTGTCTGAGGGGAACAGGGTTGTGACATGGAAGAGAGAGACGCAGTCATATCCTGATCACCAGGAGAGGTTTGATTGTCATGACCAAGTGCTGTGTACAGAGGGTCTGACTGGGCGCTGCTACTGGGAGGTTGAGTGGAGTGGGGATGGGGTCGGTATAGCTGTCACATATAAAGGGATCAGCAGGAATGGAGGGGGTGATGCCAGTGGACTTGGAAACAATGACAAGTCCTGGTGTTTGATCTGCGATCCCGATAGTTACTCATTCTGGCACAATAATAAGCACACTGCGGTATCTGGGCCCCGCTCCTCCAGGATAGGAGTGTACATGGATGCCAGGGCAGGAATTCTGTCCTTCTACAGCGTGTCTGGCAAAATGACCCTCCTGTACATGGTCCAGACTACGTTCACCGAGCCCCTCTATCCTGGGTTTTCATTTAGATATTATAAGTGGTGTGAATTTTCAGTGAAGCTGAGTGATATTTAATGAAAATTAATCAGCTAAGAGTAGATTACAACAAACTGGCTACAAAGAAATACCATTCATTCATTCATTTAGTACATAAAATTGTTTTTCTTAAGAAAATGTTATGAAATTCCTATTTAGTAAAAACAGAAAAAAACGATAACACTTTCCTTAGGGGGCACAAATACTTAGTGGTAACTCAGTAACTACTGAAGTACAAATAAGAACAAATATAGTAGCTACTTGAGATAAAAGATGCATCATCATTTGTTAATGATGAGCAAACACGAGATCAGTATGTGACTAAGACTTGGTTTGTGTTTAATTAATACATAAGTAATAGCATGATACTACATTATTTGTGCCCCTTTAAGTAAAGTGTTGCCAAAAAAACATCTACAGAGATGTCTTAAGAACGATATTGTATGATTTTTGGTTTGAGGCCAGTGGGCACAAGCATTTCAACTTTCCAATGCCAATCAGACAAAATGACTTTTTACATGCAATGTCTTCAAGATCTTTCAAAGATAACGATCATTTATGTTCACAGTATTATTCAAGCAGCACCATTAGAGCACAGAGATTTTTATTACTGTTTTTATTGTTATTCTTCACATTCGGGTTGCTGCTTGGTTGTAAAATGTAAATTATAAGGACAAGAGTATGGGCACACACCTCTTAATCATTAATTCCGGTGTTTTACTCAGATCCATTGCCATAGGTGTATAAAATCAAGCACCTAGCCATGCAGTCAGGTTTACAAATATTTATGAAAGAACGGGTCGTTCTGAAGACATCAGTGAATTCAAGCATGGTACTGTCATAGGATGCCACCTTTGCAATAAGTCAATTCGTGAAATTTCTTCCCTGCTAGATGTTCCATAGTCAACTGTAAGTGATATTATTGCAAAGTGGAAGCTTTTAGGAACAACTGGAACTCAGCCACAAATTGGTAGACCATGTAAAATTACACAGTGGGGTCACTGAGTGCTGAGGCGCATAGTGCGTTAAAGTCGTCAATGACCTTTTGACTGTATAACTGCAGAGTTCCAAACTTCCTCTGGCATTAACCCCAGCACAAAAACTGTGCGCCGGGAGCTTCATGGAATGGACTAACATGGCTGAGCAGCTGCAATCAAGCCTCACATCACCAAGTGCAGTGGAAAGCATCAGAAGGAGTGGTGTAAAGCATGCTGCCACCGGACTCTGGAGCAGTGGAAACATGTTCTGTGGAGTGATGATTAATGCTTCTCTGTCTGGCAGTCTGATGGATAAGTCTGGCTTTGTTGGATTCCAAAAGAATGTTACCTGCCAGACTGCATTGTGCCAACTGTAAAGTTTGGTGGAGGAGGGATAATGGTGTGGGCTTGTTTTTCAGGCTAGGCCCCATAGTACCAGTTAAGAGAACTCTTAATGCTTCAGTATACCAAGACATTTTGGACAATTCTATGCTTCCAACTTTGTGGGAACAATTTGAGGAAGGTGCTTTTCTGTTCACGGTGCATAAAAAAGGTCCATAAAGACATGGTTGGGTGAGTTTGCTGTGTAAGAACGCACAGAGCCCTAACTTCAACACCATCAAACACCTTTGGGATGAACTAGAACAGAAATTGTGAGCCATGCCTTCACACTGCCTGACACAAATGGTCTTCTGGATGAATGGGCAAAAGTTCCCACAGACACACTCCAAATTGTTGTGGAATGTCTTTCCAGAAGAGTGGCAGTTGTTATAGATGAAAAGGGTGGATCAACTCCATATTGATGTCTACGGATTTAGAATGGGATTTCATAAAAGTTCTTGTAGGTGTAATGGCCAGCTGTTGAAATACTTTTGTCCATATAGTGTATATTAGTTACTCACTAAGGAGTAAATAAGAAAAGGGCTTACTTTTCTAATGAATATACTGTATGCCTTTGTAAGAAGCACCATGTGTAATTGTCAATCTTTTCAAAATGTTTAATATATTCATTTTTATTTTGTTTTTACTGTTCAAATTTTTAATATTTATGTATAAATATTCACACAATAAAAATGCAAATAACATTTTTTATTGATATCAGCAGTTATCTATGATTACTTGTGAAAGTCTTGCATCGATATTAATTAATCAATTTTAAAATCTGAAGCATTCTGGATATTAATTTAGTTATAACATTCTCAGTGGTATGTTTTGGAAACATCCCTCACATTATCTATTATGTTATTCGCTTTGTATACCTGAAATATATTTACATCAGGACTGATATAGAACTGTAGCAAGATTATCTCATGATGATCATTTTATTCTCTTTTGTGCATGTGGGATCTTAGCAGTGGGGAGGCTTGACCATGGTGAATTGTTCTGTGCATGCATGAACCGGAAGGGGCCTGAAAATGGCACCTGCAGTCAGACACATACGCCAGTGAGCCCCTACCTCAGCATCTTAAAGAGGCACTGAGCCCTTACCAGGTTTATTATAGTTTTCAGATTTGCATTAGTTTTTGTTTTCATTATTTTCCATTTTGCTCTTCAGTTTTAGTTCAGTTTCAGTTTCTTTTAAGAATCTGCAGATTGTATTAGTTTCGTTTTTTATTTTATGAATATTTCTAGTTTTAGTTCAGTTTTTATTTAGTTTCAGAATTCATTTTACTTATCAGTATTATGCTTTGATACCACACTGGAAGTGACTTACATGCTTTAGCCCTGCAGCTAGAAACAGCTAAGAAGAAAGTGTGAAGCATTTTGTGTACTTGCCTTAACATTCCCTTCCAAACCTCTTACCTCTTTCTTGTAAGACTATCATGTTTTTATAGCTATGAAGGACCAGGTTTATTGATGCTCCCAATCCTACATTACAATATGCACGCTCTTGATGGGATTTGACACTTTTAGAGAAAGTAAAGTCTACCTGGGTGTCCTCCAGTGAAAACCCCTAGTAGTGCAATGGTCAGGGAGTGAGGAATCATTCCTAGAAATATTAAAGTAAGGCAATCTGGCAATAATTGCACAAAGCGGTAAGAGAATGCTGAGACAAAGTTTAATACACCAGTTCCAAATGCTCTCAAAACACTCAAAATGCCAAAATCAGTAACATTTCACTCAAACTGAATGCGAAAGAGTCTAACAGTAATTTGCAATGCCTCCAGCCCTGTTTTAACCTTGACAATAGGTATAGTGTGACGCACCCTTTAAGAAATGGGTGATCATAATATAACCAAAGGGGTTTTTTGGCTTTTAATAAATATATTACATAATTACATATATTATTATTAATAGGCAATTGGAAATGTATTAGCAGAGAAATGGAACGTTGCGTCAGCGTCGGTTGCTCTGGGGAATCACTTCCGCTGTTTTCTTCAGAAGCGATTTGGAGACGATACACAACGCACCGTGTCCATCTGCTCCAGTTATTTCTGCTTAATGCAGGTGGGTAGAATGTTGAAAAGTCGCTAATACATCTTTAATAACTTTAAGTAATAACTTGTTAAAAGTTGGGAATGTGTAAATGAGCGCAGATCGCCGGAGTACCGACAAAAGGGGCGCTCATTAAAGTGTAGGTTGACGCCATGTTGCGGCGGGAAAAAAGTGAATAGTTAGGATGATCATACGTACACGTTATTGCTGGCTCCTGCACACTAAAGGTAATACAACTGCTCAGTGTTACCATGCGTTAATTAAACTAACGTTGGTTTATACCTCTTAAAATATTAAGCTATGTTAGGGCTGGACGATATGGCAAAAATTTATATCACGATATATTTCTTAATTTTGGTCGATGCGATATAATTCCGATATCGATATGGACAATATTAAAAAGCCTCAGGAAAAAACTGCCGAGGACACACACAATGGATG
>JAAGVU020000078.1:18328344-18340766 GCA_011763525.2 Mormyrus iriodes | reverse complement strand
ATAATTCTGTTGGACCACAATTCAAAAGCAATGTCTGATTTTCATTTGTTAATTTTCAGTAAATTGTTATGTATTATACCTTTTTTCAGTTTCAAGTCATTTCAGTGACCATTGTGGGTTTTTCTTTCTGTAACAGAAGGGTACCAACAATTTTGTCCACGTGAGTGTGTGTGTGTGTGTGTGTATATATATATAAAATAAGGAACAGAAGGTGAAACTGAAAATGAAAGAAGTAGCAAAACCAGAGGGGAGAAAGCTGCAGATTATTTGATTATTTGCAACCTGCAGCCTTAAGTGGTCAGATATGTTAGAGATCTGCTCAAGGCTGGAGCTACCTATTATGTCACTGCGAAGTTTAACTGCATGGCTACACTGGCCACGGATAGTCCTGCAACTGTTAGTTCTTCTACAGATGCTTGCCGGATAACACTGGACTCCAACACTGCAAATTCAGGCCTCGCCTTATCCTGTGGGAACCAGAGTGTCAGCACGGGGAACCAGAGGTCATACCTCCGGCACCCAGAGAGATTCACCTCCTGCCCCCAAGTGCTGTGTAGAGAGGCTCTATCCGGCTGCTGCTACTGGGAGGTGGAGTGGGACGGCAAAGATGGGGTCGACATCGCAGTCGCGTACAAAAGCATCTGCAGGAATGGAGTGGGTGAAAACTTCAGGCAGGGGACTAAGTCCTGGAGTTTGCACTGCACTCAGTCTGGCTACCAGTTTTACCATAATAACGAAAATACTGCTATTTTGGGTCCATATGCTCCCAGGATTGGGGTGTACTTGAATTATAAGGCGGGAATTCTGTCCTTCTACAGCATCTCAAACACCATGACCCTCCTACACAGGGTCCGAACAACATTCACAGAGCCCCTCTATCCTGGCTTTTCATTGCATACTAAGCTATTTTTCAGTCAATTCACTTCAGGAGAAATAAATAGCATGAGAAGATCTACAGTTAAAATAGTAGATATCTGCTGATGCTACAGTAAGCTTCCATTAAATATTACATTGGAAATACAATAATTACAGAATAATTATATAATGGATATAACAAATTAAATACACATTTATGCATTTTTTTTAACAGCTTACACAAATAAATTAATTCCATAGGGGTGTGTTTCCAGATTTAAGGTTGGCAAGATTTTCCCATTTTTTTAAATTTCGTTTCCATAAATGCTAACTGTCGTAAAATTAATTAAGAGCAGAACATATATATCAATGCGTACGCCCATAAACGCAATGCATAAAACACGGCTGTCTGATATAAATAATGCAAACAGAATCTCGGTGTTTAGATGCTGATATTTAGGATTTAACACTAACCCGCTGAAATTAAATCACGTAAGACTTAAAAGCAGCATTCGTAACTGTAGGTCTTATTTAGATTGTATGAAATGAGGGTGTCAGGGAGTAACTGAGGATACACTGACTGTGCAACGAGAGTGCAATAAAAACCCGGTTTTATGATCAGTTACAAAATCTACTTTTGACTTAAGCATAGATATATACATGAATAATTTACCATTCTAGGCTTGATTTACAACCTCAGATTCCCTCAGATTCATATCTTGAGGGCAGGTAAACAGAATTATCCCTTTCCTAATTTTCCTGAATAGCTCTGTATCACTAGTTCTGTTGTCTGGTAGACGTTAACACGGACACTTAAGTCCTAATCCGTAATGCTGTAAGTGTAATTGTGCTCCGCGGATCTTTAATAACTACCCAATGCAAGTTTCTCTGACAGGTCTGCGATTTTCGCAGTAAATCGCTGTCTCAAAGCAGCCCTTACTATGAAGGTTTAAATTGCATGCCGTATTGTATATAATTCTCTAACCTGTGCTTTTAGTTAAGAGGAGAATAATTGTAATGCCTTCTTAGACTAAATCTTTGCAGAGGTTTCATGTATCGTAAAGTAAAGCTCAGTGCTCTAATTAGTATTCGAGAGATACGTTGTTACTTTTAACTCTAATTGAAGAGAACAAGCAAACACCTGTAGCCCACATCTGATGTCTTTTTCGAAACCTGTAATAAGAACGTGTTTTCAAGCATGCAGCCTTGCCCATGTAGATTAGGTGTGGCCTCAACCAACTCATACCGTCCACTCTTCCAATAATGCATGTACATAAGACATATGTATGAATGAACTGGGAACTCGACATTTCTGAAGCAATTTCCGAGCAGAATCGAACTTACAGCGATGGGAAAATGCTCCACAGCTTCGAAAGGTTCGAAATGCTGCTCTTCAGCGGCATCTGCTGGTCAAAATGCTGAAGCATCTGTCTCCTCTTTTCATCCCTCCTTTGTCTTCTGCTAAATCTGTCTCCATTCCTGTCCCCAAATAAAGTCCTTGTTTCCTCCTTCATGCCCCATCACATGCTTCTGTTTACTGTCCAGAGAAAAACCTATACACAGTATAGAAATTACAGACAATACACAACTTTGCCTACATTACATTTGTAGTTTTGTAGCGAGTGATTCAAAATAAACGCAATGCTATAAAGATATAATACATAATTGCTATAATAAGACATAATTTATAATGTGCTTTCAGTGGCCACTGTATTCTGTACAGCTGTAAAGTAGTGCAAACAGTCAGCTCCTACATCTGAATTATGTTGCTGCAGCAGAATACATAACAGCAGAGGGTCAGGAAGTTCATTTACTGTTTGGCTGAGCACTAGAAATGCCATAAATTGTGATCTGTGTGATTTAAAATGCAGAATAATTGAGCCAGAATCTCAGAAACAGCAATATTCTTAACATTTTTATATACTACAGTGTCTATGTTATGGCACAGCATGATGGAATGGATAATCCACAGTGCAGCATACAGACACAAAGGGAATTTATTGCAAACAGAAATCAGAAAGATAAGCAACCAAAAGGGGACAACAAGGGGTCCCAACACAGATAGGCAAAATGAGAACTAAATCAAAACTAAACCAAACCTGAGGGGAAAAACTAACATTGAAACATTTGGGGAAATACACAAGAACAGAACACAATGACTGCCTGTGGAAAAAGGGAAGGGCAGGCACATAAATACACAGAGAATGAGGGTTTCAACAAGGGATGGGGGCAGGTTATTACTAATCAACCAAACAGGACTAGGAGGATAAGAAATAGGTGAGAGTAATACACAATCACTACATTACAACTAACTAGATACATGCAGAGATAACTAACAATGAAACAAAACAAGGGTCTATACTGACAAAAATACATAATCAACAAGGGTAAAAAAAATACAAAATATCCAACATACATCAGTAGGAGACCACAGCTCTCAGCTGCATGCTTAGTCCATTCATCCATGTGGCAGGCCAAGGAGCAGGGGAACACAGCAGGGAAGAGAACAATGCAAACCTAGGGAAACATTGGTAAAATGGGATGGCCACTGACACCTGCTGGCCAAACAGGGAGATGACGGACAGAATGTGGCAAGACAGGGACCAAGCCTGATAATCTTCATTCCATGGAGAATGAAAAATGTGCAGTCAATGGCTAAAAACACCCTGTTAATGAATGCGGCCAGTGGAGAATGGCTAAAGATAACTGGAAGACCACCAGTGCAGAAACAGCAACAGTAGTGTGCAGAAAACCATCAACTTATCTACCCTTGGAAGGGTTCTGAAGACAAAGTGGGTCTCGTCCGGTGTTATGTAGGGGTAGCTCATAAGATGGCCACTGAGTGTATCTATTTAATAAATGTATTTACTGGACAATTTACCAGAGTGGATGCATTTACTATCTATATATAGGTATATTATCTATACCTATATATATATAGGTATCTGTACCTATATATTATCTATACCTGTCATTCAGTGTTATGTATGCATTTAAAGTAGTTTCCTTCTTAATATATGCACGTGGAATAACAAGCTATATAGATGCGGAATCACTGAGATTCATGGGACCTGGTGTTAAACAAGCATCAAAAATCCCACAAAGAATTCTTCTTGGCTCCTTGATGCCGTCTCTAGCCTTTTCCTGTTTATGATGTCTAGTTGGACGGCACAAACCTCCTGAAAATGATGAGTACAAACTGGCTTGTGTTGTTCCCCTAACTTGCTTTGATAGCTGTACTTGGAACACTGCTTCACTTTAAATCTACATGTTAATGAAGTCATTCAGGTGAGGTAACATCTTTGTCTTATTATCGTGTTATCATCGTATTTGCACACTGACCTTGACGTCTGAGGTTCTCATTTTAACTCATTTTGCTGAAGGCAAGTCTTCACTACCTTACCACCTTTGCTTGTTCATCCTATAATAAGTCTTACAGGAGGGTATATATCGGTCAACACGAGCGCTTTAATAACTTGTTATATAGGCAAGCAGCTAAGGTCGTTCGCTTTGTATTGTTACCTCGGCAGGGATATTTGCTGTGCAATGTGTACCGCTGTTACCACGGGAACCCTTACTTGTGGTAACACGTTTGCGCCACGGGTGGCGTTGTTACCCCGCATCTGCTGCACTGCACGTGTGAATCCTGTCCCTGTTTCCAGCATCCGATTCGAATGATGCTTTGCCTATGTCTACCTGGCCTTCCGCTCATAGTAACTACAAGCACATACTTTCATCTTCAGCAATACACCTCTTCTTCTTGTCCATTGCTTTAAATGAATGAATGAGTATTCTTAAAGACACGGAATTTACTTTATTTCTCGTGATCGGAATCGAGGCTACAGTGTATTCTGTTAGCTGTCATATAACACATATAGCATCCATATAACAGGCATGTAGCCACGTTGTAAAAGTACGTGTTTGAACCCCCCAACACAATTTGTTTATACCCGATCAGGCACGGAGCCAGGTAGTAAAAGTTCGGAATGGAACCCCACCCACCCAACGGTCCAATCGATAGTGTGGCCGGACCTCGATGGAAATTTATTTCTGGCCTCAGGCTTGTCATATAATTCTGACTACTGGACGGGCTGGCTAACTTCTATCTGACACCTTTGCTAATCCCTTTAATTTAAGGGTTTCCGTCTCCTCCACAATACCTAAAACAATATTTTAGGTGTTAGGATATTTTGCCATCGATTCCATTGGTGGCATAATGCTCACAATAGGTTAATCTCTTCTTGCAAGGAAAATAAGATAAGCTTCCTGTCAAAAGTGGGTGGCGGGGCTGGTCTCAGTCATCTGGCACATTGTGTGAGGGATCTGAATCGCCGTGTTGCCCTCTGTAAGGAAGAGTGCTGCAGTTTCTGAAACATCAGTCTAACGTTCCACTAGCGCCGTCCAAGGTACTTTTTACGGGTATAGCTATATACCTATAGCCATTATACGCCACTTATACTTAAATCCGTTTCCCTAAGCAATGAACTGAAAACATTACACTAAACCGAGGTTCATACGGCACCTGTACACGACTCACAACAACAGTAATAATAGTAACAAACAACAAAAATAATAAATGTTAATAAGAATAAGTAATTTATTAATAAAAAATAGCAAGGCAAGAGCTCTTACGACGCTTTTCAGTACGGGTTAAAAATGATCTGATAGTCTGAATTTTAAAAAGGGAAAAAGCCGCAAGATAAAAGGATGCCGTTATGTGCACTATTCCCCACCCAGCATTCATCATTACGGCTGTTCCCTTTCGTATGACCGGTAAAGATGCCTTTTAAGGCACACCTCGCAGCAGCACGAGCCCCAGCGCGATGCCATCCCTTGTGATGTGCGCGCTCTCTCTCCGGGTTATGGTCGCATCGCGGGATCCGCATGTGAAATGCCTTGGAGGCTGGCAGTCCGCTGACTGCTGAGCAGAGGAGAAAGGGGGATCGCACGGGAGTCATGGCCTCTAAAGAGACAGCCGTCCCCTGCTTTGTCAGTGTGAGCAGAGAAATGACAGGTAGGACAAGGCGCACACACAAGACCGATTTTCTCCATTCTCCGCGGCAATCATTTTCCCTTGACATGCAGCGCAGCGCGATGTTATCTGTCGCTGGACCTGGCGTTTTCACGCGTCCAATATTCCAGAGGTGTGTGCATGTGTGTGTTTTACATTAGATAACTCGCTATATATGCAACAGTGATTTCTGAACGCGTTTTTTTCCCCAGTGCGAAACGTTGCAGTATTTGTTTTTTTTTTCTTTTTTTTGCTTCTATGCGATCATATACAGCTGCAAACTGTAATAATCTATGCTCGGGCCTTTTGAATTGCTATTCATCACTCACACTTTCATTTAGGTTGCTTTACACATCAGCAGATCAATGCATTAGCCAGTCGGTACACATTAATGCAGAGCTGTCTTTATAATTGGCGCGCCTATCTGAGAATTGCGTTTAAATGCACATGGTTTATTTCATTGCTATGCAGTGTTGTCGCTTCGTGTGGCATCGCATACACTCATGAGCAATGCATCTGTGCGTGTTATGCAAACTAAAAGCACGGCATTTTCCTCAGCTGTGCTGTACGCCAGATGCTGATGGCAGCGCAGGGAACCCCGAAGCATCTTACGACTGCAAGTGCGGGTCTGCGGAGTCGTGTTGCTCTCATACGGCGGTAGCTCCCACTTTGGCGCTCATTCACGTTAACAGGCACTTTAATGCCTGCTGATACGTACGAGACACACTATCGCAAGCCGACAACCAGCGCGTCAGGGAGCGGTCTTTTTCGCGGTTAATTATTCCAACGGCACCCATTAGTAGCTTTCACATAATTAATAACGTTCATTCGAGTCCTTTTCAATTTATTTGCTAGTCCAGGACGCCTTTTCAGACGCAGCACGCGTGCACACAGTCACACACATAATTCTCTCACTCTCTCTGCATTCCCACCACCCTTCCTTAATGTGTAAGGAGCGTTCACCCTATCCCTTTCCTCTGCCACACTAAGAAACGGCTGCAAGGCTTTTCGATTGAGGTTCTTGAAGATTAAAGTTCATTGCTGCATGCATGTTGCGTTTCTTTCCCTTCCAGTAACACCCCCCTCATCTCACTTGCAGAGAGCCTTTGTACTTGGAAGCCGGGAATCTTGTCTATTTGTTTCTGGCAGTATGAGGAGTTGTTTCATCTGTGGTTACATCTTGGGTAAATAAGATACGATAAAAAGTTAATGTCTGAGTGTAGGTCTAAGAAGTCCTTTGAAGGGTGCTACTTTTGGAAGACATCACAGTGATGCTGTAGGGTGTTGGTGATTACATTATGATGACCTTGCAGAGCGTTAGGGTCTGAAACTGTGTAAAATGGTTTTGGCATGTGGGCATACAGATGGAGAGCTTACAGGTTCCTAGAGAAACAAGCTTATTTTTTTTACACTAAAAGTGGTACTTGGAAAGCCTACATCCCTGACAAGTGAAAATATAGCAGAACACCCTATGATGTTCATACCCTATGCATACCCTACCCTATAGGCGGCTTGTCATTTTTGTTCTTGCATAATTAAATAAAGACTGGAGATGTCACCAGATCAGTTTCAATTGTGACCTCTTGCCTATTGGGTGGCCAGTTAAAGCCGATGGAAACAAACAGATCTCTCATTTCTCCAAGTATGACACATACAGCTTTGAGTCACATGTCTCTTATTGTGCCAGGCACTTAGAAATAATATCTTTGAAATCTCACAGACGGCTCGCCTGGATCCAAAAACATACCTCCAAGGATCTTGGAGATTTCTGGCCTCTCCTCCATGTGTCTAAGGATGCTCACAAGTGACAATGTATCAGCTTGTTCTCCAGACCTCTGTCCATCATACAATTCAGTATAGACTTTCAGTCATTTCTAATGTGACTCACTGAAGTCTCATTTAATATCTGTGTCCAGAAATAAATCAGACCACAAAGAAATGCTATTGACTTATAAATAAATAATACAGGTATTACTTCTGAAAAATAAAAAATATACACAGCTCTGAGAGCAAAAAAAATCCATAAATTCTGTCTGAAGAGCCAACAATACTTTGTGAAGATATTTGCCAGACCAATCTATTCAGCTAAGGAAATTATGTTGTTTAATCTTACAGGGAGTGTTCTTCATACAATAATACAGTGGTGATAGTAATTTATACCGATATATTAAATTTTCCATATAAAATCAGCTGATTTTTAAAATGTATTTTTAGCTAATTAGCCGAACGTAGAAGCTATATAAGGGAAGTGTTTTGTAATATGAGCACAAGAATATACAAAAAAACTTAGCATTTTTTATTTATTTCTGGAATGTTCAGTGTATGCTCTGTCACTGTGTCCCTGTAATGAGGTGTATGAAGTGTGTGCATGTGTGTTATGTCTATGGGGAGGTTATGATTAAATAGCCATAGATATAGTGAGTTTTATTTGCCTATCTGGATGTTTAGCAATGGCTTCGTTTCTGCAGACAGCCTCTGGAGGATCATTGACAGATCGACAGTCAAGTTCGCACGTGGTGTCAAGCTGGACACCAAAAGTGGCAAATCGGAGGACAAGATCCTGGTAAGGACATTTCTCCATTTTATTCAGCACTTGCGTTTTATACTGCAATCTGGAAAGACAGGGGTGGGGGGGGCTATGGATATCTTAGGGCGGGGCAAAGTCGACTGATGAGCCCTTCGTTCGTCACCAGTCATTTATCTAATGACATAATGCAGTCTGCTGTTTTCCCCACAGACAGACCTGGCTACATGTTCCATTGACATGCCCTGACTTGTAACCTCACTACCTTGTATTATTTCTTCCTTTTGTTCCAGGGACATAGTATTGGTTTCATCATTATTAGAGACCAAATCAGCCCTGAACCCCTCTTCCCCTACACTCACAGTACTCCCACAATATTGGTAGGGACATTTCCCTACTGTCCATACCCAAATCTATGGCCTTGGTTATCCCCTCTTTATGCTCCGAAAGCTATTATTTTTATTTCTTGCTTCCAGTTCGTTAACTTCACGAACTGTATGAAAATCTCTGTCCAATCTTCCACTCCCGGCTTCACTTAACGGTGATCACTGTCCCACTGGTCTCATAAAGACATAAACCTCCAGAAGACTACATCTATGAAATGAGGCTGGTGGTGTTTTTTTGTTGATGAAGATAACTGGGTTGCGGAGAATATTTAGATATTTGCTTAATTTTAATGTTACAGATGAGAGGTTGATTTTTAAAGGAGGTTCAGAATTGATCATTGATTGGCTGGTTTAGTCAGGTGTCCATTTGTATAGGTGCCTCTGACAACAGGCGTACTAAAATATTACCATGAATCAAGAGCTTTCGCCATTGCCTTTCATTCCTTACAAACATTGCAGGGCCAGGGTAAAATCCTGTGCATGCAGCTTAAATATAAGTATATGTTGTTTCAGTTGCTATTTAGAGATCGGTTTTCTACCACTGATTGCCAGAGTAGCCTTGATTAAACAAGTGAACTCTGTCTCGCCTTTACGGTTTAGTCAAAGCTAGTTTACAGGCTTGAGATGTTTGTGTGCAAAAAAGACATCCACAGTCCTAAAAAACTGTGTCCGCGCACCCTGCGACAGCTGTCCATGGTTCTGAAATTGCAAAAGCGGATGGGCACTGTCCATGGTGCTGAAACATGTAACGCAAGTGGTCGTTGTCCATTGACGCTGAAACAGCACGATCGCTGCTGTCTGCGGTTCTGGAACATTGCTATGCTGCTGCCCATGATCCTGAAGCACGTTTGGCTGCTGTCCACGGTGCTGTAGCTAGTGATTTGCGAGCGCGGCTGTCCGTGAACCAGGGGGCTTATGGGTGAGTAGTCTGCTCTCTCCGGTGATGGGGGAGGGGATTCAGGCTCCTGTCAGTGGTTCTGAAAGTACTTGGTTGTGCTGCCTTTGCTGGACAGGTCAGCTTTAGTCTGTGGTCGATGGCACTGGAGTGAGAAATTATTGGGTGCTGCTCATGACACTGTCAGATCATACTGGGTGAGTGAGACTGATATCCAGCTAGGGGTGTTTCATTTGCCACGGGGGAGGGGGAGGAAGTGATGTCAGTTTAAGGTCTGCCTTCCAAATCACTGATCGCCTGATATCCAGTGACCCCCATCGCCAGTTTAAATTACATTTGGCCCCTCTTTCTTCTCTCTCCTTTTTCTCTGTTTCTTTGTCTTTGGTTGGGTATAGTTATCAGTTAAAGTATATCTTTGCTACTGTTTTTTATGTCAGTGGTACTTGTACCTTATACCTGTATTAACTTTCCAGGCTGTATAATATAAGTCTTTGCCTCCTGTGTATTTTAATTTTCTCGTCCTCTCACTTTTTTCCCCTGAAAGTTAATTTAAATATGGTTCTTCCGGCTGATGAATGGTGTATCGCACTTACAGTAAGGACAGATGTGACTGTGCCAACGTATAGTTGCATCACACTCTGCGTTATTAATAAATTGAATTTATATGTAAAGGAAATAAATTTAAAGGAAACGAGATTCCTGGGAATTCTTATTGATGACAAAATACAGGTCTGGCACACTTGGTTTGGTCTTATTTAAAGATTTGAGCGTGGGGACAAGGTGGTTAATTTTTTTCCAGATCTGATCAGCCATGAATGCTGCCTGGTACAAGATTGGAGCTATTAGCAGTTATTGTGTTAACTGTGAAATAAGTCGTCGAGGTTTTCCACACTATCAGAGGTCTAGAAATAATTCTGCAAGCCCAGTGCTATACAGATATACTGGGAATACAAAATTACTGGGAATGGCTATTTTAAGCACATATTTCCTATATAATGAGACAAGACCATCCATTAAAGAGCTACCTCTGCACTGATCGTTTCGGATGATTGCAGTCCTGCTCACCAGCTGTTTGTCTCAGTATCTGGCTGATTCTTATCCATAGACCTCTGTTTTTAACTGTGCTTGTATCTCACACACATTCATAACGTCCACTCAGTATAAAACCTCCTTAGGTGGTTTTTATTTACTGGTCACCCCATTAGGTTTTGTCAGGTGATCATTGAGCCTCTTTAGGTAGGTAATTTTAGCCTTTTTGTTTTTCCTGGCAATTCTGGCAGTTGAGCCACTTTGAGGACAAGTGGTATCATTAATTTTAATTAAAAAAAAAAAAACTGAGAGAATTGTAACTATTGAAGATGAGTTGGAGTAAATTGGGATTATTTGTTTGGCTTTTAATTCAGAATTAAATTTAATTCTGAAGAAGTTCTGGAATGTTCAAAAGAATTTATTTCATTCAAAGCACCACCGGAGACCTTGGGGACTGACTATGGTAATAATCAGCTATACATTAAACCCATGTGTCTCTTTGAAGCTTGCGGGTCCCTGATCTCGTTAATAATCAGCCAAAGAGGAAGCTGAAGCTTGTTAACGATCCGTTACCAGTCAGCATGAGCGTCTCTCACCGCTGCGCCCGATTTGCGTCTCTTTGAGGTGTCAGCCTTAACTGGGGGTCAGGGGGGGGCTTCCCTAGCCCCAAACTCCTACCCCTACGAAGGCAAAAATGTCCCAGCATACTCATCTATAATCCAGCAGCATGTTTCAAATTGCCATCCACATCCAGTCTTCCGATACCACTCCCCAGTTGTGCTTTGATGTCGTTTCGAAGACCGTCTCCTCCGTTTCAGACTTCTGAAGACCTCACCGTGGGCGGAGGGGTGGCGAGTACTGAGAGAGAAAATCAGCACCCCCCCCACCGAAATAAATAAATAAACCGATAAAATAATGAATTTAATTGGAAAACCTCGTAGGAGTGTGGTACATGAGAGTGTGTGCCTCAGAAAGCCCCCCCTTCCCCCCGCACAGGGTTATTTAAGATCTGGAGATCAGAGATGACAAGGAACAGAGGAAGAGAACAGAGCCGAGCAGAGGGCTGGATTAGGAGAGGAAAATAGAGGTGTATGTGCGGGGATTAAGCATGCGGGGTGGTAGGAAGGGGATGGGGGGGGATTATGAGGTTACAGGTAACCAGGAAGAGAAATAGCTCATATGGCCAGAGGCATTGAGTTGTCGGTGGCCCCCTACTATTTTCTATGATGGTTTAAGCTGTTGACATGGGGGTGGGGGGGTAACTTATATTAAACAATATTAGGTGAGGCCCCATTTTACTGAAGCTCCTGCAAATTAAGCTGGGTAAGCCCGAGCATTAAAGCACCCCTGCGGAAGAGGATAATATGTACATTTTCTAACTGTGCAAAAGAAATTGGTTTTACAGTTTATTTAGTTAGCAGACAACTTTAAGCAATATACAATTCAGAAAGCAGGGTAGGCCAGTTCCTAGAGCAGGGAGCTGGGGGCTTAAGGGCCTCGCTCAGGGGCCCAGTCGCAAAATCACTCTGCTGACCCTGGGATTTCAACCGGCAACCTTCTGATCAAAGGCACAGAATTAGAACCTGCTGAGCTACACAGCGCTCCCATTAATATGTAATATCTTATTAATATGTACTTCACAAGGGTTCGAGTTTCCGCCTGGGTTCCATGTGTGTGGAGTTTGCATGTTCTCCCCGTGTCATCTTGGGGTTTCCTCCAGGT
>JAAGVU020000078.1:18315570-18328244 GCA_011763525.2 Mormyrus iriodes | reverse complement strand
CGGTTTCCCCCCACAGTCCAAAAACATGCTGAGGCTGATTGGAGTTGCCAAATTGCCTGTAGGTGTGCATGTGTGTGTGAGTGTGCCCTGTGATGGGTTGGCACCCCACCCTGGGTTGTTCCCTGCCTTGTGCCCTTCAGGATAGGCTCTGGACTGCCTGCGGCCCCAGATGGGATAAGCGGTTGAAACAGTTACACATTTATTCATGTTTGCAATGTCAAAAAGCATGTAAACCTATAATTAAAATTATTATTACATCTTCACCCACCCACTGGAGAGCAAAAACAGTCTTAAAATGCTTTTTCTTCTTGAACAAGGCTTTCAAATGTGAAAGGGAGAACGAACGATATAATTTATCCATTTATGTTGGTGCTTTATGTCGTAATGGAGAAATGGGGTGATGCCGAATGGTAGGGGAGAAGTATAGAAATTGTAGGCAGAGAATTATATAGAGAAGCATGGGGATAAGACAGAGATTAAAAACTAGAATTGAAAAATTGACTCTATACCAAGCTTCATTTTGCTGAAGCTTAACCACTCAGAAGACACACACAAATAAACAAATTCATTATGTAAGCTGCTGTTGAAACTATGGTACATGATTTACATATTGTGGTTCTTGTTATTTGTAATATTACTCTATTGTGCATTTTTCCCAGAGCTGCAATGCTCATTCTCAAGTATTCTGTTGATTTCTGGGTGTTTGTACTTTACAGTAAGCAACAAGGAACATTATTTATTCAACTGGGGGATATTTTATATTTCAGCAGCAGCTGTGAAATGGGTTCTCACACCTCCAGGGCTGTGGGTTCAATTCTTGCCCCTGGCCTGTGTGTAGAGTGTTTAAGTTCTTCTTGTGTTGGTGAGGATTTCCTACAGGTTCCCAGCCCAAATGCATGGGTTTAGGTGAATTGGTGCCTTTCCCTGTGTTAGTATGGATCTAATCCAGGGTATCCTTAGCTTTGTGCCCTATCCTTCCATGGATAGACTGAAGGCTCACCACGACCCAGTAGTTATGGAAGATGTTGGACAGAATTTTGATGTTTAGTTGAAGGATATGGACATGTAGGTCGAAGATCTTTTCCCATTAATCAGTTGGCTGTTGTGAGATTTCTGGGGTCCATGTCTTGTCCATCTGCTGTAGATGCTCATCCAACCTCCTCCACTTAGCACACGCGCTCATACACATACACGCATACACACAAACACACACACACAACCTCACATTTGCTCTGAGTGCCGCTGGTCAGCAATACTTACGCAATCCCTCAAAGCTGCTCAGTTAGTCAGCGACCTAGTTTGTAATGCAGAAAAGTCGTTTTCCCGTGTTAACGAGTGCGTCTGCCTCGTGCAGCCCAGATGTTGTGCTGAAAGTTCACGTACTGTAGAATCCTTGTGCAGAAATGCACGCTGGTTACTAGGCGACGGTGGTGGTGCTGAAGACTATGTTTTGTGCTTAAGTATTTCTAGATATTTCCGCTATATGACATGTTGTGTGTGAGAATATTTGCATTTCCTGTACTCCTTTCGCACACTTTGGTTTACCTTTCTTTGACATTTTTCCTTCTGTTTATACTAATAATAATCTTTATTACAGTAATAATAACAATGAATGAAAGAGAGAGAGTTTTTAAGAACTGGCCTGATTATGATGAGTTGTGGTGCTACAGTGTGGTGCCCCTGGGTGACCTCCCTGGGACCATTTTCAGTTTTTCTTCCATTAGTCAGAAAGCCTGGCTTAGTTCATTGAAACTTTTGGCACTTTCTTTGTTTGTGATTCTCTTGCCATCTAAGGTTCTTACAACATGGAGATTCTACCTCCTGGCTGCCAAGGTCCCAACCAAGGTGAGGCACCCGCCGCATCTTTTTAGACTTGCCTTGTTGGTGGCAGAGGATGACGACATTCCCCTCTAACGCCTCCATCTCCGTCAGGTGGAGCTGACCTTCAGCTTTTTGGAGATTCGAGCCATGAACACCTACCCTGAGCACCAGGTGAGAGAGAGCAGGCCTGGACTGGCCATTAACAGTACCCTGAGATTTCCTGGTGACCTGGCATGCTGTTCAGAGCAGACTGTTAAACAATGAGATGGTGAAACAAATTGGATGCTTTAGTGCAAAAAGCCCATACAATGTGGTCTCACTC
This sequence comes from Mormyrus iriodes, assembly GCA_011763525.2. Lineage (NCBI taxonomy): Eukaryota > Metazoa > Chordata > Actinopteri > Osteoglossiformes > Mormyridae > Mormyrus > Mormyrus iriodes. The sequence goes on along the minus strand of JAAGVU020000078.1, from coordinate 18,326,101 downwards.
CATGCCCCTCAGTTCGTGGTTGGTAAATAAAGTACAATGTACAGTTTATCTAAATAGTTAATTAATGAATGTTAATTTACTTTACTTGATCACAGCTCTGAAATATTATTATTATTATTATTATTATTATTATTATTATTATTATTATTATTATTATTATTATTGTGCTGCATGCTACGGGATGATCCCATATTAAAAAATACAAAGCTGTGGCCCATTTTCAACAGATATTGTCTCATACATGCCCTTGATCACAACCCCACCTTGTAAATTTCATTGTACCCAGTCTTATAGAAGCTGTCTTTATGAGTTAGGGCAGTTTTTGCCCAACTGCTTCAGTGCTTGAAGACTTTTTTTCATCTTATATTACTAGGGTATTCTAACACAACGGACAATTGTGAGATTTGTGATCTACAGTAATAGTAATACACAGTGCATATTGGGAAATTGAGTCCGACTGAGTTGCAGATGTGAGATGACAGAAAGTGTTATCTTTGTTATCTTCAAGTTATGTATGTAGTTCTAATAAAGTGTGACTCAGTTATCTATTTGTTTGTACAAGATATAGCAGAAAGCATGCCTCTACATGTCTGTCCCGCTCAGATCGTCATTGACACGGACAGGGCCTCTTACTCCCTGCACCTTCAGACTCGTGATCACCTGGACCACGTCATGAACTACATCAGCTTTGCGCTCTCCCGCATCTTCAACAACTCTATTTTTGCGCAAGTGTCTCGCCTCTGCCTTTCTGATACATCGCAAAATTTGGGATCTGAGCACAGGGACAAAATGTGGTCAAGTGACATGAATCTGAGACGGAATCACTATGTTCCAGCTTACATTTAAGTTTTTGAGGACCCAGTTAAAAGAAAAACTTCATTACCTCCAGTGTTTTCTAACTTATACACTATACACTTATCCTATTTACTATCCCATATAATTTTTATTTATATTTAAGATAAAACATATCTGTGTAAACTGTAACCTCAAACTGAATCATTACTTATAGGAAATTTTTTGGCAATGTCAACTCAAAGGCTGAACCTCTTTCAGCGTGAGCATCTTATATTCGTATTGTGACATTTTCACTGCGAGTGTGTCTTGGCACCGCAGTTTCCTTATTAACTTCTTTTTGTGGGGCCTAAATTAAATAAATTGTTGCTTTCCTTCTACAAGCATTACTAGCATGTCGATAAAATCAGACCCCCTTTCATTCTCGCAATTCGATTTAATTCATTTCATCTCAGTTCAATTTGGTTAATTTCACTTGAGATCAATTCAAAAGTGCATCAATGAGTAAGTGTGCAATTTTCCAGAAGTGTTTATAAATTCTTTTCTTAAATGTTTTGTAGTTCCCGTCTTCTCCCCCACTCTCACCGTTTCTGTCTTCTTTAGTCCCTCAGTATGTCGGTCAGAAGATGACCTGTCCAACGGGAGCCAAAAATTCTCCCCCAGCTCAGAAACATCTGTGGAGACACAGAGAGCATGTGGTGAGACATTGACACACACATACACACACACGCACACATAAACATATGCGTGTGGCAGTCAGCTACATTCTGTATCTTAGCACAGCGCTCCTTTGCTTCATAACCAGACAGATTAGATGAGTTAAACTCTTTGCTTAAAAGGTATTGTTAGAAAAGTGGGCTTTGTTTTGTACATGTTTTCCCCTTCAAGGGGGATTTTCAGAGACGTATGCAGCCCTGTGTGACTACAATGGAATCATCTGCAAGGAGGAGGTCCAGTGGGTGAGGAGAATAGTGTGTGTGTCTGTGTTCGTTTGTGTGGGTGGGTGATGATGGCTATTTATGGACTGACTCATTTTTTTTTATAATATCACTGTTACTTCAATCATTTCTCAGGTTTGGTGTCAGCCAGCGCGGTGTTAAGCACTCTGTGATGTTGTCAGTCAGTCTGGTGTTAAGTGGTCAGTTCTCATTTACCAGCAGTGACTGTTAAAGTTCTTCTACTAGCCTGATGCCACTTTACGTTCCCTAAAGGTTCTGAATGTTGCACTTCTGGCCCTAGAATAGTCTTATTAGGTCAGTGCTTTGTTTGAAGTTGTTGTGTAGCTCTTGTTAGGATACAGCCTACACTTGTACCCGGCCATTGATTGGAAGCTCAGCCTAGGTGCACATATGCCTGGCTAACTCCTTGACAGCACCTATGTTTGTAATGTGCTATTTGCCTCAACTGTACGCCACTTCGGACATAAGCGTCTGTTAAATAAGTACCATACCATACCATACCAACTTTATTTATAGAGCACTTTAGAACAACCACAAAGGACCAAAGTGCTGTACAGAAAAGTGATTAACAAAGCCAAAAAGAACCAAAATAAAAGAACCATACATAAAATCAAAAAGAAAAAAGAAATAATAATAATAATAAAATAGAATGAATAAATAAAATATAGAAATAATTTTTCTATAGATATAGATAAAAAAAAAATGTAAAAGTAAATGTAAATGTAATATAAATGTAAAGTGCTTAAAGCTGACACTTCCATGTCTCCCAGGATGTAGATACCATCTACCATTCACAGGATAATAGAGAGTTCAACCTGCTGGACTTCAGTCATCTGGAGACCAGGTGAGTCAGTAGCAAAGTGGATCAGGTACATGTTCATCTGTGTGCCTGTATATAAATGCACCTGAATATAAATGCACCTGTGCCCCTGTATGTAAATGCAACTGTCCACCTGAAAATAAATGTGCTTTTATATAAATGTACCTGTATATAAATGCAAAAGTGTACCTGCATATAAATGCAATTGTATATAAATTGGAATATAGATATAGATTTGATTTTCATTTAATTTCATCTGGTTTGTGGTGCTTTTTTTTCCAGGGACCTTGCAGTGATTGTGGCCTCCATGGCATATAACACATGGTTCACCAAACTCTACTGCAAGGATATGCGCATCGTAACTATCCCATTACCCCATGCACCACAAATGTTTCCGTTGCCTGGTGCTGGTTCGCGTTGCTGTGACAACCTACCTTCTTCTCCACCCGCAGGGCTCCGAGGTGGTAGAACAGGTCCTCCATACCCTCAGCAAATCCAGCAGTCTGGAGGAGCTCACTCTGGAGAATGTGGGCCTCAAATCGTGAGTCTGCTGTCACGTTCTTGCTCCTCTACAGGTTTTATATCCTTTTATTAACGGAAGGAGGAAAAGTACCAGCAATTGTTTCAAACCCTGGGCTCTGCTGTCTCCTGTATCTCTCTCTCTCTCTCTCTCTCTATTTCTTTCTTTGGACTGACCATCCCTCCATTTCCCACTTCCTCCTCACTCTGCCTTCCCCAGTGACCCTATCTACCTCTTACTCTATCTAAACATCTATCTGTGTCTGCAAAGGTGTTTATCTGTAAGAGAATGGAGCCTTTTAATCTTACTGTCTGCCTTACCTCTGGGCAGGTGGTGTTAATGAATTATTTCTGAATGGGTCTGTCTTTTTCACAAGGATAATTTATTGAAATATAAAATAAGTTTTAATGAGGTGTCCAGTCATGTGGAATGTGTTTCAGATTCAGTGTTTAGTTTAATATTCTGCGGTAATATAATGCTATCTTGAGCTTACTGCCTTCTTGTATTGCCTGCGTTTTTGCCTGCCTGTTGACGTCCTGCTGCCGTCTCTCAGTGTGTGCTGCTGTGGTTTCCGTGTGATGGCTGAGATGTGGCCTCTGTCGTCCTTGCAGGGACTTCCCCCAGAAGCTGTCTCTAGCGCTCTCAGAGAACCCCTCCTCTGGCATCCACTCTGTCAACCTGGCGTATAACACACTGGACAACCAGGGTACCGTGTCCCTCTGCAGGCATTTCCCATCAGCCCCGGCGTGGCCTGTCCCACCCTTCTTTCATGTTATGTCACGTTCACTGTGACCGGGGTTTCAGCATTCTCTGATGTCTGTCTGACCTCATTGTTGGTCTGTCATGCCAACATTATGCTTGCAGCTGCCCCAATCCCTTTCGCTGCCTGTCTGTGTCATCTGAATGGCTTGTGAGAGTTTCACTTGAACAAAAATGTTCTGAGGGCAGAATGAAAGATGATTTGTTCAGAGGGATAACCAATCAGATGGTACAGAAGGTGGGTTCAAGTGACTACAAGAGGCGGGACCAAGATAGTGAGATATTGGTCCTGTTGTCTGCCTCAGGCACAGACTATGTACTGTATTTTAGTATGTATCATCAAGCTACTTTTTAACTTAAATTATTAATAGTATAGTTTGGTACAGCATAGTACAACATAGTAATATAGTATAGTAGAGCACAGTATAGTGCAAGCAATATTTTAAGTAACCTACTCTAGAAAACCTTACGCAAATAACTTTTTTTGTCAGATTTACTCTCCAAACCATCCAGGACACCTTACAGAAAACACATAAGTCAGAGATATACTACTAACACACACTAACACACTAATAACTAATAACACACATATTACACAAATGAAAAGATGAAGTGTACATTTACGTACGGGAGTATGTTGCCTTTTTAGCACCTTTTTTGCATAAATCTGGATTTTCAGTCAGTCAGTTTTATCTAAGCTGAGAGCTACCAGTATGTATCATTAAGCTAAATATATCATCACTAATATAGTATAGTACAGTATAGTATAGTATAGTACAGCATAGTGATAATGCTAGTAGCAGTAATAGTAGTAAGATCTGCCTAGTATGTACTATATATAGCGCCTAGCCTTCTAGCATTGCAGTATGTGTGTATTAAATATATTTAGGTTTCTGTCACATGTCACAGTGTCAGCATTGTACTCCATGTGTCCACAGGAGTCTCCAACCTCATTCAGCAGGTCTGCCGCCTCAGCAAAGGCCTCCGTTTGCTAAACCTGTCCAAGACCTCACTCTCCTCAAAGGGTGAGAGAGTTTGCCTACTTTGGCTTGATTCAGCTGCCTCATAGTAAAACATTGCTGTAGACATTAAAGGTCATTAAACAGTTATAAAAAACAAGTAAACCGATAAACACAGAAAGCAGTATGGAAGAACCATCTTTCCACGGAAATCTTAGGTCAGTCTCGCTTAGTTAGAAGAAGACTGCCAGAGTTATCACAAAAGGCACTGACAAGCTAAGCATTTGCTCTTCTTGATAACAGTTCTTTATGGCAGTTTCCCCATCTGGTCTTTGGGAACCCACAGGCAGGGGGTTGCTCCCTCCCAGCTCCAGTAAGGAAGTAAGTAAGTCTGGCAGGGAGTTCGGAGGGAGCAAAAACATGGATTGGACTGCATCACACTGCTTTATGGGATGTTGATGTTTTGTAAGATTATGTAAGTCTGTGCTAAGTTGCTTGCGACCATGCAGTCTGAAAGCAGTCAAGGAAAAACCTGAATGGAAGTGATTTTATCAGCTGTAAACAATCTCTCTCTCTCTCGCCCCCACCCCAGGCGTTGTGTCCCTCTCTCAGGCTCTCTGCTCCACTGATGAGTATTCCAACTCGCTCCTGCATCTGGACCTCAGCAGGAACCCGGGGGTGCTGTCCGGAGAGGATGCCTCGGTGGGAGCTAAGGCCCCACCCCTGTTCTTCTGTTCCTCACACTCATGCTCCTCATATACTCCTTAAAAATGCTATCATATATGTTTCCATCCCCTTCTTCATGCCCAGGAACATCTCACCCTCCTCGTATCCTTCATCTTCATCATCTCTCATCCCTGTACTTCACAACATTTACCTCGTCTTCCCCTCACCGCATCGTCATCTACTCCACTCACTCCTACTCACCCTTAGCATCCCTTTCTCCTCGTCTCCTTAGCAACCAGCTCCTCCTCATCATTCCCTGACCTCATCTTCATTTTGGTTATTATCCTGGCATCTTGTCTTCATCCACATGTAATTCCCCCAATAATATCTCACTGATCTTGATTAATGTTAAGAATTCTCTTCATCCTCAAACTTCTTGTCATCTTAATTACCTTCTCATCTTCATTCCTTTGGTCTGGACAGTTGATGAAACATGCACCCATTCTCCTACCCTAGACCTTTGTAGCCTGTGAGATTGTTCAGTGCCTCTCCTGAGTACGGTTTTACTGTGTGTACTGTTAGGGTTAGGGTTAGGGTAGGGGGTTAGGGTTAGGGTAGGGGGTAGGGGGTAGGGTTAGGGTTAGGGTTAGGGGTTAGGGGATAGGGTTTGGGGTTAGGGTTAGGGAAGACATCGTCACAAGTAGTACATTTCAACTCGATCTTGTGGTTTTCCCGGAGATATAATATAGTATTCCTGAGTGCCTTGGTCTTTTTCTGTAGAACCTGTACCTCTTCCTGTCCCAGCCCAACTGCCTGGTTCATTTGGATCTGTCCGCTACAGACTGTGCCGTGGACTCGGTTCGTGAGTTTTGGTCATCATTTATGTGGGGTACAATGTGGAACCAATCACACCCACCAGCTCCACTCTCACTAATCCTAAAAAATATTAAATTCAATATTTTCCACCTTAAATGTCTAATACATGTTTGAAGGTTGTCTAAATGACTAATAGTTTATATGCATATCCAAAGCCTTTAATCATGTCCAAATTACACAGATAATTTCTTGACAAATTTTTATAAACATCATAATAAAAAATGTTGTCATCAACTGACATTGCCATTGACATTTATGCAATCTTTAGAAACCATTAAGAAGTCTCACTTTCACCCTCTCTCTCACTTTCTCTCTCTCTCTCCCTCTCTCTTACACGCACGCACACACACATGCACCCTCTCTCTCTCTCCCATCCAGCTGTTTGGGCCTCTGCTCCAAGGATGCTGTGCGGATCTCTCCTACCTGAACCTCTCCAAAAACTTTTTCTCCCACAGGTCAGTACCAGCCACATATTTAACAATAACCATGAAGTAGTTTGGCCTGAACTACAAAGTGTCCTCCCGAAACCCAGGGAGAGTAAGCTTTTTAAATATGGATGAAAATGTTGATTTGACAGGAAGTGGAAGTTAACAAAGCCACACCCCCACACCAGCGATGCCATCTTAAAGCCATAACTGCCCTTTTTAAGGAACAGCAGACTTAATAGAGCCGGATGTATAGTATATGAGATCAAAAGTATGAGAGAGTGAGCAAAAACATCTATAAATTGTCTCAGGAGGATATTTCCTTGCCCTGCCCACTTCCTTCTCAGCCAATCAATGTTGTTTTCACTCTCAAATTAAAATGATGCTGTATTAAAAAAAAAATTGGCCTGGTGTTATTGACCTGAACAGCCCATGACAGTAGCTGTAGTGCTGTGGTGTTGACTTCCTGTTGACGGCGTGAACAAAGCCTCTCCTCTTCCTGTCAGGAAGGGGAAGGAGGCCCTTCCCACATTCCGGCAGTTCTTCAGCTCAGCCTTCAGCCTCACACATATCAGCCTGGCCTCCATGAAGCTTCCACCCGAGGCCCTGAGGTGAGTCACCCGCTGACTTGCCAAGATGGCCACCACTGGGTCACATGGTGGACAGCAGAAGCAGGAGGGCCACCTGGGACCGTGGCCAAGTACCATTTGGAGTATCATTAAGAATGCAGTGATTTTATTAATAAAAGCCTGAAATAGTTCTGTGTTTCTTTAAAACAAAAGGGTGATTTTATTTTTAGGCAAGGTGACCGATATTGTTACTCACTGAGTGGTTTCAAGTATGCCAATCAACTGTAGTTTTAGGCTCTATATTAAACATTACGACATCAGCAGAATTAGTCAAAGCGCAGGATGCTTTGCAAGGCACAGAAAAGTCTATGAGGTGAGCAGGCTTTGACTATTTTGAAAAAGAAGGTTATATGTGAGGAAACAGAGACGTGGATGTGACTTTATGCCCCTCCCCCCTTGTTTGGATACGTTCCGTGGTCCATGGGTCATGTGCTGGATGATATCAGGCAAACACTCATACATTTTGACTTTATAATAACACAGATATATCAGCTTATGGGAAAATTCATGCAAGATTGATATTATGTAAGGAAATATATAGAAAACAGAATAATAGTTTATTTTTGCATGTTATGTAATCATCTTTCATCAAAATGTATGCATGGAAAATGTTTTTTTAAATCTATACGCATAATGAAATGTGACCTTATCTTGCCCGTCCCCACCCCTCTGCTCAGAGCTCTGCTCCTCGGATTGTGCTCCAACCCTCACATTAACGACCTGCACCTGGACATCAGCGGCTGTGAGGTACGGTGAGGTCACCTCCCCATGGGGATGTGGGAGGCGCAGATGCTCCTGTTAGACACTCAGCCTCCTCCTAACTGCTCAAATTCATCATTTTATTTTATAGACCTCAGATTAAAGGCTGCCCTCCTACTCGTTCTCTATTCTCCATCCTGCTTCTTTACTTTCTCATCTTCTTCCTGCCTGCCGTCTATGTTCTCCTCTGTACTTTTCTGGTGAAAGCCCCCGTTGACCTATGTTTTGGTCTGCAGACGTGATCGCATGTAGCCAGACGGCCGCTCACACCCACACGCTCGCTGAGCTCAGACGGCCACCCATCCCTCCCCCTACTCCCACTCCCCTCTCTCTTCCAGCTCAGATCAGCTGGAGCGGCAGTAATTCAAGAGCTTCTACCAGGGGTCTCCTCCATTGCCACCCTGGACATCTCTGACAATGGTGGGTTGTGTATGTGTGCACATGCATTCTACATAATGATGAGAGATGCAGTGGGTGGGACTGTCCTGGACTGCCAATCACTGCCTGGTTTAACCTGGCGGGAACCAATGTTAAGACCATTAAGCCTTTGATTGACAGGTAAAATATAAGCCCACCCACAATGAGTTTTGAAGCCACATTCATAACATGGTTATTAGTATATGGGCACCAGTATGTATCATGTGTAACCGATACATGGGTTTGTATGGATGTTGCAGAGTAGCTGTTGGCATGAAAATACGTACAGTATATGGGCGATTCTAGGATTTTTTTAAAGTGGGGGGCATAATAGGGGAATTTACAGTTTTTTTCAATTGCTAACATGCTTTTGTCCAATCTGTAGTCACAATTTCAAACTAAATACAATTTGCACAACATCGGTCTGTTGTGGCCATACCATTAACACAATTTATGTCATTTTCACACAATATTCAGACAGTAAACACATTTCTAAAATGCTTACATTTTCTTAACAGACAAGTTATACCCAAAACCAAAATTATGGATCGTTTGTGTCTTATTTACAAATGTTTACACACAGCATACCAGAACAGAAAACCCAATATTTCAAACCTTAGATACAGTATAAAAACCTCTCCTTCTGCAGTGACATCAGCTTAAAAACAATAGCAAAACATCTGATAATAAACCGATCACTGAATAATTGACACATAGCTGATTTATGTTGGGTATATTGGGCCAATCACAGCTGATTCGGGTCTGAATCCGACACAGAGGCTGATGTTGAAGTTCATTCAATTACATTGACACACATAAAGTAGAAATTTGGGACTGATGTTGTTTGGTGTAGAAACAAAACACAGGAGAAGACAAATAATGTCTGGACAAGGGAGAGGAAGAGTTGGCCAAAGGAGAGTAAGAGACCAGGAAGAGGAGCTGGCCCAGGGAGCACATGTGTGCATTTGGACGCTCTTTTACATTTCATGGATTTTTTGTTCACTGTCAGCAGTTCTGTCATTTCCTGTTTTTTTCTACTCTACCTCCTACTGTATACAGTAACGGAACAAACTGATTTGTTTTTCAAAGGCTTAGAATCTAAACATTAGATGCTGACATTCAACTCCCAAACATTAGATATGGTGTACTGTAAGGACACTAAATTATACAAATGGTGGGTAGTGTGTTTTGTATGCAGGCAGCTGTAAAACCGAAACATAAAAATCAATGCCAGCCATTGCTAGTACTTTGAAAGTTGGTGCACTTTGATTCACTGTATGTACTTTGTGAACTGAAAACGTGCTATTCTTTGACAGAATGATTTAATTTTGAGTCAGATTTCCTGTGTTTTGATAAAGTTAGTGTGTGTAGAAAAAGGTGTATTGTATTTTCAAATGAAGAGTTAGTATTTAATTAATGTGTTTTTGAGAAGAAAATGAACAATTTGGCCAGTTGTATGATGTAGGTGTGCTGCTGTGTTAAGCGATTAGAAAAAGTATCTTAAGTATAGGTAAGCGCTTGTTAGCAATTGTAAAAAACTGTAATTCATACAATAGACCCAAGCTTATCATTAGCCAATGATATGTTTTGAATTGATGAAGGACACTCTGGGGGGCCCAATCAGCTTTCAGCTGGGGCCAGTGCTCCTATGGGCCTGCCCCTATATCTGCTATCAGTTGAGTATCAATGTCATACGGGTGAGTATGGATGCAGTAATGTTGTGTGAAATTGCTTTGTGGGAGGGGCATATATCTGAGGATGTGCTCTCTTCCCAGGCTTGGATGCAGACCTGCTTGCTGTCCTCTCAGCCCTGTCCCGGCACTCTTCTGTCAAGCACCTCTTCCTGGGAAAGAACTTCAACATCAAGAACAGGTACAGGTAGCTCCTTAATGTGTGTGTGTGTGTGTGTGTGTGTGTGTGTGTGTGTGTATGTATCTGTGTCTGCATGTG
>JAAGVU020000078.1:18294355-18315470 GCA_011763525.2 Mormyrus iriodes | reverse complement strand
TGTGTGTGTGTGTGTGTGTGTGTGTGTGTGCGTCTGTGTGTGTGTGTGTGTCTGTATCTGTGTCTGTCTGTGTCTGTGTGTGTCAGTGTGTGTGTCTGTGTCTGTGTGTTTGTAATTATTACATTGTGGGGATCAGCTTTCCCCACAATGTGATAAATACTTGTAACTTTTTACCCCATGCAAATGTTTTTCAGTCCCCACAAGAATAACCTCAATTTTATAAAATTCTGTGAATGCAATCAAAAAAACTAAAAATGCCAAAAGAATTCTATTTTGTTTGGTTACTTATGGTTAAGGTTAGGGCTGGGTAGGGGGTAAGGTTGTTATAGTTGGGATTAGGGTTATGCCTATAGAAATGAATGGAGAGTCCCCATAAAGATAGGAATATGTCGACTTTGTGTGTGTGTGTGCGCATGTTTTCGTTCCTTTTCTGAGTCATGCAAAGACAGTGCCTTTGGGAAAAACAGACTCTTTTTGGTGGTTTTCTCTTTTTTTAGTTGGCGATGGTATTATGAGTCATTCATTGCATCAAAATGAATGACAGGCAAAAACAGAAACATCTCCACATGTCGCTGTGTCCATATCTCCTGCTTTAAAGCTGGTCTGGTTCCAAAAGTCAGACGTTTCACGAGCTAGAGTCCCTGGGGATGGCGTGGGTTCATCATTTTGGTTTTAGATGAGTCTTGGATTAGTATTTAGAGCATCAGGTGCAGTAATTTCCTATCAAAATGATGAGTTTAATCAGGCAAGTAAGAGGTGAACTCCAATCAGCTGGTCATGTGACCGCCAAGGTCTGGATCCCTCCGCCTCGCGCTCGTTTTCCTTCCCGTGTCTATACGCCCGCAGAGTCTCTTTTCTCCCTATCGGTGCTGGGACTGTTTCTATGCCATGGCTCGAGCTGTTTGTGTCAGGGGCTATACTGCTGAGAATCCAAAAAAAAACCTTACAAGCAGGTTTCTTTTTCTTATTAATTTTATTTCAGAATCAGAATCATAATGTATGTGAACATATTTGGCCAATACACTGGATTCTGATTCTGAATAATTTTATCTGTACTTTTTATTTTGGAAAATCTACAACAAGGAGCTTACCAGAAACCTTATTGCCAAAAAGTGTGCTTATATTAAATGAAAATTTCAATGGCTGCTTGGTTTTCTAATTTGAACATGAGAATTATACACACAAAGTGCATCGTTGTTTTATGAGAAGCTGACATTCGGTACTGGCATTGGTCAGTATCCTCAAAGACTTCACACACTGTTCCTCTCTGGAAGCAGGGCTTAAAAGCCTAATCAATGTTTGTCCCCTACGGTCATGGTGGCAGTGACTGTGACCTAAACACGGTTCCATCGGCTTTGCCTGCAGGGTCCTGGATGAAGTTCTGCAGAACTTGGTTCAGCTCATTCAGGAAGAAGAGTGTGTGAGTGCCACACGCCACCGGACCCACAACCACCTCAGCCCCGCCCCCTTTTTTGGTTCATGCCATCCCATAATAAATGCTTGGACAGAAATAGAGTATTTTAAATGGAGGATGATTTAAATAAACAGGAGGTGTCTTTTTCATCTTCTTTGGTCGCGGTTAACGCGGTACGGCAGAAGACACCATTTGGATGTCGAAGTCTGCAAGATTGTCAACAGCACTCATTGTTAAGCCGAAAAGATTCATTTGAATTTTAAATTTAACCATAATTGCTACAGCAGAGAGCTAACAATAAAGGCAATTTGAATAAATTAAAGTGACCCCTCTTATTCCATCTCTCTCTCTCTCTCCATCATTTCACACGCCTACACTCCAAATTCAGTTTTTTCTTCCTAATCTAAATCCCTTCCTTCTTCCCTCTCTCTCTCTGTTTCTTTCTTCACTTCCGCAATGTCGTCCTCCTGCCTCCAGGGGCTGCTGTCACTCTCGCTGGCGGACTCCCGCCTCCGCTCGAGGGGCACCGTCCTGGTGAATGCTCTGGGCAGCAACACCTGTCTCCGCAAGGTGGACCTGAGTGGGAACAGCCTGGAGGACATGGGGGCCAAAATGCTGGGGAAGGCCCTACAAATCAACACCACGCTTAGGTTAGAGGAGGGTTAATCCACACAGACATATTCCTAAGGCCTGGAGATCCTGTTCCGAACATGTGGCTGGGCGATGGACGCATCAAAATTCACAGTCAGTCTTTTTGTCATTGTGCATATGCACTTCAAACTAAAGTAGTTGGCTCAGTAAATGAGATAGGATTGAAGACTGGTTAGCACTGTTGCCTCACACCACAGGGGCTGGTGCTTGAATCTCTGCCTCAGCTCCATGTGTGTGGAGTTTGCATGTTCTCCTTGTGTCATTGTCTGGTTTCCTCTGGGTACTCCAGTTTCCCCCCACAGACCAGAAACATGCTAAAGTGAATTATAGTTACCAAACTGCCCGTAGGTGTTCATGTGTGAGTGACTGGTGTGTGAGTGTGCCCTGCGATGGATTGGCACCCCATCCTGGGTTGTTCCCTGCCTTGTGCCCATAGCTTCTGTGAGAGGCTCCGGACCCCCTGCAACCCTGCATAGCGGGTACAGAAGATGGATGGAATTAGTTACTTGAGTAAAGTACAATAGTCATATTTATATATACATACATATTTTTATACCAGTAGTTGTGGATGTGAAATATCAATTTTTCTACAGTACATAACTAGCATGGTTCTCTTTTTAGGAGCGTGACATGGGACCGTAACAACACCACCGCGACAGGATTCCTGGACATTGCTCGAGCCCTGGAACAGTGAGAGTTCCTCTATCACCTGGCTGCGCAGCTTCTGGCTGCTCATAGAGACTGTATGTTAGCAGAGCCACAGAGTGCACAGGGTATAGGTGCTTCATGGTACACGTCACAGATACAGGAGGGTGTCACAGGACTCCCATGACAGCCAAGCTGAGGTTTCTGTACACTTTTACAGTTTTTATGTTTAGTTTCAATGTGCTCCCTCTCTCTCGCTCTTTCTCCCACTCTCTCTATCCTTCCCTCTCCCTTTTCCTCCTCTCCCCTATTGCCTCTCTCTGTCCCTCTCTCCATTTCACACACATTTTTATCACACATCGTTAAAGTTGCTGAAATTACAATGTAGAGTCACAAAAGCACTGGGAAGGTGTCACATGACTGTCATGGTGGCCAAACTGAGGTTTCCTTATGGTATGCTCTCCCTTTCTCTCTCTCTTTCCCTCTCTCTCTCTCCCTCCCCCGGCTCCCCCCCTCCCCGCACAGTAACTTCACCCTGCAGTACATGCCCCTCCCCCTCAGTGACGTCACCCAGGCGTACCGCGGCAGCCCTGACAAGACAGAGCAGGCCCTGGCCAAGGTTGTGGGGGGATTCTGGGATGTCGGCTGCACACCGCACTGTTACAGCCCCCTGCTGGCCGCTGACACATCTGTACTCACACATCACTGTAATAAGGACCTCTGTCCCCCCTCCTTTTCTTACTCTCCCATCTCTCCTTCCCTTTCACCCCACCTCTACGGTGTGGGGGACGCAGATCCAGAGGGCGCTGCTGAGGAACAACCAGACACAGCGCTTCTCCCAGCGGCAGGCGCTGCGACTCCACCAGGGCCTGGTCACCAGCACTGCCGAGCAGGTGGGCTGAGATAGATCTGCTAATGCATAAAGAACTGGAACTGGTGCCCTGTCCTCCTGCAGGAAAAGTCATTAGACAGAAATAGTAAATACGGGTGCCACAGTGATAGATCATTGCTAGTCACCCTCTTGTTGGCATTATGTTACCTGCATGCCATTTGTCGGGGGTGGGTGGGGGTCTGTGTCTCCATTTCTGTCCCATCCTAGAGCTTCTCTCTGTCTCACCCTGGATCCCCCATGCCCTCCATTCCACTCTGCCCCCTTCAGGTGATGGAGCGCCTGTGCGTGCGTGTGCAGCAGCAGCTATGCGTGCTGAGGGGGGCAGGCCGGGGGGAGGAGCTTCAGTCTGCCAAGCAGGTGTTGAAGGAGGCTCGCAACTCCCGTGCGGTGAGTGTGTGTTTGTGTGTGTGAGTATGTGTGTGTATATATGTCCCTGCAATGTGATAAAAAAACTGTCATTTTTACTTTGTGGGGGGGGTGGACCATATTTTCAGTCCCCCCAAGGGGAAACTCTTTTTACAAAAATCTGTGACTGCGATAAAAAACTTAAAATGTCAAAAGTCTTGATTTTGTTTGGATAATCATGGATAAGGTTAGGGCTGGGTAGGGGTTAAGGTTGTCATTGTTGAGATTAGGGTTATGCCCATAGAAATTAATGGACATTCCCCACATAGTGTGTGCGTGTGTGTGTGCGCGTGCACATGTGTGTGTTTGTGTTTCTGTGTGATGTGTCTTAATTTATAATGACTGCTCTTCCCCTCCCCCAGCTCTACCCCTCCCTCTGTGAGCTGGCCCATGTCCTATCAGTAGACGGGCCAGTCCGTCAGAAACTGGACTCGCTGGCTGGTGAGCTGGCCAAGGCAGCAGACAAAGAGCTGCAGGTCTGTCTGTCTCTCTCCCTGCCTGTCTGTCTGTCTGTCTCTCTGCCTGCTTGTCTGTCTGTCTGTCTTCTTGTTTGTCCCTGACTTTCTCTGTTATTCTGGCTGTTTTCCCACTATCCGCATGCCTGCCTTCATCTATACATAGAGCAATAGAGGGTGTAGTGATTAAAGAACTGCACTCGGGATCATCAGGTTGCATATTTGTATACTTAAGGAAAGTGTTAAGTTACACTCAAGTAAAAAACTGAGTTTTTATTCTTTTAGATGTTCTGAGCATTAATTTTCACTAATTTTTTTTACAGCTGCCTATTTTCTATTTTGCCTTAAATATTTTCCTTAGAATTACAGTCTCTGTGTTTAATACAATAGAGCTGGAAGCATCATGAAAATTGCCAATTCTTCTCATCTCTGGCTGATTTGTTTTCTGATTGGTTGACTGGCTGGTTGTTCATTTCACTGTTTGTGTCATCTGATTGGCAGGTGATCGTGGATTCCATGGTGTCCCTGTGCCGTGAGCTATGCCCACTGTCCTCTGCGGCTGCCGAGCGCCTGACCCCACCCTTGTCCTCTGTCGCCGAGCGTGTGTCGGTTCCTCGCTCTGCCATCCGCAGTGCGCTGATGGAGAGGGCGGCGCTGGACGTTCACCGAGCGATGGAGTGAGAGCACAAGGGAGGGAGGACACGTGGAGAGTACAGAGGGGAAGGGATGGAGCAAAAGAGGGTGGAAAAGAATGAGAGATTGATGACAAAGAGGAAAACAATAAGAGCCTAGAGATGGAGATGAAAGTGAACGATGGGTGAAGAAGAATTAGATGAGGATGAGTGTACAAGAGCTCTCTCTCTCCCTCCCTCTGTCTTTCTCTCTGTCTTTCAGGGAGGTGAAGCTGTCTGTGGTCTCCTACCTAACAAACTCCATAGTAGATCAGATCCTTCAAGACCTTTACGCCACACACAAGACCCTGGTATGGCCCCCTATTCGAAGCACACCTCCTCTTACAGTGTTTGTCTTAGATATAACCGTCATTCATTTCACATCTCATTCACACATAACCCATTCATTTCAGGCTCACTGACACAGACTGCAAAGAGGAACAGCGGCCAACTGAACTGTTTGGCCTTGGCTCTGTCTGTCCACTTTGTCCACTTTGACATTTAAAAAATGCCATTATTATAGCAAGTTATGCTATCGCCAAAACAGGATTAATTAATTCGCAATTACAGATTAATTAATGTAATTGTTTAAGAAGGAGGTTGCACAATGGACTGAAATGCTAATCGCAGCATGGAAACATTCAGCGTTCCCTCTGAGTGCTATTCGTTCCTTGCTGTGTGTCTGTCTGCTTGTGTGCTTGTTATTGGCCTTTACAGGTCCCTCTCTGTCACTTGCAGAGCCACCAAGTGGCTCAGGTGAGGCGCTGTGATGAGGATGGGGAGCCAGGAGTGAGCCGCTGCCCCCATAAACACAGAGACTCCTTAGACATCACTGACGAGGACCTGGGACCCAGCATAGTGAGTGTGTGTGTGCCCTGGGGGGTGTGGCGGAGGGTGGAACTGGCCTTTCACGACCGCATGGTGACACTCATTGTTGTTGACACAGAGTCTTAATTAAAATTTAAATAGGCTTTATGACCTTGACAAAGGTAACATGTTGCATGACTTGTACTACGTAGTGGCGTATTGTAATAACTACAGAGCAAACATGGTCGTGCATAATCATCCACCTTCTGTTCAGTACTGAATCTCACGGTCGGAAATGCGTCTCTCTGATGCTGCAGGATACACTTGCAATCAAGAAGAGGAGCGGCAGGACCAGACGGATCCGTCCCGTGTCCACCAGGCTCAGTGAGCGCATCCCCGTCACCCCCTCAAACTCGAAACCACTTGTCTCTGGTTGACACGGCAACAGGAGCACCAGAGCAAAGCATCTCGTATTAAACTCACCGGTTGGCTTATTTAGTATGAGGTCACAGCGAGCCTGAGGGCACAGGTCGACCCAAACAGCTATCGTGGGATATGTCCCCCCATCCGCCCCTAGGGGGCAGTATAGAGGCAAGGGCATGGATACCCTGGCAGATTCAGGGGTCCCAGCACTTCATAAGGGCCCCTGAATATGAAGATGATACATTATGTACTTTGTCTGTGTTTTTGTATTTATGGGAGCTGCATTTTGTCTGATTAGCGAGGGGCCCGAGGCGACATTTTGTTATGTGCTCTATATAAGCCCTCAGTTGGAGGAAACTCGGCGTATAGTCGTGATATTGAAACCCCACTCATGCTGGGCATGGCATTCGAATCCTTGACTAGGATAATATAAATATTAAATGCAAACAGTTTTACAAAATACTGTACCATCAGATTAATACACTAAAGTGATATATGCACACCTTTGAATCATAAGACAACATAAACATATGATTTATTTGTCATGTTTTTACATTTTTCGAATCTCATTGTAATATGACACACTGTACTGGTTCAGATACTGCAGATTTATCTTGGTGATACGCAGCACACAGAGATAGGACATGAAAAGGCACCTGTGTGCTGAATCATGGAGTCCCCGCAGTCAGCTTAGGGACACTGAACGGGTCACACTTGGGGCCTGCATCATGAGAATCACATGACTAACTGCCCCCCGTCCATTTTTTCCCTAACAAGCCAACGGATCCAGTTCGGTTCAGCTGGGTCTGATTACCTGATCTGTTCTCTAAAGCCTTTGTTTTTCCCACCATGTCAAACTGGGCATTACCTGACTATTAACTGTCATATTCTAATAATAAATCAATAAGACTAAGAGTTAGACATTAGATGTCATATTAATAAATGCTCGAATATCATGAGATCCACCCATTTTCCTCACCCACTTATCCAGCACAAGGTCACTGTGACCCTGGAACATTCCCACCCCCTTCAAAGGCAGCATATGAGGCAGGGGACACCTTGGACAGGATTCCAGTCCTTCGCAATGAATACACACACGTGTGTAGAATGTAGGAACCACATGCACACAAGGGTAGGAGTGAGAATCCAAGCCCAATATTAGGGAGTGAGAGGCTACATTGCTAACGACTTGGCCACTACGCCACCAAATGGTGATGTTTCTGCCCTGTCCCCTCTTCTGTCTGTCCCAGGCCTCTGTGATGATTCCAGTTCTTCAACCCCACCCTCTGCACCGCCCCTATCATCTCCTCTATCCAGCTCGGCGTCATGGGAATGCCTGGCTACTTTGCCTACCCAGGGTGCACCCCTGCATCACGTGACCCGAGTCAGGCCAAGGCCACCTCGAAGACACCGGGGAGGACATGCCCCCTTGTACTCGGTGAGGACGTGCAGATATTACAGTCAAATATCAGGATGGTGAGCAGACAGGCAGTAGCCAGAGATGGACTTTGGAAACGCACATTATTGAGAGCTGACATGAGCCATCTCAAGAGAAGCTCTCCAGATTGATGGTCTTTTAGCTTCCTAGAAGCTTTACTCCATCTATAATTCCAAAGATCCCTCACCGATTCTGCCCACAAATAAAATTTTTAAGCTAATTTAGTAACTTATGTATAATTCAGATGCAAATCTGACCAAAGGTCCGGCTGAAAGCCGCATCAGGCCCCTCTTGCCCTCGCTTTATAAATATAATCTGAAGCATTTACAGACAGGTCCTGGAGAAGCCAATTAAACCTGGAGGGATGACGAATCGCTTGGATGCATGTAAACAGCAAGTTGCTCTGATCTGAAGCACAGGGCGTTCCTGGTGGATGTGGGCTTAGACCATGCAGTAATGCGACTCCTTATCATAAATGTCCACACGGCACGCCGTACCCCAGCTGGCTCTGCGCTTGAATGCATCCTGTTCCATGTAGACAATGCTGGGCCTGCCAGTTCTGCTTCTGGGTTCTGTCTCCACTTTGTGTTTCCCTAAATCTCTATCTCTCTGGTACATCCTTTGGGCAAAAAAAAGATGGTAAAAAAAAACAGTCAAATAGGAAATTAATTACACAATTGCACCGCCCTTCTTCCATTATCACTTATCACTGTTTGAAGACTTAAAAGAAGTAGGATATGGAGATTGCAGCATGATGTGAAGGATGACCTTGCTTCTGTTGTTACTTGTACTCTCATTCCCCAGCACTGCACAGCGAACGGTGTGGCCACACCCCTGGATGACGGACTCCCGGATTTTTACACCAAGAGGGTTCTGCCAGACAGGTACGGGGTAGAAATGGGGCACACACACACACACACACACACACACAGTCCACGTATTTATATCTTTATGGGGACTCTCTTTTATCCCTATGGGCATAACTCAACCCTAATCTTAATCATAATTAACCAAAGAAACTACAATATACTATTGGCATTTTTAGTTTTTTGATTGCATTCATACATTATTTAAAAATTGAAGTTATCCTTGCGGTGACCAAAAAGATATTCCCACAAGTTAAAAAGTTACAGGTTTTTATCACATTGTGGGGAAATCTGGTCCTCACAATGTAATAATTACAAAAACACGGACGGACACACACACACACACACACACACACACACACACTGGATCACTCACAATCACATCCAGGATGGCTCATGTTCCTACACTAATTGAATGTGCTTGGCTGCCTGTTACGGATTTTGTGTCACGTTGAAATATTTTTACGAGCACAGGTGTTGTTCAGCTTGTTGGTCGTGTAGTAAAAGCTCCCCTCTCTCTGTCGGCACTGGGTGACAGGAGGTGTAGCCTAGCAACGGCTCTGCGTTAGCCCTGCTGTTGGCCATGGGGGTGGGGGCACAGGGACAGGCACACAGGCTGGGTTTAGGAAGGGGATCTGTTCCTGTAATTCAGTGGCTCAGCTGGGAGGTGGGTTCTTGAGCTTGTGCTGGAAAACTGATGTTTACAAAACACTTGTCTCCATCTTTCAATCCTTTTCTTTATCCCCCCGTCTTTCACAGTCAACTGTCATCAATTCACAAGGCCCAATCCCTAAGAAGGAAGAAGCGACGAAACATGCTGGCCATCTTCAGCTTCCGTAGGCACCGCCACTCTGCACTGGCCGGTCAAGGGACAGATTTGGGTGTATGGGGCGGAGCCTGTGGGGATGAGTGTCGGACAGTGGCCACAGCACCAACTGGGTAAGGAACTAAGATGTAGCTTAGCAATATGAGAACTATACTTGACTAATATGCAAAACTCTGTTTCCATTATAAAAAAACACACACCTCGTTGCCTGTGCATGGTGCATGATAATGACTTACCTCATTTATTGAGTAGATGAACAACACCTGAATCTACATGTTAAGTACATGTTTTGGACCAATAAAACACTGAATTTGACTTAAAAAGAAATGCATTTCAGATAATGTAGCTATGTGGGTGGATTGGAACTACAGACTCAAGCATCGAAGGTTGCTTGGAAACGCCTTCCCTGTCTCTCGTCAGCATTGCCACGGAAAACGTGTACACACTGCTTCAGCCTCCGAGGCAGCCCGAGCCGGTCAGCGAGGGGACTGATGGGAAGCTGGAAATCCAGAGGAGAGAGGATCAGGGCGTCTCGACCGAGGGAAACCGACCTCAATTCTTGTCATTCAAACCGGTAGGGCGTTATCCCAAGCATGTCCTAGAGCCCCAGTGTGGCTGCTCCTAAAAAAACTGTATAATTTCGTAGTCTTTATGAGTAAATATTTTGCTTTGAATCTGTTTATTCAGAGCTTATGAGCATAAGCACCCTTCTCTTTATTTGTAATTGCTAAGCCAATATGGATTTTAAATCCTTAGGTCACAGACTTTGCTTGAGATATACAAATAAAATGTTGATGTGAAGGATACAGTTAAAAACGTAGGTTGTTATGCTATGTCCATTTTTATACTCAAGTATGCACTCATTTATGTGAATAAATGGGCTTTTCTGTTTCAGCGGACTGAATCAGCCCAGGAAAATGAGAGGCCAACACAGCAAAAGGCAGAGCCAGAATCAGTGACAGAAAGGCAGTCAGTGATAGAGAAACAAATACATAAACAAGCAGAAGTGGACCCAGCAACGGACAAGCAGAGAACAACACACAGAAGGTCGCATAAATGGATGAGGAAAGATACAACAACAAACAGACATTTAGGAACAGATGGACAGACATTTGAACAAGCAGAGGTGGACCCGGTGAAGGATGAGCAGCTTAAGATGGACAGACAGACACCTAGAGAGGGGGCATCAGATCTAACAATGGAGAAGCAGCCAGGGGTAGAGAAGCAGCCACAGAGAGAGGAAATGGTGGACAAAACAAGTGACAGACAGACAGGTTTGGAGACAATGGCAAATAAACAAGCAGAGGTGGAACCGTCAACAGACAGACAGACAGGGGCTGAGAGACCGAGTCAGACACAGAGACAGCCAGGTATGGGACCTACGATGGACCGGCAGTCAGGGACAAAGACACAAAGACAGATAGAGGTGATCTTAACAATGGAGAGACGGCCAGGAATGGGGAGACAAACACATAGGCAGGAAAGTTCAGATATGCAGACAGGAGTTGACAGACAGATACAACATAGACAATCAGGGACTGATGGTAGAATGGAGAAACAGCTCGAGATAAGTACACAGAAAGACTGGGAGGGACTGCAAGAGAAGCCAGCAGACAGGGTAACACAAGGTGCATCCCACTGGGGGGAAAGACAGTTGGCATCCATGGTGACAGACACATTAGACAGGCATAAGGACAGGCAGAAAGGGTTACTCATGCAGACAGACAGGCAAAGTATGACAGACATGCAAATGTACATGCAGACAGATGCAGAAAGACAGGTGGACAGGCAAAGGGTGTCGATGGCACAGGTGAACAGGCAGGCACTTACACTCACTCATGTAGGCAGACCCAAAGCACCAGAGGAATTAGGGTGGTCAGGAGCAGAAGTACAGGCAGACAGGCAGACAGTGCCAGAAAGGGAGACGGACAGGCAGAAGGTATCAGAAAAACAGATGGACAGGCATACAATGTCAGAAAAGCAGATGGACAGGCAGAAGATGCCAGAAAAACAGACTGACAGACATGTCGTGCCTGAAGGACAAACGGACAGGGAGGCAGTGCCAGAAAGACAGAGAGACAGGCAGATGGTGCCAGAAAGGCAGATAGGCTGGCAGACGGTGCCAGAGAGGCAGACAGTGTCAGAAAGACAAACAGACAGACAGACAATGTCAGAAAGGCAGATAGACAGGCAGACGGTGCCAGAAAGGCAGAGAGACAGGCAGACGGTGCCAGAAAGGCAGACAGACAAGCAGATGGTGTCAGAAAGACAAACAGACAGACAGACAATGTCAGAAAGGCAGATAGACAGGCAGACAGTGCCAGAAAGGCAGAGAGATAAGCAGACGGTGCCAGAAAGGCAGACAGACAAGCAGACTGTGTTAGAAAGACAAACAGACAGACAGACAATGTCAGAAAGGCAGATAGACAGGCAGATGGTGCCAGAAAGGCAGAGAGACAGGCAGACGGTGCCAGAAAGGCAGACAGACAAGCAGACTGTGTTAGAAAGACAAACAGACAGACAGACAATGTCAGAATGGCAGATAGACAGGCAGATGGTGCCAGAAAGGCAGAGAGACAGGCAGACGGTGCCTGAAAGGCAGACAGACAAGCAGACGGTGTCAGAAAGACAAACAGACCGACAGACAATATCAGAAAGGCAGATAGACAGGCAGACACTGCCAGAAAGGCAGAGAGACAGGCAGATGGTGCCAGAAAGGCAGACAGACAGTCAAACTGTGCCAGAAAGGCAGATAGACAGGCAGACAGTGCCAGAAAGACAAACAGATAGACAGACAATGTCAGAAAGGCAGTCAGACAGGCAGATAGTGCCAGAAAGGCAAATGGACAGGCAGACACACAGACAAACAGTGTCAGAAAGGCATATTGAAAGGCAAACGGTGTCAGAAAAACAGACAGATAGGCAGACAATGTCAGAAAGGCAGATGGACAGGCAAACAGTGTCAGAAAGACAGACAGACAGGCAGATAATGTCAGAAAGGCATATTGACAGGCAGACAGTACCAGAAACACAGATAGACAGGCAGACAGTGCCAGAAAGACAGACAGACAGGCAGACAGATTTGGTCAGACATGCAGAGAGACACACATCATCAAACATACATACATACAGACGGACCATGTCAGAAAGACAGACAGATGCACAGATGAATATGGTTATGCAGACAAACAGACAGGCTGCATCAGACACTCATACACACAGAAGGGCCCTGTCAGAAAGACATACAGATGGGCGGATGGGTTTTGTTACGCAGACAGATAGACAGGCTGCATCAGACAGACATACATACAGACAGGCCTTGTCAGAAAGACAGACAGATGCACAGATCATTTTGTTTATGCAGACAGACAGACAGGCTGCATTAGACACTCATACATACAGACAGACCCTGTCAGACAGACAAACAGATGCACAGATGGGTATGGTTACACAGACAGATATACCAGCTTCATTAGATGCACTTACTCACAGACGAACCCTGGCAGGCAGACAGACAGATGGGCAGATGGGTTTGATTATGCAGACAGACAGAAAGGTTGCTTCAGACTCACATACACACAGACGCACCCTGTCAGACAAACAGACAGATGGGCAGATGGGTTTGATTGTGCAGTCTGACAGACAGGCTGCATCAGACTCATATGCACACAGATGGACCCTGTCAGAGAGACAGACAGATGGACAGATGGGTTTGGTTATGCAGTCAGACAGACAGGCTGCATCAGACTCATATACACACAGACGGACCCTGTCAGAAAGGCAGACAGATGGGTCAATGGGTTATGTTACACAAACAAACAGACAGGCTGCATTAGATGCACACACATACAGACAGAACCCATCAGAAAGGCAGACAGATGGGCAGATGGGTTTGGTTACACATACAGAAAGACAGGCTGTATCAGACACACATACATACAGACGGACCCTGCCAGACAGACAGACAGATGTGCAGATGGGTTTCATAATGCAGACAGACAGGCAGACTGCATCAGACAGACGTACATACAGACGGACCCTGTCAGAAAGGCAAATGGATGCACAAATGGGTTTGGTTATGCAGACAGAAAGACAGGCTGCATCAGATAGACATACATACCGACAGACCCTGTCAGAAAGGCAGACAGATGCACAGATGAGTTTGCTGACGCACACAGACAGACAGGTTGCATCAGACACACATACACACAGACGGACCATGTCAGAAAGGCAGCCGGATGCACAGCTGGGTTTGCTGATGCACACAGACAGACAGGTTGCATCAGACACACATACACACAGATGGCCCATGTCAGAAAGGCAGACGGATGCACAGCTGGGTTTGCTAATGCAGACAGACAGACAGGTTGCATCAGACACACATACATACAGACGAACCCTGCCAGAAAGACATACAGATGCGCAGGTAGGATTATTTATGCAGACAGACAGACAGGCTGCATCAGATACATATACATATAGACGGACCCTGTCAGACAGACATACAGATTCCCAAATGGGTGTGGTCATATGGTCAGACAGCCAGGCACCATCGGACACTCAGGTGCAAAGAAGGGCAGTTTCAGAAAGACATGCAGATAGACAGATGGTGTTGCTAACACCAACAGACCAGCAAGCTACCCAGGACCTGCAGATGAGCAAGCAGATGCCTGCATTTGCCCAGATGGAAAGACAAGCAAAGGCTCATCCTTTGGGAGAAAGAAGAAGGACTGGAGATGGTTTGGAGGGACCAGTCCCATATGGGGTAAAACCAGACCCCCCTCCTCAGAGCAGCAAGCCCAACCTGGCAAAACTGAGACAGCGCCGTCTGCAGGAAAGCCCCGGTACTGCAACCTTTTAGTGAGACAGTGCCAAGCAATACACAAGTTTGTGAGGAAGTTGGTTGGTGAAGTTTTATGGTGTCTTTTCACAATATGGGGGTATACTTTTTAGGATGAAAAATACCACCTTAGAGTGGGAGTCCTTTACATTAAGGGGTGCTTTTGCAATAGTTTAAGGTCATGGATGGTGGGATATTTTAGCTGAAAGAATAAACAAGCGGGACAGCCTGACGTGAGTCAATATCATCCAGGGTCTTGTTTTCAGTCGAGGTCATGAGTGGAATGGTAAGGCGGGTTTGGGGGATGAAAAGATGCTTGTTATCTCAGTTATCAAAGAAGCAGAGACAGAGCATAGCCAGGTGCTTAACAGCAAAACACAAACACCTTTGATTTCGGAACTTGGATCCTCAGAACAGAAAGTACCAAAATATGACGGTGCTTAGAAGAGGATGTCTGTAAGACCAAAAGAAAGGGAGGGAAAATGGAAGAATATTCCTTTTGGTATGTGAGATCTCTGAGCAGCATGTTGAACAGAGTAATCAGAATGGCGTAGGCGAGGTGGGGGGGTAGCTTGGAGAGGAAGTAAAAAAAAGTCAAAATAATCGCTGGATGGAATCAAAGTGAATGAGGAAAGATCACAGTGAGAAGCTCAGAAGAAGCAGCTGTGGGAACTTGAAGAGGACTGGTGAGAGGAGTGAATGGGATCTGTGTGAGGATCACGCACGACCTAAAAACAGGCAACGTCTTGTTGAAGCTGAAACCCATTCTGCATCGAGTTTGGGTTGAAGGCACATTGGGCATCTTCACATTCAAAATTAAATTAAAGTGACTGGTTAACGATTTAAGATACAAAAAAACTTGACTGTCTGTTATAAAGTAACAGACATTCTTCATAGATGGTGGCGTAGGAACCGGAGGGACAAGTTCCCCACCCCCATATTTAATTTGCCGTCATTCATCATCCCCAAAAAATAGACCATTGCATAAAATTACTAAGCTGTGTCCTCCACAATTTCAAACTATCTCCTACTTCATTGCTCATAGACACAGCTCATACAGAACACAACATCAAACAATACAGCAAGTAGTAATAAAAAACAACCAATAAAAATCACAAAGCCAACAATAATACTTATTTTGAATCTAATGGTTGAGGGAATAAATGACTTTTTATATGTAGTCTTCCTGGCCCGAGGAGCTCTTTAATGTTGCTCAATGGCAGCTATTGAATAATTGGTAAAAGGTCTTAGATGGGTCCTGTGTTATAAGAGTGAATTCCTGAGAGATGGACTGAGAGTAAACCTCAAGCAGAGAAAGCTGAGCTGATCCAGTTATCTTACTGTCCTGAGTTTAGCAGTAAGAGTTATACGAATTATACTAAGATGTGATATTACAGGTAAGAACGGGTTCAAAAAGCGAACCGCAGACCAAAGTAGAAACTCGCTTACTAACATTATAACTCTGCTGCTTCATTAGATGTGGCAAAGTTAAGAAGCTGTTTTTTTGTGTCATTCAGTCCAGGGGCAGTATACAGTCCGAATGATTTACCGGTATACCCCTTCGACTTTCAGGTGTTGAAGAGGAGGCCAATGTGAATGGTGAGAGGGATGAACAACGAAAAGACATAAGAGGCAAAGATGAGGAGGCTGACAGGGGAAGGACAGGGGTACAGCCTTCTCCTGTCCCTGAAAAGGTACGTGTGTGTGTCCCGGTGCCCTTCATGTGTCTGTTTTATTCCTGTGCATCTGAAACGATGACCATGAGTGTATGTTTGTCTTAGTGTGTGTCGTTAGTTCTCGTGAAATGTTGTGTTGGTATCAATGTGCTTTCCGGGTTCGTTTCCTCCGCACACAGCCAGTCACGCCCACTGCTACTGAGATGGCCAATGAGAGAAAAGTCCCGCCCTCCTCTACCAAGCTTGGCCCTGACGTGTCAATCCCCCAAGGTAGTTGGTGCAGATCTATAGCCAGTGTTACAAACACTGGTTCATCGACTCTATTTGAAGAGGGTTTCTATGAAAAATTATTTTATGAGGGAAATTTTATATGAGGATAAGCCCTCAAGGTTTTAAATACATCACAGCACTACTAAAGTCATTAGTGAAAAATTCAGGTTTTAACCTTTCTGAATGGAAATGGGCCTTGCATGAAGATGCTGGAGACTGAGATGTTTATGGCAGGAAATGTTATGGTCACGTCCTGCGTTTCGTTCGTATGGTTGCTGAGAGGTGTTGTTTTGTGGTGAGGGTGGTGGTTTGATGAAGATCACGTTGAAGACCATATTAATTGTGGTGATGAAGAAATTGATGACAATAATTTTCTTGACAATGGTGATTGGAGTAAGAAAAAAACAAACTGAATTGAGGATGATGAACCTGAAGAATCTGATGATAGTGGTGGGTGGTGGACATGATGCATTCTGTGCTTGACAGGGGAGACATTCATTAGACCTACAGCACCCATGAAGCCACAGCGGAACAGGAAATTACTCTCCATTGACACAGGTATGCCCCAGAACTACGTGTCACGCACGTCCTGCATGGCAGCCCAGAACTCTCTAGAAACATACGTGTGGCCCACATGCTTTGCACCTGCAGCTTTATGCATCCTTGTTTTGACCTCACTGGGTCCCCATCTGTCTGTCACCCCCGCTGACAGTGTGTGTGCTTCTGTGCCACTGCTGACCTTTTCCTTCAGGCACTGACCGGGACAGCCCCGGTAATGCGGAGAGGCCCTCGAACCGCAAACCCCCTGTGAAAAAACCCAGGCTCCCTCAGAACAGGGCCAAATCGCAGGAGCTCCTTGGTACTGTGTCTGCGTGCTTATGCACATGTGTGCCATGTGTGTGCTTGGTTACATTGTCCTTTCACACATTTCAGAAGTCTGTGGCAGGCTTTGTGGTCTTTAAGGTTTGCTATCTTGAGAACTTCTGGTTCAAGTTCTAGGAGGGGCCTTGCCAATGCCCCCTTGAGATACTAACTCTGAATTTCTCCAACAGTATAAATGATGATGACCATAAAAATCAGATTTGGAGTGTAATCACCTGGACGCCATAATCATTCTGATTCAAGACTGAGCTGGCATTCTGGCATTTTCCTGGATCTGTATGGTTTCCATTACTCACTGCTGGTTTTTCTCACACAAAAAGAAAAGCAGCTTGCATCTATGAGCTAAACGTGTACTTCACATGGTTTCGATGTTATGGCCCCAAGCACAGACTAAACGCTGCTTTCAGAACACGGATACTTTAGCTTGAAAGGCTGATATGCTATGGGGCACAGGCAGCAGTGAGGACACAGCTCTATTTAAACCAGCAGGACATTGACAATATTCTTTTTTTCTCTCTCCCTCTAGGCTATGAAAACACAGTGCCTGGAAGCAGTGCCCCAAAATGACCTGTGGAGCTCACCTGGTGCGGGGGGGGGGGGGGGGGGGGGGGGGCGAATGCTTTCACGAGTACCTGTTAGTCCTGTTGTGCTGCCTCCACAACCCTAATAGTTGTACGGGTCAGTCGGACTGTACGGGAGGGGGGCAGAGCTGCCCACTGCCAAAGGCCCAAGTGCAGAGTGAGAGTGGTTACTCCTGATTGGGGGGGGGGGCTTTATCCACAGAAACCCTTGGATTTTACACCAGGAAGGAGCATGCTTCTATTTTACTTTTTTTTGTTACTAGCTTTCAAAATTCCTGCCTGCAAAAGCCATATTATTGTTGAATGAATGCTTTCGATATTGCGTATGATATTGAGGATGCCGTGTTCGGAAGAACTTTATGCAAACAGCATTTATATTGAATGAAATGACATTAGAGGCATGGACTGCAGGTTCGGCTGCTCTGGAGACCCTCATCGGCGAGGGAATGGTCGGCACACGTGGCCCCCAGATCTGCTTTATAAAAATTTTATAATCTTCTGAGGGGACAGTTTCATCTGATGGGGACAGGCATTTTATTCCCTGGCAGCCTGGTTCCAGTGAGAGGCAGAGTGTCTAGCACACAGTTACTTCTGTGTGTGTATCCGACTTCCCCAAGAGGCTGCGCACTGTCATTGGGCGGGGCCCTTGGGAGGTGGGAGGGCAGAGGGGCGGGGTTGTGTTTGATTGTTAATGAGGTGCTGACCAATCATGAGCAACAAATCCCGCACAGTTTCTGATTTCGAGCTCGATAAGGCGGGGCTGACAGCCTGCAGGGGGCGCATTCTTTTTTCTAAAACCTGGAAAAAAGAAATAATTGCCGGGATCGGATCAAAGATTAAAACATCTTGTTAAAAAGATGTGGCCTCCAGGTGCCTTTTATAACCTGAGGGCTTAGCTGGCTTAGGCTGAAGGCTTTGAGCTGGTCTCTCTTCAGGAGAGGAATGTTATGACTCTCCCGGTTACCTTAACCAATGCGCCCCCTGCAGGAAGCACTACAAGAAGGTCCTGTCCAGCATCGTCACCATCCAGAAAAACTACCGCGCGCACTTCTGGCGGAGTGTCTTCCTGCGGCTGCGCTGGGCTGCGCTCATCTTCCAGAAACACCGCCGAGGGCAGCTGGCCCGGGGCCTGTGCCGTCGCTTGCGTCAAGAGAAGAGGGAGCGGGAAGAAGACGAGGCGGAGAGGAGGAGGCGTGCAGAGGCGGAGAAGCTGCAGCAGGAGGAGCAGGCACTGAAGAGGGCACAGGAGGCTGGCCAGGAGCTCACAGGTCCCGGAGACGCCAGGTGGGCCGGAGGCTCCGCTGAATACTTCCCACATGATGGGTTGCACTGAACCCCAAGGGGAATCTCTCCCAGCTCCTGGAAGCTTTTGAGAAGTCGTAATTAACTTTGACTTGATTAATGTGGCCGTGAGATTAACCTTCACTTTAGTTTAACCTTCACCATCCCCTGCAATCCCACTGTTCTGGGTTTTGTAACAGCCAGCATATTCTGCTCCTGACTGATGGTCCACCTTCCCACTCCAAGTTTTTCCTCAGCCTCACAGTTTTCCTTTGTAGACGACTGTGATGCCTTTCCGGTCGTGTCCCATGTTCTGAAAGTGTTTTGTGTTTTTTTTTCCTCTCAGGACTGAAACGGACAAAGGCCCCCTCTGTTCCCAGGTAACGTCATTGTGCCGTTTCACATTTAGTCAGCTGAATTATCACACCGAGCTGGCTGGCCTCACCAGACACCTGCCTACGCACCCCTGGTAGACTGCTGTGGGTTGGTTAGGATACACAGTGACTCTAACCAGTTTGTTCTTTGTTTCTTCCCCGTCCCACATCCGCAGGTGGAGGTTCCCTCATTCCACAGCCGGATCCCCTCTGGCACCTCCGACGAGGAGCGTCGGCAGATGGAGGAGATCCTTCGCCTGGAGCGAGAGATCGAGCGGCTGCAGAGGCAGCGGGAGGACGGCATGTCACAGCTGTGCGCCACCTCCAGGGCCGAGCTGGAACAGCGGCGGGATGCACAGTTGCGGCGGTTGCGTGGAGAGGCCTCGCGGGCTGCCACCCAGTTCCTAGAGATGCTGGACTTTGGGAGCCTGGGTCTGGCCACCTGCAGCAAGAAGGACCGCACATCCAGTCCAGTCCCTGGAGCAATGACGGATGAGGCCCCCAATGCCGGGGGTGTGCGTGTCTCCCTTCCCGATTTACCAGCCCCTGTCGAGGGCCTCGTGGATCAGGACATGTTCTCCAACCTGCCTCCTCCCCCACCTGCATTTGCAGAGGGACTCTTTCCCGCCCCTCCCGCTGCCCCCTCAGAACTACCCTACATGGTTTCTGGCCCTGCAGGTGCCTTGGACTTCCCGCCACCCCCGGCCCCACCCTTGCCTCCCCCTTCGCCTGCCCAGGCCACCAAGGAGGAAGACGACGGGGGTGACTACGAGACCATCGACCAGGCTGCTGCAGAGGAACCGATCTACCACAACCCGCCAGACATGGAGTCTGACTACGACCATGATGAGTTTGAGGAAGCCCAGGGCAGCTCCGGGGATGCTGGGAGCACCAATGACGGTCACATGACAGACGAGGAAGTGCTTCGCAAATCCACCTGCACCAACCACAGCCAGGACTCCTACCGCGGCAGCTCGGATTCTGTGAGTTTAACTGCTGACTGATTAGCAGCCAGTAAGGCGGGTGAAGCATTATGAGCAAAGTGTGACGCCCTGATGGGATTTCACTCAGGAAACACCCGAGTGAGCCCCCGTCCCCCGTTGGTTCTGTCGATGTGTCAGCCCATCAGAATAGCACCTGTACGTTGGTAGCCAGACTGTGGGGGGGCCTCCACCTCCTTCAACCCTTCACGCCCCCCCCCCCCCATCGAAAGAATCTGGTTCACTCACCATCCCTCTCACAGAATGTTGTCCTGTGTGATGCCCGTTGATGCGAGGGGCAAAGAGGCAGCCAGGGTGGGCATGGCCAGGCTATTGTTGACATTCTGGGAGGGACAGCTCCAGGAGGTAGCCACAACCAAAGCAGAGGGCTGCACCTCATCCCTGATCACATTATCAATGTCATGTAAAGCGCTTTGGAGCTACTCTGTTGTGAAAGGCGCTATATAAAAATTAATTGTATTGTATTGTATCACAGTATGACCACAGGGTGACCAGGGGCCAGCTGGGCTATACAGTATAGGTGCAGGCTGGGCTGTATAGTATAGGTGTGGGCTGTGCTGTATAGTATAGGTGCAGGCTGGGCTATATACTATAGGTGCAGGCTGGGCTGTATAATATAGGTGCAGGCTGGGCTGTATATTAGAGGTGCAGGCTGGGCTGTATAATATAGGTGCAGGCTGGGCTGTATAATATAGGTGCAGGCTGGGCTGTATAGTA
>JAAGVU020000078.1:18265621-18283099 GCA_011763525.2 Mormyrus iriodes | reverse complement strand
CGCACGGATAAGGGGAGGGGGGGAGGGGAGGGGGGGGGGGGGGGGGGGGGGGGGGGGGGGGGGGGGGGGGCTGTTTCTGGGAAGCATATTTAAGGATGTTTAGTGTGTGGGCTTTAATTGCTACAGAATATCGTGAAAAGAGTGGGAGAGAGAATCAGATTCATTTAGAAGTGCATGCCGTGCTTCCTTTAAGAGACAGGAACGTCTCTGTGGTATTAAAGATTCAAAGTGTAAAACTACGAAACAAATACACGCGTGCTGTACTGATAAACTTCTTTGCCTTTTTGTAGCATCTGAATAAATAAAGTTTTATTGTATTTTACATTAGAATATCTTTATTTTCATTGTACGTGCGCAGCAAAACTGTGTGGTTC
Source organism: Mormyrus iriodes (assembly GCA_011763525.2). Classification (NCBI taxonomy): domain Eukaryota; kingdom Metazoa; phylum Chordata; class Actinopteri; order Osteoglossiformes; family Mormyridae; genus Mormyrus; species Mormyrus iriodes. The sequence continues at coordinate 18,282,725 of JAAGVU020000078.1, read as the reverse complement.
CCACCAATGATACATGTTATAAAAGGAAAACAAAATTAAACAGAAAAAAAAGAATATTCAGTGGAAAATAATACATGCAATATAGATGTACAGTATCAAGCTGAATTGTCAGTCAAAGCGCAGTAGTGCTGTCATATATTCTTTTAGCAGCATTAAACAATATATCAGCAATCATGTGGATAAGTTTTATGCAACGTATGCATTGTTATCTATGTATACTTATATGTCACATTATATGACCTAGAGGATAAAGAAGGAAATAAAAATTCTACTTCTTACAATTACTTAATTACAATTACAATTACAATTAAGCTTTCAAAACAAGGTTACATTCAGGAGTCTGTTTATTGAATGCACAGTTGCATTTTGATGCATGTAACCATAACCTCTAATACCATAAAGATGACCTCGATATAACATGCGATGAATTATGGATAGCTTAGTGTACTAATTTTAGCATATGATGAAAATATTTCTGCATGCAAGTCTGTGTAAGATATTTCACCATTTATCGGAGTTCAGCTGCGTGTTACGCACATCATGCAAAATAATCTTTATATTCATCCAGCTTTAAGTCTTCTCTCCATGTGCGTTGACAGTTATCTATCCCCATCAGATGCAATTCAAAGGTACTAGAGCCTTTTGACCCTGGGAAGAATTCGAGAGATCATTCGAAACCAAGCAGATGCAGGGATGAGATCATATAAACCAAACAATTATGGAACCAAGCATCTACGTTTTCTTCACTGGAATCTGGGAGAGCAGTTACCTGAACTGGATTTTGATCGGACCGGATAGAAATGGAGCGGCTTATAGGTGAACTCAGTTTGGTGTAACTGTATCCGCACCTTAACGCAATATTTGATGAATAGCTGTATCGGAATATCGGGAATTTAATTAAATGCAGGTATCCGTCTCTCATACTGCTGGGGTAGTAGGTGTTCTGGGTCTCAACAGGAGACCAATCCTGCCCCTAATAACCGCTAGGACTAGGGCAACCACCTAATCCATGTTAGGGAGGGCACTTTGAGCTAGGACAGGGTTTGTAAACTACCACTTCAATTAAAAAGATCTGGATTTCACTTTAGCACTGAGTTCTTGCTGTGTGCTGATTGGTCAGACTCCTATAATCATTCATGTGTCACTAATGTTAATGTGAAACAGCTGGATGAGTCTTTCAGTCAAGGAAACAAACCAGTAAAAGCACAAGAAGAATTGAACTAATTAACCAAGGACAGAAGTCTTTCAGGTTTAAAGTAGTTTGTAAGACCTCAAGTAGCTCATAGTGTCCCCCCTGACATGGATTAGGTGGTCACCCTACTCAGGACTAAGGACCAAAATGACAGCCAGGGTGACAGGTCAAACTCAAGGCGAGCATCCAGAGTGTCCGCTCAATTACCCTGTTCCAAAGCTTCTGTTTGGGTCCAGGACTGCCTGCTCCTTGCGTCACCAGACACCAATAGCTACTTTTATATGTACATTTTTCAAAATGCACTTTGAGTCGGTAAATTAGGACGCTGCATCTGTGATCGGAATGTTGTTGGTTCAAATCCCGTAGCTGACAGACTGATGCCGTCATTGGACCCTTGAACAAGACCCCTAACCTGCAATTGCTCCAGGTATGGTCTGACCCTGAATCTCAGTTGTACATCACTTTGGATAAAAGCATATGGTGAATGAAAAAATGTAAATATACATATTTATTTGAACCCAATTGCTTTGTAAATTTTATATTGTTTTAGACCACATCAAGACATGTCTTTCCTGCCCCCTCAATCATTGCCCCCCCTCCTGAGTTCAATAAAATTCAATTGGTTTTATTGGCATTACAAGAAAAGGTCCAAAGCTGCCAACGCAGATACAGGAAGTTACAAACAGAATAATTATTATTAGCAAATTTCGCTCAGACAGGAAGGGGAAAATGTAAGCGGATTTGCGCTCCCCACCCGTCCACATGGACTGTCATGAGATTAAACGGCGAACCATTTGGTGAATTTTGCGTAAATACCTGCGTGTTGGCCATGGTTTGTTTGGGTCTGCTTGCAGGTGAAGAGAGAGGTGTAATATTGCCCTACATGCTTGGACTTACGGTAGTTTAAATTCCTTCGCTTTATTTGCAAATGATGCTGTAAAAACAAAAGTCATCCATTTGTGCTCCAGCTCCAGGCATCTTGGTCAGCACGGAATGCATTTTATAATGCGTTATTTATAATCATGATTGAATCTATGATTTTTTATGGTGGGGGGATATAAGAGGGGGCATAGTTCATATATAGGGGCCAACCTAATCCTTAGCCAATAATGCGTTTTGATTCTGTTAGTGACAGCGCAGGGGGCACTCTGGGGCCCAATGAGCTTTCAGCTGGGGAGGGTGCTGTTGTGGCCCCGCCCCTGTACATGCCCCTGATATTATTGGGCATGGGTGAATGAACTGCCTTATCAGCTGACAGTGCCCTACCCTGTAAAGGCCTTTACTTATATCATTTCTTACAGTTTGCCTGCTCTTTCAGGGACACCGAGGGACACTCCCCCCACCACTATCTGTGAGGAACAAGCATGGCCTCCACGTCTCTGCCTGTGTCTTCGCTCCCCCCCAGCCCCCTGGCCATGGAGTACCTGAACGACTTCGACCTGCTCAAGTTCGAGGTCAAAGGTGACACGCCCCCACCCTGCCTGCACTCTAAGGCACCCCCCCGGGCTGCCCCTGCTGCTGGTGTTGGCCCTGACCACACCCACCCTTCAGACTCCAGCGTGAGCTCCAGCCCATACAACTCACTGCCCCCATCGCCGACGCTGAGCGATGCTCAGCCCCCAGCCTCCTTCTCCTCCTCCTCATCCTCCTCCTCATCCACCCCCTCGCTGTCCTTCCCCCACGCTCCTACTGGCGGCCATGCCCCCGCCCTACACTCCGTCTCGAACCCCGCCTCCCTGGAGGACCTCATATGGCTGGCGGCTCTTCAGCAACAGTTGGGTGGAGCTGAGGCCCTTGGAGGTGGGGCTGACCGGGGCCCCGTGGGGGCCTACCTCGGCTGCGAGGATGCTGTGGAGGCGTTGCTGAATTCTGCCGCGGCTGCAGTGAGCTCCCAGGTGAGACAGCAGACTGTCTATTTGTAGGGGCGATTGTAGGATTTTTTTAAGGTGAGGAGCATAAGAGACACCATAATTCATACAGAGGAGCAAGCCTTATCATTAACCAATGATGTGTTTTGAGTGACAGGGGAGCAGACCAATTACCTTTCAGATGGGCACTTGTGGCCTGCCGCGGTATATGCTCCTCTTTATCCATGTGTGTTTGTCTATCTGCCGCGACCGTCTCCGGCCATTAATGTTCTGCCACCAAAGGCCTGTCCCCGAGGCCCTGGAAAACTTCCGTGTGTCTGCCCGCCAGATCGTCGGGATCCTCCATCCCAGGAGGATATTTCGCTTTCAGTCGTTTCCAATACGAAGGCCAGCAGGATTCAGAAAACAAATCTCAGCGTGAACCTCCGCTGTTGTCGTCCAACGGGCTGGAACCTGTGAATAAGCGTTCAGTGTTTTCTGCTGGAACCCTATAACATATCACTTTCATTGTTTTGTACCTTTTTCTCTGGCATTTTTCATTGATACCCTCTGCGGTGGCAAACCTTTCTTTCTGTTTAGGTCACATGCTGTTCTATTCTACAGAATCTTTTAGACGTTTTAGATTTTTCATCAATTTTTGAATTTTTCAGAATGTTTTGATTAAACAGAATGAAGTGATTAAATTTATCAATAATGATTCTGCAGTGAATTGTCAGATTGATGTCCCTCCGTTGATTCCTCCATCCTCCATCTTTCTCTGCCTCATCTATCTCTCTCATCTTGCATCCACCATCCAGTTCCCTGTCGTGGGCCAGAGTTGCAGCAATGGCTACCATGACACAAACAAAGACAGTGCAGGGGATGCTTCCACCCTTCCCAAGATAGCTGACGGAGGCCAAAGGCAGAACTTTCTCCTGCCCCCTGGGGCTTCCTCATTCCCCAGTGCCCCGTCCTGCTCCTTGGGCCCCTATCCTCACCCGCCTGGCCCCCAGACCCGGCATCATCATCCGCCACCACACCACCATCTCCACCACCTCCATCACCATCCACACCAAGGACTTGGCCTCCATAATCATCACCATCATCTCCAGCTTGACCAGGTAGTCCAACACATGGAGGTCGATCTTGTGAGGGCAGGAAGGAAGATCATGGAAACGGTTTAGGGAGATACAAATAAGAGGTAAAGAGGAGTGAAGAGGCTAGGAAATGAAAAAGCAGACCTTCTGGGGTGAGAAAGGGTAGATCACACAGACTAAACAAAAAGATCTTCACTTAGGGAAGGCTGTTTTTGCTAGTCAGGTGACCTGGGCGAAGATTCTTTGAGCTCTCATTTGGCAGGACAGGCCTGTACGTCTCATGAAACGTGTCACTCACAACTCCCATAATGCACCATTCTGTTTTTGCCTTGGTGTCATTTAAATTCAAATTCATGTCCAATGGCAGTCTATTGTTTACAAAAAGAACTGCTATGAATTGTGCAGAGAAGTACCTTTTCTGGTCGGGGCACCTTTATGAAAGTGGCTCCATTTTTCCCGAGTAGGGGGTGAACTTGAGGCCTCCAGATGGATTTGGTTTAAGGCAGTGTTGAGCATGTGAGATGTCGTCTTAATCTGTTACGGGTGGGGCAGGAAGTCCTTCCTGGATTATATCAGCTATAATTGCTGCTCCTAATCTTCGTCAGTGTCACAGTCACTTTGTCAGATTACCATGAGCGTTTATGACCGCTTGCGGCCAAAGCGTGCACCCTCCACCCCCACTGAAACACACAGTAAAGCCATCTACCAGATAAACAGAGCAAGTTGTTGGTAATGAGTGTCTAAAAGCCTGAATCAGAGAATCATACTGGACCTGTAGAGTCATGTTGGCTCCAGAAACCCAAATATCAGTCGCGTGCATCCCCAAATTCAAATATCAGAGTCATGTGTGTCCCAAAACCCGAATATCAGAGTCACGTTGGTTTTGAAACCCGAATATGAGTCGTGTGTGTCCCAAGACCCGAAAATCAGAGTCGTGTTGGTCCCTAAATACACATTTCAGACTCATATTTGTGCCAAAACCTGAATATGAGAGTTGTCTGTGTCCCAAGATCCTAATATCAGAGGTGTGTTGGTCCCGAAAACCAAATCTCAGAGTCGTGTGTGTCCTGAAACTTAAATCTCAAGGTCATGTGTGTCCGGAAACTCTAATCCTGGACTAGTGTGTGTCCCGAAACCTGAATCTCTGTGTGTGTCCCAACATCTTTTGGATTTTAAAAAAATTGTATTTTTTTAGTCATGGGCCATCCATCCATCCATCATGGGCAGGTTTGCAGAATATAGGGCCTATAAATGTTTTTTTAATCTCTCTCTCTCTCTCTCCCTCCCCCAAACTGTCTCTCTCGCCCCACCCCGCCAGGCGGGTATGGACCAGCGCTTCTCGGACGAGCAGCTGGTCAGCCTGTCGGTGCGCGAGCTGAACCGGCACCTGCGGGGCGTCAGCAAAGACGAAGTGGCGCGGCTGAAGCAGAAGCGGCGCACGCTGAAGAACCGCGGCTACGCGCAGTCCTGCCGCTACAAGCGTCTGCAGCACCGGCATGCGCTTGAGTCCGAGAAGCACATGCTGACCCAGCAGGTGGCTGCAGGGCCGCTGTGGCGACGGGCTGAGCTATAGGAACACGGCTAAACAAGAATACAGCAGCGCTGAGAGGCTGAAACGCTGACAGTCGGCCCTGAATGGGACTTCAGCATCACTGACAGACAGAAGGACTGATAATCCATACACGATACTACCATAACACACATAGGCAGAATTACAGCAACACTTTTTGAAGACAGAAATTTTCTCCAGTAAACAGATTTTTTTGTCCCCAATAATGTCTAAAATAAAAATAACGCTAGGTGAAACATAATAACCTTTCTCCCTCTGCACCCCACCCCCCGCCCCTCACAGCTGGAGCAGCTGCAGTGTGAGCTCTCCCGGGTGCTGAAGGAGAGGGATGCCTACAAGACTCGTTACGAGAAGCTCATTAGCATGGGCGAGACCCCGCCCACTCTGGCTGACCGCCCCCCGTCGCCACCCGACTACTTCCTGTGAGGGGCATTGGAGCTGCTTCGAGGAAGAGAAAGGTGCCATTAATCTGATTCCAAAAAATCGGCACTGAATTAGTGACCCCCCCCACCCCCCCCTCCCCACTCTTGAGTGGGAATAGCGATGCTTTCTGAAAGGCAGATGTCGACCGCCGATTCTTAAATCTGCACGGGGAATTCATATTACCTCAGAGGTGAAATGGCTGAGGTATCGGCTTATCATCCCCCGTAGACTGTATCTGATCGGAATCATACCTGAATGTCATGCAAAGATTTACCTCACCGAAGAAATCAGTCGATAGTACTGACTCTGAGTGTAAAGACGATCCCGTATCTCTCGCAATGCCGGGGCAAAAAAGAGCTATGATCAGCAAGCTCGGACTAGTCCTGCGACCTTTGTGGTCCAGGAAGTCAAAGGTAACACTGATAGGGAGAGAGCGGTCCCCATGTGACCTCTGAAGCGCTTTAGATGAATGAAGTCTGGGCATGGAAAATAATAACGTGGAATGGGACTAGGCAGGTTCAGGGCAGATGGACGACTTATGAGTTATGAGAACATAGTTATACATTGTTATAAAGGTCATTCTAGAAGTAATAAGCTCAGAAAAAAAGACAATGCAAATGGCATGCATGTGAAGTTACTAGTCAGTTCTGTTATTATTTATCAGAAAATGTCAAATGAGGGAACCCCACCCCTATTTTAGCCAAAGGGCCACGGTGGTCTTAATGCTATGTATGAAAATAGTGGATTTTGTCCTGTGGGTGGATTATGCTGAAACATTCACAGCTTTTTTTGCACTACAGTCAAAGTATCGTATTGTTATTCAGACAGTATCTGAATAATTTTCATAATTATTTTTAAAGCATTATATGAAACTGACATCAAACTTACTCCCTCCTTTGCTGTATTTAAAATGTATTATATTAAGGCAATTAAAAAAAGCAAATGACAGGAATGGAAAATAAGTACAATTTATCCATTGAATTCCATATAGCACAATATCTTGTAAAAATATTTTTCATTAATGTTTCGGGTAGTGTGAAAATATGATTGGAAGTCAGCCAACCTTCAGCTTGGTGATTATAATATGAGATCATTGTTTTTTTTTTTTTAACTCTGGCATTGTGATCCAATGAAAGTTGTGTTTCAAAGTCAGCCAAGAACTCCGGAGACCAACCGAATGCCACTGATTTAAGTACAGAGGCCGTTCAGCTGGGAATCCCAGCCAATCAGGGTCTGGGCTGCACTGGCGGAGGCACCGGAGAAGAGGAGAATCAGGAAGTGTCTGTCTTTGGCTGGACAAACTCATTAGCTAATAACTTTAGCAGCTACTTTTTAACCTTTGACCTTTAACCTTTGCAGGGATTCCTTGACTTTTTATAGTGTGAAGGGCTCTTTTTTGTGGAAGACTTGGATAAAGGTTTTTTTGTTTTTTTTTTTAACAAAAGCTTACCAAAGACTACCTCACTGCCGGCCAACAGAGATCATAACAGCCTAGCCCTCCCTCTGACTGAAACATCAATGCTCCTGGTGAGGCGCATGTCAGTCTCCAAAAGCACATGGAGGATGGTGCTGGGAATGCGCCCCCCCGCTCACCTGCCTCAACCCACCCACCCACTGACATTTCATTATTTCAGCCCAGTTTAGTTAAGAAAGAAATGTCTGCTTGTTTGTTTGTTTGTTTGTGTATAATTTATTTGTTTGTTTACTGTTTGTTGTGTAATGATATATCTCCTATGAATCCCTTTGTGTTTATGCTTGGTTCTGTCTATCACTTCATTGACCTTGGTTGTGTTTCCGCGTCCGTCCATCGCAGCGGGACACCGGCTCTCCCTGTGCTTACTGATCTTTGTGATGTCTCTAGCTGTTTATTTTCTGCTCAAATAAAGAAAATTATTTTTCAGATTAAAATCCGGAAACAGTGTTGTCCAGAATTTATTAATTCCATGTTTTTTTTTTTCATAGCTAATAGGCCCTAGTTCCGGGGTGGCACGGTGGTACAGTGATTAGCCCTGTTGCCTCATACCTCTGGGTCTGGGGTTTGAGTCTCTGCCATGGCTCTGTTTGCATGTTCGCTGTGTGTCATTGTAAGATTTCCTCCAGGTACTTCAGGTTCCCCCCTGGGAAAACATGCTGAGATTAATAGGAGTTGCAAAATTGTCAGTGTGTCCTGCAATTTGTTGGCACCCTGTCCTGGGATGTTCACTGCCTTGTGCCCACAGGCTCTGCACCCCCTGTAACCCTGAATAAGATAAGTGGTTGCAGAAACCGGATGGACAGAAGTTCTAAGTCATTTCCCCATGGTACCACCTCCCCAGCAGCACTGCTGAGAATTTTGGGCCGCCAGACCAATCCAGTATGCTTCCATCTTTTTAGGGCCCCTTTCACTCAGGGGCCTTTGAAATTTTCCTAAGTTCCCCCCTTTTACAGTGCCCCTGTACACCCCCACACACTTTTAAGGAGATGCAAGAAAATTTATCTGGACCCAGTTCTTCCCTAGAAGGCTCTCACCACCTTCATTGTGCATGTAGGGATGGTGACCATTTATCAAGCTGATTGCCTATCAGAGAGGCATCTGACTGCTCTAACACTGTCTGGGATGAGCTAGGAGCCCCAGACTCAGGCTAGATGCCTCTCAGTTCACTTCAGCTCAGAAAAGGCACCAACACTCAGAAATAAATGTTTTTCACCAGAAATATTTACAACATAATTACATGACTAATGACACTGAGCCACGGAGTTCCAACAAGTGACGTTAGAAGTCATTTGAGGCCTCCTAACTGTATTATATACCCACATTCACATTTCCAGTGTGTTCAGGGGAATACAGTAAAATTCTTATGCCACAGTTGCAGGGTTGGAGACAGGTGCAAGGAGTGTAGAACAAACAGGAGTGTAATAAAAGACAAGACTGTGCAAGAGAAATAAAGGATAGATAAATAAATGACTAATAATTAGGATGCCAATGCTTTCTAACCCAGAATACCCTAAAACCAGGCACATACGAGGTGGGGAGGAATAGGTGCCTGAGCAGCTGCCCTTTTTGTCCAAACTATTTAAAGTGCCTCCCTTTAAAGGTACAGAATGCTCCTTTAATGTATGTGTCAAAGGCTTTGAACACGTGCCCCTCAAAAAGTCTCTACATGGCACTGCCAAAGTCTTTAAAAAGGTACAAAGGTAAACACAAAAGTCCATGTATAATATATAAATGAATACAAAACCTATTAAACAGTGTTAATGAATGGGATAAATAATATGAATATCCATCCATCTTCCAGTTGTTTATCCAGTATAGGGTCACAGTGAGCTTACACTTACAGCCCATCCTAGGAAGCACGGAGAATTAGGCAGGGGATGCCAGCCTACTGTAGATAAAATTACTGTTAAAAAGATATAGCAATTATTCAGATATGGGGTAAGGCTTTGATACCCACCTACTGTTAACGCCTCTGAATCCCTGTTAGAGCCAGAAATTAATTGAAACAAACCCCCCCCCCCCACCACCCCGAGCACCCTGCCTTTGTATCTGCAGCCCCTCCTCACCCCAAACTCTCTACAATAAGAATGTTGCCACATTCCTGTGGAAAGACCTTTGATTTGAAGCAGTCATAGCTTGTTGTTACATAACACTATCAGCAGTAGTGTTAGACTTTACATTTTTAAATTGAATTTATTTTTATATTATTTTCAATTATCATTTGAAGTCCTGTTCAGTTTTAGTTAGTTTTCATAGTGGTTTTATTTGTTTTTATTAGTTTTTGTTTTAAATATACAATTCTGTTTTGCTTTTATATATTTTAATTTCAGTCAAAGTTTTAGTAATTTAATTTTAGGTATGGATAGACTGAAACTTGTAGAGCAATTTTATATCCGATCTTTAGAGTATCCTGCATAAATTAACAGTGCACATTATGCACTAATATCTTCAAAAGGTGGAAAACATGCTAAAGGGACTATTAATTGTAGTTAAAGATAAATAGATGACTATTTAAAAAAATGGTACCAGAAAGAATGTCATGTTTGTTTTCATTTTATTTCAGTTAATTTCACAAACAAAATTTTTAGTTTTCTTTCAGTTGTATTTTTTAATTATTATTTTTATATCTTTTTATTCAGCTACAGAAATTTTCTTTTAGTATTAGTTTTCATTAACAATAATAACCAACTTCCAATGCCTTCTTCTACCCGCAGATGTTACGTTAGGTCCATTGCAGAATAGTGGTAATGTCCCAGGCAGAACTTTAAACATGTCAGTACTTTGTGGAATACAGTATGTCAGAGAAGTGGGTAAGAATTATTGCGAACGATCTATTCTCATAATAATGAATTATTGTATGAAAAGTAAAGCATCTTGGCAGAAAAACATAAAATGGAATACATTCGGTGTACGCGTGTGGCCCGCGATAGGTTAGCGCCCCATGCTGGGTTGTTCCCTGCCTTGTGCCTGTAACCTCCGGGATGGGCTCCGGACCCACAGTGACCCTGAATAGGACAAGCGGTTACAGAAAAGAGACATATGGGTGGATGGAGTGAGTTTTCTCCCTCTCACATTTGCTTTCTCTCTTTCTCTACTTCAAAGTGATGTGAAATGGCTTCAGTCCTGTGATACACCCTCCCCTTACAGCGGGTGTTTCCCTGGCTGCTCTAATAAGGGAACATAGTGATGATAGCCTAAGCCAGAGTCTCTTCTGTGATGCTGTAGAGCCAGGGAGGAAGAGTATCAGAGAGAAAAGCCACACTTCCAACAGCGTTCACTTTGCAACAAAACACAGCGTTACTCATACAATCGCCATACATCACATCACATAAAATCACATCACATCACATAGCTATCCATACTCAAAGGAACACCCACCACACTACGAAGGCCTCTCAGAGAGAACCAATCCCTACTCACCACACAACAATATCCAAGTTCAAAGAACCAATTAGGAACCAGCAAACAATAATATCCTGGCTCAAATCATCAATCACCCTCACCCATAAAAGAATGCCCACACTCAGAGGACCAATCACCAGCCACCATACAATGTCATTAAAACCCATCAACATCCACCAGTCAACAATGCCCATGCTTCAAGTCAGTTACCGCCCTCCGCACAATGATATCCACACTCAGAGCACCAATCACCATCTACAATACCATATCTTCATGCTCAGTCATGTTCGTCTCTCCACCTTATGTACGCTCACTTGTTCCACGCTCACTGCTACTCACAGCCCATCTCCAGTAAAATGTCCCGGTACTTTCTGGTTCTCATAAAGTGCTAGTGTCCTCCCCATGCCCTGCTTGCTAACTGCACCCTTGCATACACCCCTAGTCACACTCAGGGTCCCAGCATGATATTCTCACTCCCAGTATAATACCCTCATCCACAGCCAGAACCAGACTCAAGTCACTCCCCATTACACAACTGCTCATATAACGTTCTCTTGTTGGCACAGCCTTATGTAATGAATTCACATGCCCATAAATACTCACACATACGCACATAGATGCTCACATGGGAACTCCGTTATTATTTTGTTTATAGTAGCTTTAAGCGAGTGGACCTAAGCGTCCTCTTTAATTTCACTTCAGCAGCGTGAATTTCATGACACATTCAGTAGGTGATACAAATGTCAGCTGTAACGTCCTTTCGAAACCATTCAAGCGAGTCCTCGGCCGTTTCCTCGATAGCAGAATCCATCAGAGGAGCATCAGAATAATAATAATAATAATAATAATGATGATGATAATAATAATAAAAATAATAGGTGTGTGCTGTGTTACACTTAATTACCTCAAGTAGCTCGGAGGTGAGCCCTGAGAAAATCACCGCTATTTTTAAAAAGCTCTGTGGCGCACTCTGCTGGTCAATTTGGTAAGCTGCAGTGCCTTTGAGTTGGGTACCTGTTTCAGTTATGCGGAGTGTCTCCCTGTGAGACCACAAGTCTATTTACTCCAAATGATAATGGGGAAAGTGAAGTGGATCTATCTATCTATCTATCTAAAGAGTGAGAGAAAAGAAGGGGGAGAATGCTTGTGTGTGAAAAGAGAGAGAGGGAAAACGGGGGAGGAGAGATGGGGAGAGAGAGCAAGATAGATCATGAGAGTGAGAGAGAAAAATCAGTGAAGGCAATATATAGAGACAGAGTGAGGGAGAGAGAGTCTGCGTGTGAGAAAGGGTGGGAGAGAGAGGGAGAGAGAGGGATAGAGGTGAGAGGCTAGCAGAAAGTGTGCAGGCACTCAGTCGTTTGGTATTGCTGGTCATGAAACAGGTGAGTGCACGCCGCCACAGCCGCCGCTGCGTTACTCTGATGGCAAGGGCGAATTTGGGAGAAACAGGCAGGAGTGGTCACGTTCAGGAGCAGAACAGCCTCTTCATGACCAAAGAGATGAACACCGATGTTGAAGTTTATAAGAATGGTGATGCGATGCAGGATGAGCGTGGCGTGGTGATGGGTTTCTTTCTGTAGCTCATTGGGATGATGACTGACTGGCTTTACAACAGGCTACAAAGTCCCCATAGACAGTCGCCGGCTTCAAAGGAGAACTGAGTGTGGTGTGTTGATGGGGAGTAGGTGGTGCGGGTTTGTAATTTAACGCTCCGGGTGTAGAGAAAAATGAGTAACTGGGAGAGTGGTTAGGGAAGATGGATGGATGGATGGATGGATGGACAAATCATATTACAATTACATTACAATTTTGCATATCATTCTAAAAATAGCAATAATAGTCAAAAGATTGCTATTATGTATTGTTGTTATTAAGTTATTAGCACAGTGAAAAGTTGTCATTAATAACTGCAAATTGCCGCAAAGCTTCTCTTATGAAACAGTTTTGGTTGTTTTATTTGGCTGAGAGTGAGGAAACGTGGTTCACGCAGCATCAGCCTAGCAGGCAAGCATGGTGGATGCGGTCTGGGGCTCGGGGAAATATATTGGCGGTTTTGGCTTTTTAGTGAATTCAGTTGTTGTATCTTTCTTCATCATTCTGGCGCTTCTACCTGATGGTTGCAGCAGTAGACTTTAACAAAACAATGCCTATTTTATTTGAGCAAACCAGTATTTCTGAACCCAGTCTTCAGAGACCCCCCCAGACAGTCCACATTTTCGCTCCGTCCCATCTCCCCCAGCACACCTGAAAACAATTGAAAATAAACTGAACAATCAAGAACAAAGAAAACAATCAAGAAGGAACCAAAAAATCAAGATCAAATCAAACAATCAAGAACACCAAGTACCCAAGACAGGTGAGTTTGGAGCTTGGAGGGAGCAAAAATGTAAACTGTCTGGAGGTCCCTGAAGACCGAGTTCAGAAACAGTGGAATGGTCAACTTGGGTTAGTGCTGTTTTCAAAAGTATAATAACGGTGCCTCAACTGGCATCTTTTGATCATATTTTAGGTTGCTTGACCTTTATATGGATGTAACTTCTACTTTGCACATAATGGAGGTGTGAGATGACTGTTTCATGTATATTATGACCTCATCTTAGCGCTGCATCATTAAAGTCACCCTCTGACTCATCTTTGTGGTGTCACATGGTATGACACTAAGGTCCATTTAATGACGTTTTTGTCACATTTGCTGTGACAGTATGACTCTCTCCAGCGCTCCCGCTCTGCGCAGAGGAAGCACCCCGCTACCAATCAAGCACCAGCTCAGGAGAGAGGAGGCTGTCAGTGAGGAGTGTGATTGGGCAGCAGAACTGGGCAGGACTTCGCCTCCACCAATTAGTGTCAGCCCCGCCGGAGACGACGCCCTTACATCGGCAGCAGACGAGGGAGGGAGGCCTCTGCGAATAGCGCTGTTGGGGCAAAACGGCGTGGGCAAGTCATCACTTGCTGTCGCCCTCGCTGGAGAGTTCGACAAAAGCGCGTCAGTGGATTCTGAAGGTAAATATGCACTTGTTCGCATGCTTGCCTGCTTGCATGTGTTCTTCCAGAACAGTCAACAGAGGTGATGATCTGTATCGGTGACTTTTGAGTTTATCATAATTAAGCTTGTGTGAGTGTACAAAACCACCAATCACAGGGAGTCCTGAAGAGGAGGGGCTTGCACCTGGTGAGCCTGAGTGATTAGCTGGTTTGTCTGTCCATCAGGAGAGGGTTATGTCCGCACAGTCACTGTGGATGACCAGGAGAGTGCCATCATCGTCTATGATAACTGGAGACAGGTGAGTCCACCTTAAGTGATGAACAACCTGTATCAATTTACTCTTATGACAAATAAAAAACAATTGAACATGGAACCCCCAAAGAGTGATAACTTTGCTTAAAAGCAGTTGTCAGATTAAAATAATGAAAACTGCAGGAATAAGAATAATAATATGAAGAGTATCTATTGTGGTAACTATAAGAATACATCAGATGCTCCTCAGACCTGAACCACATGGTCACATGCACAGTGTATTAATAGTTTAATACCCGCTACATCTCCCTGGAAGTCTGCTTTGGCCACTGGTCTCTATGGTGACCCAGCCCACCCATCTCCAGGCTCCAGCACAGTCGTTTTGCTCCGATCATATCTGTTCATGTTAGGCACGAGCAAGTGGCCATGAATTGGATCGAACGATGCTGAATCACCAGTCTTCACGCCTGTCTAGAAATGCACCTGAAGGGCTTTTTTTTTATCTCTTCTTACCTGCCATTCTGTGCTTGTTTGTTTGGATTTATCTTCAATTCAGTTCAATTTGGTTCAATTCAGTTCAATTCCCTTCAATTTAGTTCAGTTGCCTTCAATTTGGATTGAATACTTTTCTTTTTCTTGATCCCCTTGTCTGGATTCTCCACAGGGGACTTTACAGTTTAAAAGCACAATGATAAAAAACAAATAACAAGAAATGTCTCAAAAATCTGCAGCTGTGAGGTCAAAACCGGCCCATTTCTGTGTGTGTATGCTTCATGTATATGCTACATTGTGGAGGCCAAATGTCCCCACAATGTGATAAAAACCTGTTATTTTGACGTTGTGGGTCCACTTTTCCAGTCCCCACAAGGGGAAACTGAATTTTATTAAAAAAAAATCTGTGACTGCAATCAAAAAACTAAAAATGTATTTTGTATCTTCTATTTCATTTGGTTACTTATGGTTAAGGTTAGGGCTGGGTAGCGGTTAAGGTTGTCATTGCTGGGATTAGGATTCCCAGGGTTAGAAAGGATGGTCCCCACAAAGATATGAATATAAACATGGGTGTGTGTGTGTGTGTTAAGCATGCAAGGTTTCCTTCATGATTCAATGGCAACAGCTTTATGGTAAATGAATGCTCCTATTCCAGTTGATTCCCAACTGGACTTATTTATAAGGAATAAATGGAAGAGGTGCTGTGACCTCACATCTCTGGGGTTGTGGTTTGATTCCTGCCCTGGATTCTTTGTGTGGAGTTTAGCGAATTTGCAGGGATTCCCTCCACTGAAATCCAAAAACATGGGCCTAAAGCACTTAAGCCATGAGGGAATGAGAGAGGAACAATGAAGATATTTTGTTTGTTCTCCTGAAAGCTGACCACAGAAACACTCATAAATTGGATACAGCTGCAATAAAAATCTAAAAGTGGAAATCTAGTAAATTCTAGAAAAATGGCACTAAATGACTGTGAGTTCACTGGCTGAATGCTTGATTATCTTAATTCAACGCGGCTGACAGCCTGACAGACCCAATAATGCAATAATGGGCAAGCAGAACAAACATGCTGACAGGCTGGCATTAAACCACCAGGGGGTGTGATATTTAAAGACATGGACACCTTACCTGTTCCAGTTCCAAGGAAATAGTCATGTATTATATCAATAAATGGCTGTGTGTTAAAATGAGCTTTAGTGTGAAACTGTAAGGCATGGATATTAGCATCTGATAAGCAAACAATGCATACTAATAAATCTACGCCGTTGCCTTGTCCATTTGGAGGCTGGCCAATCAGAGACTGGTGCGGTGACAAAGGATCGCGTGCTGTCCAAGAGATGATTGTGTCAAATCGAGTTTAGCCAATCGGAGATGAGTGTGTCTCGTTTGCTACCCAATGGCTGATCAGTGTAGAGTCTGAGTAATCAGACATGTGAAGAGACGGCATCTGTGAATGAGTGACAGAGTGTGGGGTGTTTGTGGAGCTTCAGTGCCAATGGGAGCGAACCACAGCTGAATAAGGAAGATTCTGATGGGGGTGTGTTGGTTTAGCAGTGTAAGGAGAGCAGGCCCAGGCTCTGCTTGCCTGTGGTGGCGATCCTGTCCTCTTATTATCCAGAAATGGTCTATTACATTTTTTTTCAGCCTAGTTATTGGGGATCTCTAGGCAGTCTACAGTTTTGCTTCCTTCCAGCTCACAGCACATCTGTAATAGGTATTCTGTAACTGTTATTCTCTGGGTGCATCCAAAATTACATACTTACACAGTAGGTACTGAATTTCATCAGAAGCCTACTACTCGACACTAATTCAAAATGTGCTGTATGTCTGCATGGGAGCAGTATGCATGCATTCGGACACTCTGCAGTCACTATCGTGCATATTACCTGACCCAGATGTTTACCAATGATGTAGCTTAACCCACGCAGAAGTCAAAAACTGTTAAAAACTTCCAATGAAAAAAATATATAATTAAGGCCATCTATGCAGCGTGGTATTGTATTCTACTTAAATCTGTACAGGGACGACACTTCCTCTGCCATCTTAACAAACTTTTCAGAGCAAGTAGCATTCTTTGTCTCTGGTTTTAGGATTGCATAGAATAGAATAGAATAGAATAAACCTTTATTATCCCACGAATGAGAAATTTAAATGTTACAGAGTTCTTATACAAAAAGAGTACAGAAAAACAAGAACAAGTAGGTCAGTTGTATATACACACACCAGAGTTTTTTATGTACAGTTTTTATGTACAGGGATATGTACACAAATGTGGGGGGGGGGGGGGGGGGGGGAAAGACCCTGGTGGAAAAATGGAGGGTGTAAAGACAGCGGTAACGACAGTTAGGGAAGATGATATTGCACTTAACGAA